>SJYX01002036.1:61416-74687 GCA_006410675.1 Oreotragus oreotragus
CGCAAAGAGTCGGACACGACTGAGCAATTGAACTGAATTAGAAACCAAATCCAATCAATCTGAACTGAAAACATCCACATCTGAGAAATAAGGATAAAAGTGGCAGTCTCCTAGAGGCATATGGAAACACATATGTGTAGAAAAAGCCTAAAAAGTATTTGAAGAAAGGAACTTAATATTCAAAAGTGTTTTAATAAAAATGTTTAAATATATATTAAGCAATTGAAGGATATGTATAAAATTGGAATTAAATGTTTGGAGAAATGTATACATCCTTTATTAATATTTCTATGACAGAGTGATCTTATATTTCAGAGGGCATCGTTTTGACAAAACTATATGAAAACACTGACAAATATTTTAAAAATCACATGAAGAGTACTCATTCACTGAAATGATTGATCCCACTTGTTGTGGCTTTAATGTGTTTTTTATATAACTGTATTTGTTACCATTTCTGAGACTATTCATAAAGCTTTGATGAAGTGCATACTAAATATGCTGTAATAACTGTTTGAAGCTTCTGTCAAATATGACTGTGCTTAGTAAATCATGTATCACCAATGTTATGATTTGCAGTAATAAAGTTATGCTATGGTAATTTTTTTGGAACACTGAAGCATATGGTATCAGATGCCACAGGCATACTAATTAATGAGAAAATTAGCTTATAGATACCAGACCACGGTAATGCATCTATAACCAAAGCTTAATGTATAACTCAGAAAGCAATATGAAATGTTAAGGTTACTATTATACACAACTTAGTATCCTTAATAGCAGTATATAGACAAAATATTCATGGTCTTTGGAACAATGAGGATATAGAAGGTGTGCTATTGATCTAATTATTCTTTGCCTTTCAGACAGGAATTATGCTGAGAAAAGCAGTTTCTCACATACTGTGATCAAACATCTTTACCAAAAATATCTTTCACATTCCACTGGATACTCTCAAGAATAAGAACATATTTCAGGGTGGAATCATCAATAAGTCGAACAGGTACTTGTCTAATCTTTTTGCCTCAGACTTCCTAAGGGCAAAACAGAAACTTAAACAGCCAGAAGGCCTCCCAATCAAAGGTATTCCTGCCTCTATTAAGCAGTTTTAATAACTAACTGATTTGCACTTACACAGATCAAGTTTTTATAATAAAAATGCTACTACTTTACACTGCTGTAGGCTTTAAAGTCCTACAAACTACTGTGTGGCACTGAAGTGAAAAGCCTGAGTTCTGGAGACAGATGGACAAATTCCTAAGGAAAAACTTCAACTCTAGGACTTGTGATCTTTGTGATCTTGGGAATGTTATCTAAACTGTTAGTCCCAGCTTCCTTCCCTTGCAGTGGAAATCACTGCTGTACATATTTCAAAGGGCCGTTGAGCAAGCTGAGATACTCCATGTAAAGTTAAAACAATGCCTACACATAAAAAATATTCAACAACGTCAATAAGTTATTGTAAGTTTTCTCCCTGCAGCTCAGTGATGTTGTTCTCACATTCACAATGATCACAAATGAAGAAATGAACAATGAAGAATTTAAATGGCTTTCTAAAGTTTAGGGCTGATGCTGAAACTGAAGCTCCAATACTTTGGCCACCTGATGTAAAAGGCCAATTCATTGGAAAAGGCACTGATATTGGAACAGATTGAGGGCAGGAGGAAAAGAGGGTGACAGGATGAGATGGCTGGATGACATCACTGACTCAATGGATGTGAGTTTGAACAAACTGAGAGATAGAGAAGGACAAGGAAGCCTGGAGAGCTGCAGTCCATGGGGTCACAGATTGTACACGACTTAGTGACTTAACAACAATCAAAGTTTAGGGAGGTGATAAGCCGCAGAGTTGGAACCTGAGTCCACTACCCAGATTCTTTCCAGAGTTTCTCACTTCAGTTCAGTTCCGTCACTCAGTCGTGTCCGATTCTTTGTGACCCCATGAATTGCAGCATGTCAGGCCTCCCTGTCCATCACCAACTCCTGGAGTTCACTCAAATTAATGTCCATCGAGTTGGTAATGCCATCGAGTCATCTCATCCTCGGTCATCCCCGTCTCCTCCTGCCCCCAATCCCTCCCAGCATCAGAGTCAATGAGTCAACTCTTCGCATGAGGTGGCCAAAGTACTGGAGTTTCAGCTTCCGCATCATTCCTTCCAAAGAAATCCCAGGGTTGATCTTCAGAATGGACTAGTTGGATCTCCTTGCAGTCCAAGGGACTCTCAACAGTCTTCTCCAACACCACAGTTCAAAAGCATCAATTCTTTGTCACTCAGCCTTCTTCACAGTCCAACTCTCACATCCATACATAACTACTGGAAAAACAATAACCTTGACTAGATGGACATTTGTTGGCAAAGTCATGTCTCTGCTTTTGAATATGCTATCTAGGTTGGTCATAACTTTCCTTCCAAGGAGTAAGCGTCTTTTAATTTCATGCCTGTAGTCACCATCTGCAGTGATTTTGGAGCCCAGAAAAATAAAGTCTGACACTGTTTCCACTGTTTCCCCATCTATTTCCCATGAAGTGATGGGACCGGATGCCATGATCTTAGTTTTCTGAATTTTGAGCTTTAAGCCAGCTTTTTCACTCTCCTCTTTCACTTTCATCAAGATGCTTTTTAGTTCCTCTTCTCTTTCTACCATAAGGGTGGTGTCATCTGCCTATCTGAGGTTATTGATATTTCTCCTGGCAATCTGGATTCTAGCTTTTGCTTCATCCAACCCAGTGTTTCTCATGATGTACTCTGCATAGAAGTTAAATAAGCAGGGTGACGATATACAGCCTTGACGTACTCCTTTTCCTATTTGGAACCAGTCTCATTACTTTCCCACTAACTGATACAGACATGGATAGAAATGATGGGTTTATTTGATGGACTGTGTCAATTCTAGGGATTCCTTTATGCTTAGTGATTACTTTCAGCCTTATTTGACTCTATATAAGCATAACTAGGTCTTCTCCAATGGCTCAGTGGTAAAGAATCTGCCTACAGTACAGGAGACATAGAAGATGTGGGTTTGATTTATTCTTTGGGAAGATCTCCTGGAGGAAGAAATGGCAACCCACTCCAGTATTCTTGCCTGGACAATCCCAGGGACGGGGGAGCCTGGTGGCCTGCCATCTCTGGGGTCGCACAGAGTTGGACACAACTGAAGCAACTTAGCAGCAGCAGCAGCAGAGAGGAGGGAGAGGAGGGCATGGCAACCCACTCCAGTATTCATGCCTGGAGAATCCCATGGGCAGAGGAGCCTGGTATGCTACATTCACAAAGAGTCAATCAAGACTGAGCGACTAAGCATGCATATAAAGGATGACTAACATGGGAAATAGATGGGGAAACAGTGGAAACAGTGTCAGACTTTATTTTTTGGGCTCCAAAATCACTGCAGATGGTGACTGCAGCCCTGAAATTAAAAGATGCTTACTCCTTGGAAGGAAAGTTATGACCTACATTGATAGCATTTTCAAAAGCGAGACATTACTTTGCCAACAAAGGTCCGTCTAGTCAAGGCTATGGTTTTTTCCAGTGGTCATGTATTGATGTGAGAGTTGGATGGTGAAGAAAGCTGAGCACCGAAGAATTGATGCTTTTGAACTGTGGTGTTGGAGAAAACTCTTGAGAGTCCCTTGGACTGCAAGGAGATCCAACCAGTCCATTCTGAAGGAGATCAGCCCTGGGATTTCTTTGGAAGGAATGATGCTAAAGCTGAAACTCCAGTACTTTGGCAACCGCATTAGAAGAGTTGACTCACTGGAAAAGACTCTGACGCTGGGAGGGATTGGGGACAGGAGGAGAAGGGGACGACAGAGGATGAGAGGGCTGGATGGCATTACGGACTCGATGGACGTGAGTCTGAGTGAACTCCGGGAGTTGGTGATGGACAGGGAGGCCTGGCGTGCTGTGATTCATGGGGTTGTAAAGAGTCGGACATGGCTGAGAGACTGAACTGAACTAACCCCATCATGTTAAGGATAAATATCTTAGAATTCTTTCTGATTTCTCCTCAAATTGTAAACTGAGATGTGCATTTGACAAGCTGCATTGCTGATAACAGCTACTGAAAAATGACTGCAAGAAAGCTATGGGAAGTTAGCTTCTGCTCCATGCCCTTCCGTGTGGTAAATGTTTATGACACAATACTTAAGGAAACTTAAATAAACAAGTTTAGAGTAAATATACTGTGTTACAAAATGTAAACCATTCAAAATAATACTAAACACTATAACTGTGTACTTTAACTTATAATTCTTTGACTTTATATGACAGTTCCTTGCAACTGAAAAGACACAAAAATTTTCCGGTTGCAAACTGGGAACAAAAAAACAAGTTGGAAAAAGACATAAGTCTATCTATACGAGTTCTTTAGGAAGACCCCCTCCTTGTAGCTTGCAGGCAGTGTTGAACCCTGCTGAGTTGTCGACCTACACTCTCATTTTTATACTCTTTTTATTTCCTTCCAAAGATTTTAAACCTACAATTCCAGAGAAATAAAAGACATTTCCATGGGAATGCTGAAATCACCAATATTGCCCATCAGAGAACAAAAGTTCTCAAAAAACTACTTGCTGAGGCAGGTTTAGAAGGATTATTCTGAGAACTGCCTTGCAAACTCAAAGAATGAAGCCTAAGTGACCTACATCGAATGGGATATGAAAATATGTTTAACATGCAAATCCAAAGGCATGACCACTAATGGAAATAGAATCATGTCATCCTTGTTAAAAACATGAAAATCATTAGCAGATTTCACTGACTCCTCAATGACCCTATGAAAATAGTTTGAACCTAAAGAACCAAATCTAATTTTGAACAGGCATTACCACTGATAAAATTTACTATTTTTTGAAAGTATATTTATTATCTCAAGTGCACAGAAAATTTTTCCTTTCCCGATCTCCCTTCTCTATGTTTTATTATCTTTTTCATTCTGTGTGTAAAGTCTAATAGATTATTTCATAAAATTTCTTAAATGCCAACTAACCCCTGAGCTGGCCAGTCTCATTAAATGAAAAACAAATTTATATAATTTCAGAGTGCAGTTTTATTATTTTTCCGTATAGGAAAATCTATACTAATATTAACTTCAAATAAAACAACAACAATAATAAAATCTACACATGCAAAAATCTCTCTATATGCTCTGTGAGGAGGGTATTAAGGAACATTTGGCTACAATTCTGATCTCTTAGGCTGAAAGAAAATAATAAGATATTTGTAACCATGAGTCAAATTCATGCTGCTTCCTTTCAGTCCTCAAAATTCAATATATGTTTGGTGAAATTTTGATGTTACCACCTTAAAAATGTGTTAGGTTTTCTCCCAGTCTTTAAGGGTTAAGCAATATTCTTATATTTCTGGATTGCAAATAACATCTCTATCCCAAATCATTATAATTAAAGAAATTCTCATCACAGTTTTACTTATTTCTTCCTATACCAAATACTACCAGCATTTTTATGTTTCTACACATTGTTGCTTTTGTCTAGTTGCTAAGCCGTGTCTGACTCTTTGCCACCCCAAGGACTGCAACATGCCAGACTTCCCTGTCATTCAGAGTCTCCCGGTTTGCTTAAATTCATGTTCATTGAATCGGTGATGCTATCTAATCATCTCATCCTCTGCTGTCCCTTTCTCCTCTTGCCTTCAGTCTTTTCCAGCATCAGGGTCTTTTCCAGTGAGTCAGCTCCTTGCATCAGGTGGCCAAAATATTGGAGCTTCTCCTTCAGCATCAGTCCTTCCAATGAATATTCAGGGCTGATTTCCTTTAGGATTGACTAGTTTTATTTCCTTGCAGTCCAACGGACTCTCAAGAATCTTCTCCAGAACCGCAATTAGAAAACATCAATTCTTTGGCACACAGCCATCTTTATGGTCCAATTCTCACATCCGCACATGACTACTGAAAAAACTGTAGGTTTGACTATATGGACCTTTGTCGGCAAAGTGATGTCTCTGCTTTTTAATATGCTGTCTAGGTTTGTCATAGCTTTTCTTCCAAGGAGCAAGCATCTTTTTATTTCATGGCTGCAGTCACCATCTGCAGTGATTTTGGAGCCCAAGAAAATAAAATCTGTCACTGCTTTCACTTTTTCCCCTCTATTTGCCACGAACTGATTTGACTGGATGCCACAAATAGCAGTCCTCAAAATGAGAAATTTGCCTAGGTTCTGAGAACAGTCCTAGTAAGGCTGGCTGTCATTAAATTTATGATAAAGTTAAGATTTAAATAACAAAAAGTAGTAATTCTTAGAGGTATATTACTGAGTTATAACATCTTTAAATATATGATGTGTGTATTCACCAAAAACTATATTAAACTGATAGTAAAAGATACTTCTCAATATAATGGCATAAACATGATGGTGTCTAGTTTTCTTTTGCAAAAAACAGGTCTCTGTTCCTTGTAGTTGGTGTCTACCCTCAAGTTTACCTCATAGTAAGAGATGGTTGTGGAACTCCAACCAGTACATCCACAGCCCAAGCAGGAAGAAAAACAAAGGAAGACTTCTGAGATGACCCGTGAGACTTTTTTTTCCATCTTTCTCCAGATACAATAAATATAATGATTCGATATATGTATGAAAGTGAAAGTGAAGTTGCTCATTCGTGTCCGGCTCTTAGCGACCCCATGGACTGCAGCCTACCAGGCTGCTCCGCCCACGGGATTTTCCAGGCAAGAGTACTGGAGTGGGTTGCTATTGCCTTCTCCGATATATGTATACACATTGTGAAATGATGAGCACGATGTTTAGTTACCATATCCACCACTCACATAGTTACAAGTTCAGTTTTCTTGTGTTAAAACTTTTTAAAATTTATTCTCCTTAGCAACTTTGAAATAGACGATACAGTATTGTTAACTACAGTCACCAAGCTTCACAGTACATCACTAAAACATATTTATCTTATAACTGGAAGTCATTGGTCTTTTACTTACATCTCATCAGACCCTATTTATGAAAGAGAAACTGTGAGTTACTGTTGTTATTTACTGGGTACACTGCCATCTCAAACAATAAAGTTCATTTATGGAAGACCCATAGCTTCATCATACTCAATGGTGAAAGCTGAAAGCTTTTCCTTTAAAAATCAGAAAAGACAATGGCGCTCACTTTCACCATTTCTATTTAGGTAGTATTGGAAGTCCTAGTAACAACAACAATCAGATAACAAAATAGAAAGGCATCCAAATTGGAAGGGAAGAAATAAAACTGTCACTATTTGCAGATGACATGATACTATATGCAGAAAACCAAAAAGGCTCCACTAAAAAAATCTATTAGAATTAATAAATGAATTCAAGGAAGCTGTAGGATACAAGATTAATACATGAGAATCTGTTGTTTTTCTATGCACTAATAATGAACCACCAGAAAGAGAGAACAAAAAACCAACCTTGTTTAAAATCACATCAAAAAAGAACAAAATACCCAGGAATAAACTTTACCAAGGAGGTGAAGGACCTATATTCTGAAAAATATAAGATGCTGATGAAAGAAATTAAAGATGATACAATATTTTTTATTGAATTTTAAGTTTTAGGATTAATTTTGTCCTATTGCTTGGGTTCATATAGTAGGAATCATTTTATACATATGCCTTATGTTCTTCTAATCTTCATCCATCACTTATACTCATTAATATCTTTTACCCAATTATTTTTAAATGTTTGCATATAGTTATCTGTCTTAAGACATCATCCAAGGTATTTCCATACTCTTTTTTGAATTATACTTTGACCTATTTCCCAAATGATTTTATATGTTATTTTAAATTATTTTATGAGCTCTTTCAAGTTGCTTTAGAAATCTTCCTTTTCTTTAAATACTTTTATCTCATCTGTGTTTATCTAAATCTGATTGGTTCATTCATTCTTTCATAGATTTCACTTCTTTAACATATTTCATTCATATTAAAAGATTATCGATGTCATTATTTGTAAACATTTTTATTCTGGTTGTTGTTATCTCTTAAAATTGTAGTTGCAATTTTTCTGTAATCCCTTTACATTACTTATATTTTATCAAGATAGATTCTCTATACTAATAGTAGAGAAAGGTGGGACAGAATAGCTTTCTAATATTTGTGATTTGGGACTCTCCTAATGGCACAGTAGGAGATTAGAAAATACATTCTGTGTGTTTTGGGGATCTGACTCCTCTGTTACCTGGTCCTGTCTTTTTCCCTCCTTTGGTCCTCTTCCTTCTCAGGTAAGTTTTCCGTCTCAGCAATATTTTCACATTGCAGGCCTTACTGGAAAAGAGCATCAGCTGGATTGCTTGAGAAGTCACTTGTCCAGTGTGACCCATAATAACTAACCTTTTAGTGGTCCTTCTATATTCGTTCCTGAATGGTAACGTTGGAACTCCCCTCTCAGTCTAGGCTATCTTCCTGAATTTGGCCCACTGAACTTCCCATGCTAACTGGGATTCTGGACTGCATATCATGCTATTGGTTAGATGCGTAGGTTTTCCTGCTATAAAGTTCATCAAAAGTTACTTTCATTTCCTCTGCTTCCTCCCACATAGCTATTAACACCAAAGGTGACTTAATGCTCTTGGTGTTGGCTGACAGCTATTTTTCAGGCTTCTTGGGATTATAAAATAATTTTTGTGAACACTGAATATGTGTTTTTAAAATTTTATTTGGCTAGTCCTGTGCTTCCCCCCGCCCCCTTAACTGGGGGTGGGTGTGTCAAATATATACCAGTGCTAATATATCTCACTCAGAATGCTCTCTGGTTTCTTTTGTCTTATCTGTTTACATTTTAATGCTGCCACATCAACATACCCCCATCTCATTTTTACTCTTCTTTAATATCTTTTATAATTTCCTTCTCACATACATTTGAGCTCATGTTAATGGGGGGGCTAGTACTGGAGAAAAGTAAATGGAAATAAAGAAGGAAATCATCATTTTGGTATCTATATTCACATCTTAACCACTTCTTCCATAGTATAAATAATCCATCAAAAGATACATTATTTTCCTCCTTAAAGACAGAAAAAATGAAATTGGTGGAAATGTTCTTCTTACGCAGCATCCAAGAGCATCTGAGGTGAACTGTTAAGGATTTTGACCCCCACTGACCCTTGTTGCTTTTGTGAATCAGTTGGCAGACAGGACAGTTATGACTTTTTTAAAAACAACTTCACTTTTAAAGTGCCAGTTCTAATATAGTATATGTTTTAAAATACAGTATATGCTTACATTTTATTTTGTGCTACAATTTCATCTGAAGGAGCCAGTCATGAAACATTAAATATTTCATTATATTACTAAAAATAACACAATTGCTACTGATAATCTCCCTAACATTTCACAGTGCAATGTTATATTCATAGTCTCCAAAGCCATGTGTGAGAGGTACAAATTCTTTGATTTAAAAAGCACAGGAAACAAACTCCATTAAACATGGTTCACAAGCAGATGTGACATTTCTATTGTGGAAAGTATTTTCTTGATTTATAGAACCGTCATGAATGAGGGTCACAAAACACTTATTTTTACAGACACCCTTACAGGAAAGGTTAAGGCTTGTATAATACAGTTCAAATGCCCTTAGTGTGAGGAAAGGAAGCTATGTTTCACACAATTCCTTTGTCATTTCTCAGCTGTGTTTCTCCCCTGCTCACTATTTATGTTTTATATGTTCTACAAGCTGACCTCATCTCCTTTACTGTTGCTCACTCTTCACAGGCAAGGGGACATCGCTGAGGAGCTAAGGCTTGTCATCTAATCAGATTAACAACCACGATGTTAGAGGGCTTTACTCATATTATTAAGACAAGGGAATGGGAAATTTATTGCACTTAGGAATCAAACTGTGAGCAAGCTTTTGGTCAGTCTTCTAGCTTCATCTAGATAGATGAAAAGAAAAAAAAAAAAACCACATCTGAGATCTATTTGTGACTTCCCATATTGGCTTAGAAAATACAATGACTGGATGTTTCCAATAATTTCTAATGGGAACAAGATAAATAATCTAGGAATCTTCATAAAATATCCTAATATAAATACTTCAATGGCCTTCTGAAGTGTTGTCCTGCAATTCCTTAATCAGTATCAGTCTTAAACAAGAAGTGCAGTAAAAAAAACATGATGCCCATATTTAATAATAACCCACCAAAATGGCTAGATTTGAATTAAAAATCAAAGTCGGAGTTTATGAGTTAAATAACATACTTTGATTTTATATAGGTATTTTCAAAACACCTGCCAATTAATCTGCATCAAAACAAACTTGCAATGTGGACAGAGTAATTATTCATAACACACAGATGTGGAAACTGAGGAATCTGCAGTCATTTTGTGGCCTTCAAAATATTCAGCTTAGTGAAAACTCAGCCCCAGTCTGTCCCCTCCACCATGTTGCTAACTGACATAAGTTATTAGTGGGATCCACACACTGAGGAGAAAAGGCATGTAACCTGGGCTTTTAGGACTCAGCTGGGGTCATGCCCTTCTGCTCATCTGGATAAAATATGCTGCCTTTGTCTCTTTTTAATATTATCCATGACTTCCTCATGTTTTTTGATTGCATCATGATGGATCACTAAATGAGGTAATCCATTCTTTTTTTTCTTTTTCTGCCGAACATTTTATGAGTCTAGAGAATTAGAAAGCATTCTGCACTGTTTTGGCAGACAGAAGAGTGGAAATAGAGTAAATTGCCTAATCAGAGGAACAGAGGTTTGCAGGCTCAACACTAAAGTTTTAATGACAAGGTCTCACAGGGGTCGCTGACCTAATTACAGGCTGTTTTTCTAATCCACTGCCCAACTTACCTTTAATTCTAAATAAGTGAAACTGAGAATCATGTCCTGACAGATTCTTTTGTTAGCTTCTTTCCCAACTGCCCAAATAGGAAGACCTGAAATAGAAGACATTCTTGCACCACCCTGCTCAGACATCTGTAAGTAAACTAAGAGTGCCGGGCCAAGACACACGTTCCAAGGGCATGAGTTTTTCTTTTTTAAAAAAGTTGTATTTTATATTGCCATATAATTGATAAACAATGTTGTGTTAGTTTCAGCAAAGTGATTCAATTAGACTTGAATCTGTACTTTTTCAAATTATTTCCCCACTTAGACTGTCACAGAATACTGACCAGAGTGAATTTCACTGCCTCTATCTTTTCATTTAGACACACATCTGAGATCTATTTGTGACTTCCCATATTGGCTTAGAAAATACAATGACTGGATGTTTCCAATAATTTCTAATGGGAACAAGATAAATAATCTAGGAATCTTCATAAAATATCCTAATATAAATACTTCAATGGCCTTCTGAAGTGTTGTCCTGCAATTCCTTAATCAGTATCAGTCTTAAACAAGAAGTGCAGTAAAAAAAACATGATGCCCATATTTAATAATAACCCACCAAAATGGCTAGATTTGAATTAAAAATCAAAGTCGGAGTTTATGAGTTAAATAACATACTTTGATTTTATATAGGTATTTTCAAAACACCTGCCAATTAATCTGCATCAAAACAAACTTGCAATGTGGACAGAGTAATTATTCATAACACACAGATGTGGAAACTGAGGAATCTGCAGTCATTTTGTGGCCTTCAAAATATTCAGCTTAGTGAAAACTCAGCCCCAGTCTGTCCCCTCCACCATGTTGCTAACTGACATAAGTTATTAGTGGGATCCACACACTGAGGAGAAAAGGCATGTAACCTGGGCTTTTAGGACTCAGCTGGGGTCATGCCCTTCTGCTCATCTGGATAAAATATGCTGCCTTTGTCTCTTTTTAATATTATCCATGACTTCCTCATGTTTTTTGATTGCATCATGATGGATCACTAAATGAGGTAATCCATTCTTTTTTTTCTTTTTCTGCCGAACATTTTATGAGTCTAGAGAATTAGAAAGCATTCTGCACTGTTTTGGCAGACAGAAGAGTGGAAATAGAGTAAATTGCCTAATCAGAGGAACAGAGGTTTGCAGGCTCAACACTAAAGTTTTAATGACAAGGTCTCACAGGGGTTGCTGACCTAATTACAGGCTGTTTTTCTAATCCACTGCCCAACTTACCTTTAATTCTAAATAAGTGAAACTGAGAATCATGTCCTGACAGATTCTTTTGTTAGCTTCTTTCCCAACTGCCCAAATAGGAAGACCTGAAATAGAAGACATTCTTGCACCACCCTGCTCAGACATCTGTAAGTAAACTAAGAGTGCCGGGCCAAGACACACGTTCCAAGGGCATGAGTTTTTCTTTTTTAAAAAAGTTGTATTTTATATTGCCATATAATTGATAAACAATGTTGTGTTAGTTTCAGCAAAGTGATTCAATTAGACTTGAATCTGTACTTTTTCAAATTATTTCCCCACTTAGACTGTCACAGAATACTGACCAGAGTGAATTTCACTGCCTCTATCTTTTCATTTAGACATTTATCAAAACTCCACCAATGTTAAAGGCTTCCCTGGTGGCTTAGACGGTAAAGAATCCACCTGAAATGCAGGGGCCACAGGTCACAGGTTCAGTTCCTGGGTGGGGAAGATCCCCTGGAGAAGAAAACGGCAATCCACTCCAGTATTCTTGCCTGGAGAGGTCCATGGGCAGAGAAACCTGATGGGCTATCGTTCAGGGGGTTGCAAAGAGTCAGACATGACTGAGCCACTAACATTTTCACTTTCTAACAATGAATGTTAAAGTGTATAAATGAAAGTAACAGAATTTTTGTTACCAATTATTATTTTCATTCACAGGTGATTCAGAAAAGGGTCAACTTTGGGGAAAAGATCTGAGATAATAGGTTATGTAATATGTCTAATAAGTTACATATGTCTCAATTTGTTGCTTCTAGTGAAGTTAAGGATTTATGCAATAAGGCAAGATGATCATCTTGGTCCACTCACATACTAAGAAATAAGAGGGTGTTCTTTCCTTTTTCAATACTTTAAGTTAGAGGGCAAACATCAGTAAGCATAGTGGCCTGCACATAACACAGTGTACATACTTTATAATGACAGCAGACTGTTGAAACCTGGAAATAAATCCATGAGCAAGAAGCAGGAGGGGGTGAAATCAGCCCACTTTAAGAGTGGAAAATTGACTTACTTTTCATTAAGTGTACTGGGAAGGCCTCGCCCTGCCGGCTCCTCACCCTCTGGGAGGAACATGGGGCCCTGCTCGCCACGACCAGAGAAAAGCCTGCACCGCAACTAGAGAGTCGGCCCTGCTCGCCACGACTAGAGAAAAGCCTGCACAGCAACGAAAACCCAGCACAGCCAAATAAGCCGAGGAG
>SJYX01002036.1:88853-119022 GCA_006410675.1 Oreotragus oreotragus
AAAAAATGCTTGCTGCTTGGAAGAAAAGCTATGACAAACCTAAACAGAGTACTAAAAAGCAGAGACATCACTTTGCTAACAAAGATCTGGATAGTCAAAGCTATGGTTTTTCCAGTAGTCATGCCCAATATATTACTGGAGAAAAGTGGCGTAAAACCTCGAGAAAGAATGAAGAGGCTGGGCCAAAGTGAAAACAATGCCCAGTTGTGGATGTGACTGGTGATGGAAATAAAGTCCCATGCTGTAAAGAAAAATATTACATAGGAGCCTGGAATGTTATGTCCATGAATCAAAGTAAATTGGAAGTGGTCAAACAGGAGATGACAAGAGTGAACATTGACATTTTAGGAATCGTGAATTAAAATGGACCAGAATGGGTGAGTTTAATTCAGATGACTATTACATCTACTACTGTGAAGTCCCATGCTGTAAAGAAAAATATTACATAGGAGCCTGGAATGTTATGTCCATGAATCAAAGTAAATTGGAAGTGGTCAAACAGGAGATGACAAGAGTGAACATTGACATTTTAGGAATCGTGAATTAAAATGGACCAGAATGGGTGAGTTTAATTCAGATGACTATTACATCTACTACTGTGGGCAAGAATCCTTTAGAAGAAATGGAGTAGTCCTCATAGTCAACAGAAGAGTCCAAAATGCAGTACTTGGGTGCAATATCAAAGACAACAAAATGATCTCTGTTCATTTACAAGGCAAACCATTCAATACCACAGTAACTCAAGTCTCTGCCCCAACCACTAATACCACAGCAGCTGAAGTTGAATGATTCTATAAAGACCTACAAGATCTTCTAGAACTAACATCAAAAAAAGGACATCCTTTTCATCATAGGGGATGAAAGCCAGGCAAAGGTTAACAGAGTTTTGTCAAGAGAACATACTGGTCATGTCAAACATCCTATTGCAACAACATAAGAGATGACTCTACACATGGACATCACCAGATGGTCAATACTAAAATCAGACCGATTATATTCTTTGCAGCCAAAGATGGAGAAGTTCTATACAGTCAGAACAACCAACACCAGGGGCTGACTGTGGCTAAGATCACAAATTCCTTATTTCAAAATTCAGACTTAAATTGAAGGAAGTAGGGAAAACCACTAGACCATTCAGGTATGACATAAATCAAATTTTTTATGGTTGTACAGTGGAAATGACAAATAGATTCAAGAGATTAGGTCTAATAGACAGAGTATCTATATAACTATGGACAGAAGTTTGTAACATTTGTACAGGAGATGGTGATCAAAACCATCTCCAAGAAAATGAAATGCAAAAAGGCAAAATGTTGGTCTGAGGAGGCCTTAATGATAGCTGAGAAAAAGAGAAAAGCTAAAGGCAAAGGAGAAAAGGAAAAATATATCCATCTGAATGCAAAGTCCCAAAGAATAGCATAGAGAGATAAGAAAGCCTTCCTAAGTGATCAATATAAAGAAATAGAGGAAAACAATAGAATGGGCTAGACTAGAGATCTCTTCAAGAAAATAAGAGATAACAATAGAACATTTCATGCAAAGATGGACACAAATAAGGACAGAAATGGTATGGACCTAACAGAAGCATCAGATATTAAGAAGAGGAGGCAAGAAAACACAGAAGAACTACACACACACAAACACACACACACATACACACACAAATCCTAATGACCCAGATAACCACAATGGTAGGATCACTCACCAAGAGCCAGTCATCCTGGAGTGCGAGATCAAGTGGGCCTTAGGAAGCATTACTATGAACAAGGCTAGTGGAGGTAATGGAATTCCAGCTAAGTTATTTCAAACCCTAAAAGATGATGCCGTGAAAGTGCTATACTTAATATGCCAGCAAAATTGAAAAAGTCAGCAGTGGACATAGGACTGGAAAAGGTTAGTTTTCATTCTAATCCCAAAGGAAGGCAATGCTAAAGAATGATCAAACTAACACACTTGCACTCATTTCTCACGTTAGCAAAGTAACACTCAAAATTCTACAAGCTAGGCTTCACCAGTACACGAACCAAGAATNTCAGCAGTGGACATAGGACTGGAAAAGGTTAGTTTTCATTCTAATCCCAAAGGAAGGCAATGCTAAAGAATGATCAAACTAACACACTTGCACTCATTTCTCACGTTAGCAAAGTAACACTCAAAATTCTACAAGCTAGGCTTCACCAGTACACGAACCAAGAATGTCCAATGTTTAAGCTGGATTTAGAAAAGGCAGAGGAACCAGAGATCAAATTGCCAACATGGATCACAGAAAAAGTAAGAAAGTTCCAGAAAAACATCTACTTCTGCTTCGTTGACTATGCTAAACCTTTGACTGTGTGGATCACAGCAAATTGTAAAAAATTTTTAAAGGGATGAGAATACCAGGCCACCTTACCTGACTCCTGAAAATCTGTGTGTGGGTCAAGAAGCAACAGTTAGAACTGGACACGGAGCAACGGACTGGTTCCAAATTGGGAAAGGAATACGTCAAGACTGTACACTGTCATCCTGCTTATTTAACTTATATGCAGAGGTCATCATGTGAAATGCCAGGCTGGATAAAGCACAAGCTGGAATTAAGACTGTTGGGAGAAATATCCATAGCCTCAGATATGTAGATAATATCACCCTTCAGCCAGAAAGTGAAGAACTGAGGAGCCTCTTGATGAAAGTGAGAGAGGAGAGTGAAAAAGCTGGCTTAAAACTCAACATTCAAAAAACTAAGATCATGGCATCCAGTCCAATCAGTTCATGGCAAATTGAGGGGAAAGAATGGGAACAGTGACAGATTTTATTTTCTTGGGCTCCAAAGGTGACTCCAGTCATGAAATTACAAGACGCTTGCTCCTTGGAAGAAAAGCTATGCCAAACCTAGACAGCATATTAAAAAGCAGAGACGTTACTTTGCTAACAAATGTCCATATAGTCAAAGGTATGGTTTTTGCAGTAGTCACGTATGGTTGTGAGAGCTGGACCATAAAGAAGGCTGAGCATTGAAGAATTGATGCTTTTGAACTGTGATGTTGGAGAAGACTGTTGAGAGCCCCTTGCATTGCAAGATCAAATCGGTCAATTCTAAAGGAAATCAACCCTGAAAGTTCATAGGAATGACTAATGCTAAAGCTGAAGCTCCAACATTTTGGTCACCTGGTACAAAGAGCCAACTCATTGGAAAAGACCCTGATGCTACTGAAGATTGAGGGCAAGAGAAGAAGGGGCAACAGAGTATGATATAGTTGGATGGTGTACAGAGTATATGGACATGAGTTTAGGCAAACTCCAGGAGAAGGTGAAGGACAGGGAAGTCTGTCATGCTACAGTACATGGGGTTACAAAATGTCAGGCTCCACTGAGTGACTGAACAACAACAAAGACCCTTATAGAAATAAAAAACTCAAATTTGTTTTAAAACAACTTGTGTAAAATTTTGCAATAATTCTGAGGGTTGAATTACAGTTTATAAACTTTCTCTCTCAATAAGACACATACCCACAGTTTTTGAGATTTTAAAATACCCCCACATTGCCTAGAACTTCACTGACTATAAAATTTATTTTAAATTGTGAAGCATACAAACCTTACTTTTAATTCAGCAATCTTTTTTCTTTCCCCTCCAGTAGCTAGTCCACATTTTCTAACCATGCTCAACAATATAATAGGTCCAATGTCCAGGCCACTGTAGTCAGAAGACCCAGCTTTGATTGCCTGTTTTGCTAGTTCTGACTCTCTATGATCTTAGAAAAGTTACCTATCTTCTCATCATAATATCAACAGAACAAAACAAGATAAAAATATCTAATTTACAATCATTTTACATCTTAAGGGAGATAATGAATGGAAACATGTCTGTTATAAAATCATCATTAAACATATGTGAAATCCATTCTCTTTTGGCGGTCTTTGAATATTGACCATTTTATCCCCTTTCCTGAACCTAAGTCAATATGATTTTACATTTTAATCTTGAAATTTAAGGGCAAAATTAAAAGCCTTGCCACATGTGGAAAATCTGTCAGAATTCAGGATGTAAGCAGGTGGAGGAAATCTGGAACAGAGCATTCAGTTCAGTTCAGTCACTCAGTCGTGTTCGACTCTTTGCTACCCCATGAATCGCAGCACGCCAGGCCTCCCTGTCCATCACCATCTCCCAGAGTCCACTCAGACTCACGATTAATTTCCTGCAGACACTCATTCATTTCAGACCTATAACAGCATAGTGTAAAGAAGCCATCCAGAAACTTATCAGGACCCTCGAAAAAGTCAGCATGTTTGATGTGGGAAAAGTACTGCCCTTTTTATGAGATTTCAGTTACTTTTACTTTATGTTTTCTATTTACACAATTACTCGGAGGAAAGAAATGGTAGGGAATTTTTAATCATGGCAAAACATAGTAGCTTTTAAAAGTAGCTTTTTCACTGAAATGGTAAGGTGGCTGGATTTATGGGGAAATCGCTGGAGGATGAAGATATTATTTTTCCAAAGTATCAGCTGAAGCCCATCTGTGTGCCAGTGTCTGGTGATGTCTTAATTCACAACCTTATTATCAAAGGCTTTCAGAAAAGGTCATCAAACAAACAAACAAACAAAGCCATTTGTTAGCGACAGAGATTTTGTTAGAGAAAAAAAATGTGAGTCACAGTGTTGCACTCTCCATCCAGAGAAGGAGAATACATAAATTCTTATAAAAATTGTTATGCATTAAAGCAATAAAGTCCCTCATCTCAGAAAATGTTCACTTCCTTTTTCCAACTTTTATTAAGCTTTTTCATCTCTTACTATTTCATCTTCAAAGCAAAAAAATCTTTTTTTTTTTTTTAATGAAAAAGGGAAAATAGTTCGGATCTCTTGTTTTCACTTTCCAAGCACAGTTGTTTTGTTTTCATTTGGTTTTCTTTTTAGTATATGTAAACATTGAATAAAAATCACAGAGATAGAGAAGCCTTTAAAAATCCAGACTGTCTCTTATACACACATCTCAGAAAATGTTCACTTCCTTTTTCCAACTTTTATTAAGCTTTTTCATCTCTTACTATTTCATCTTCAAAGCAAAAAAATCTTTTTTTTTTTTTTAATGAAAAAGGGAAAACAGTTCGGATCTCTTGTTTTCACTTTCCAAGCACAGTTGTTTTGTTTTCATTTGGTTTTCTTTTTAGTATATGTAAACATTGAATAAAAATCACAGAGATAGAGAAGCCTTTAAAAGAAGCTTCAGTAACTGTGGGCACACATATTTCTAGGTGAACCACACTACTTTAGTATGATTTAACACTCTTATATGCCTAATTCAGGAATTGGTCTCCTGAGGAGAACACTAAGTACTTATGGCTCTTACAGAGCATCAGCCTTTAGGGTGCATTGATAGATAGTTCCTACTGGGTAAGGAGCTAAGAGAAAAGATTTTCTGAGATTTTAATATCAGAAAACTTGTGATATCACAGTTCTAAAATTAAAGAAAGCATAAAGAAGCAAAGTACTTATTTTTATCCATAGGATAGCAGGCTATTTGGAACCTGTTCCAGCCACAATAATTAATATCCATGTATCAATGAGAAACAATTACTTTCAAGACATTTCAAAAAAACTGAAGTCTCCAGATATAACCCACAGAACCATAAAAGTTAATATGCTAAGCCCTTTCTTCAAAGGACAATAACATTCATTCATTCATTCAAACTTTCACTAATTTATTCATCAGTTCATCAATTTACTGAGTAGTTTATCTGCAGTCAGCATTATTCCAAGGACTGGAATATATCAATGAAAAAACTTCTGACCCCCAAAGTAGCTTCTATATTCTTGGAGTATAAGGATAATTAAACAGATAATACAAAAGTATTGATAACTAAATGGACAAGAGAATTTCACATAGTTATAAGTCTTATGAAGACTATATAAAATAATAAGAGGGAGAGAGAGAATGGAAGGGTCTAGGAGCAGTTTCTGAGAAGGTGATATCAGCCTGAAATATGAGTACTTACAAGCAGCATGATACAAGAAGACAGTGAATGAAAGAAATTCAAGTAGAAGAAACTGTAGTTGGTGTACTTGAGAAAAACAGAGTCTGTCTGGTTGGAGTTCAGAAGGTAAAGAGATTAAACAGGAGATAATGTTAGAGAGGTAAGTAGGATAAAAATGGTCAGAATCTTGAAGATCATGAGGAAATCAGATTTTAAATCCAGTGGATAAGTTGATTCCTCCAGTTCCATTCTTCTTTCTCAAAATTGCTTTGGCTATTCGAGGTTCTTTGTATTTCCATACAAATCTTGAAATTATTTGTTCTAGCTCTGTGAAAAATACTGCTGGTAGCTTGATAGAGATTGCATTGAATCTGTAGATTGCTTTGGGTAATATACTCACTTTCACTATATTGATTCTTCCAATCCATGAACATGGTATATTTCTCCATCTGTTAGTGTCCTCTTTGATTTATTTCATCAGTGTTTTATAGTTTTCTATATATAGGTCTTAGTTTCTTTAGGTAGATCTATTCCTAAGTATTTTATTCTTTTCGTTGCAATGGTGAATGAAATTGTTTCCTTAATTTCTTTTTCTGCTTTTTCATCATTAGTGTATAGGAATGCAAGGGATTTCTGTGTGTTGATTTTATATGCTGCAACTTTACTATATTCATTGATTAGCTCCAGGCTCTACTACAAAGCCACAGTCATCAAGATAGTATGGTACTGGCACAAAGACAGAAATATAGATCAATGGAACAAAAGAGAAAGCCCAGAGATAAATCCACACACTTACAGACACCTTATCTATGACAAAGGAGGCAAGCTGTCTCTTATACACATCTAGATGTGTATAAGAGACAGGGGCTGATCTCCTTCAGAATGGACTGGTTAGATCTCCTTGCAGTCCAAGGGACTCTCAAGAGTCTTCTCCAACACCACAGTTCAAAAGCATCAATTCTTCTATGTTCAGCTTTCTTTATAGTCCAACTCTCAAATCCACGCATGACCACTGGAAAAACCATAGCCTTGACTAGATGGACCTTTGTTGACAAGTGTCTCTGCTTTCCAATATGCTGTCTAGGTTGATCGTAACTTTCCTTCCAAGAAGTAAGCGTCTTTTAAGAGACACAGTAGAGCAGCATTAAAACTTCTCATCTACAGTGTTTTCCTTGAGGTAACTGCTGGAATATGGTGCTTTTTTTCTTTCATATAGCTTATAGGTTTGGGGAAAGCACTTTTCCTAGGTAATAGAATGGAGGGTGTTAGTTTTAAAGTAAGTTTAAGTCAGGCATTTTCAGTGATTGTTTCAGGTCATGAATGTCTTCAAACCTATTTGCTGTGTCATATTTAACAGGTGGACCTTGTATACCTGCTTATGATACATAGAACTACTATCCAGCCTTTTCGAGAGCTAAACTCTAGGGATTATCTATGTCATTTCTTTTTAAATGACACTGTAGAGAGCCTAGAGGTTCCAAGAATGTGACTGAGCTATTTACCCTTAATCCCCCACTACCACCCTTATAGCAAGAGGCACTCCTGTTTGAGGTATTGGGTTTCCATTCATGTGTCTGTTGAGAAACTCAAGCATTGTAGTTACATCAGGAATTGTAGCATGGCATGGCAGCAAGGTTCCAATGCACAGAAAGTTTCTTTCCTGGTGGAAGAGACATAAAGTAGACAAGGAGGGTAACTTCATGTTGTGATTTGTGCTATAAAGAAAATAAATGATAATAGCAGGGAGGAAGGGAGGCAGGTGTAGGAGGTGGTCAGGGAGAGGCCTTTTTAGGGAGTAATGTGAATTGACATCTGAAGGATGAGCAGGCAGCCATGTAAGTAAGAAAATCTGTGGCTTGAAGCTGGGAGAGAGTACTAGATAACCATTTCTCTAGAGAGAATCCTCTTAATCTTATTCTTTAGTCTTTCATGTTTTCCTTAAAGACATATTTTTAATCTGCCTTTTTGTGATGCACTCGGTACTATTCAAAAGCACCACCAAAAAACCCCCTAAAAGCAAAGATAAAAATCTCCACACACACCCTCTGTATGATTTCCCGGGTCTTTGATGTCTTTAGCTTAATTTAGCTTAATATAGTTTTATCTCACTTGGGAACCACATGTTCCTGTCAAACTAGTTCTGCTCATTGCCCTCTGAACCCTTTCATTCTGTGCTCACATCCTTTTATGCCGTTTGCTCATATTGTTTGCTCTGACAGATTTTTGTTCTCCATTTCATAGAGGACATGGCACTTACTTGAAGATTCCTTTGTTCATCTGTTCATAGATTGAGGGGGTGCCATGAGGCTTCCAAAGTTGAACTCTGCCACTTCTTGTCCAGTTGATTAGAGTCAGATGAAAATACTTGGAGACCTAAAGGCGTGCCAGCACCTGCCTCTTTCTTTTGTTTGCTGTACTGTCTCTCTAAAGGCATTAGCTTGGGAGAAGGATTTAAGTTTTTCAGCTGCATTGTCACCTACTCATCCTTTTAGAGTCTCACGATAATTTTATAAATTTAACTAAAAATGCTTGTTATTTTTCATACTAACCTATATTTTTCTTTCAGAGGAATGCATTCTGTTTTAGACTAGCCAGTCAGCACATATAAAAATAAGAAAGCATAGGGAGCAATGTAAGATGTAGTCTAATTACACTGCATAAAAATAACTATAAAGGACAGATGTGCTGTGATGGGGGCTTAAAAAAATTTTTTTTAAAGTTTTTATTTTGTATTGAGATATAGCCAATTAATAATCTTGCGATAGTTTCAGGTAAACAGGGAAGGGACTCACCCATACATATACATGTATCCATTCTCAGTGGGGACTTGTTTTTAGATTGAGGGATCAGGGAGGGCTTTTCTAACAACTTGGCATTTAAACTGAAACTGAAGGATGACCAGGCAGTACACAGACAGCAGTGGGAGATAGTGGTGAGCAGGTAGATTGTATGAAGGGTCTAGAGTAGGAAAGAACTTGGCATATATTCAGAAAAATGAAAGAGGCCAGTGTAGTCAAAGTGTAGTGAGCAACGAGAAGTTTGAATGGCTTCCTTCTGTACTCAATGAAATTCAAAAACACATGTCATGATCTGAGATACATGTTGAAAAGATTATTTTGATTATTTTGTGGTGAGTGTTTTGAACTGGAGATATGAATGAAAGTGGGAGGGCAGTTAGCTATTATGGTGAACCCAGTAAGTTTCTACTGGAGTCAAGAAGAGGCGCTTTTAGTCCAGGATTCAGTCTGCATGGCCCTGTAGTGCTCACTGCCTGTTTACTCTTCATGGTATTAAGGCCAGTGCTTGAGATCGCTGAAGAGTTGAGAGTCCTGTGTTGATAATTTTTTTAGGAATATAAGTATGAGGCACTGAATCTTGAGGGCATATGCAGTTTGAAGGCCCTGGACCATTGTTACCTTGTTAATATAGCCCTCACCAAGAGCTAACAGAGGGAGGATAAAAATCTTACTCTAAAATCTGCATCAGTTACCTAGTGAAAAGTCAGATGGCAGAGGTCAAAAGAAGTTACTAATATTCATAATATGCATTTCATATTTAGTTGTCATTTTTTGCAGTCTTGCACACCATTGCTTTATTTCACAAGTAAAGATTACTACAGAAGTTGGGTGACCTCTTCATTTTTATTTAGTGAAGTGTAGAGGCAAAATCTTTACTGAAGCCCAGATTGCCTGAATGAGCCCTGACTGAGTACTCTTCACTAAATGAGTGATTCTTAACTTAATTAGACCCAACGTCCCCACCCTGCAAGAATTTTTAAAAGTTATTTTAAAAAACATTAAGATATAACTCACATTCCATACAGTTATCACCCCACCCCCTAGGGGGAAAATATTTTTTTCCATACCTATTAGCATCATTCGGGGAAGGCAATGGCACCCCACCCCAGTATTCTTGCCTGGAAAATCCAATGGACGGAGTAGTCTGGGGAGTGTATGTATACACAATATATATATTAATATAATTTTATATAATATGCATTATATATAAAACATAATTGTGTATGTATACACACATATACCAGGGAAGGCAATGGCACCCCACCCCAGTACCCTTGCCTGGAAAATCCAATGGACGGAGTAGCCTGGGGGCTGCAGTCCATGGGGTCGCTAACAGTCGGACAGACTGAGCGACTTCACTTTCACTTTTCTCTTTCATGCATTGGAGAAGGAAATGGCAACCCACTCCAGTATTCTTGCCTGGAGAATCCCAGGGACGGGGGAGCCTGGTGGACTGCCATCTATGGGGTCACACAGAGTCGGACACGACTGAAGTGACTTAGCAGTAGCAGCACACACATATACATAAAATCACATGTATCCAATCAATTTGAAAATTTTCCTTTAGGTAGAAATTGTCTGTACATGTTTTTAGAGGCTATCTTCTGATCCTATTGAATATTACTTTTAATTCAGGGTACATCATTATCATATTATATGTAATTACTAAAATTGATGTAGGAATGCCTGTTGTTTTTATTTCAGGGGTTTTAATCTAAGATTTAAAAAATTTTTTATTTTAGTTATTGTCCCTGGATGAAGAAATGATTATTGGTAAGATTTCAAATCAGTGGATTGGATTTATGAGAGAACTTTTCACCAATACCAATAAATTTGGGATCCAGTTTCCATTTGATCTTGATGTTAGAATAAAAGCATTGATGCTTGGAGCAAGTTTCCTCATTGTGAGTCTATTTTCATTATATTTTAGCTGCACATTAATTTTCTGAGACTATCACTATACTTTTGCTATTATTTCTCCTCAAATCACCTAGATCAATTGCAATCTGTGCTTTTGATCTAGTCCTGGGTCCCCAAATTACATCATGGATTGAGTGTTCACACTGCAAAGGAAATAAAAGCTAGAATGTCCTGGAAATGTGATCATTAGCGTTGAATTCCTTTGCCCTAATGAAAAATAAGAATATGTCACTGAAAATAAGAATACAATGTTTCATTCAATGCAATTTACTGTTATTTTTTCAGTGGTAAGAATCCATTTGCCAATGCAGGAGACTCAGGACACTCGAGTTCCTGTCTCTTATACACATCTCCCATCCCTGGGATTCTCCAGGCAAGAATACTGGAGTGGGTTGCCATTTCCTTCTCCAGTGCATGAAAGAGAAAAGTGAAAGTGAAGTCGCTCAGTCTGTCCGACTGTTAGCGACCCCATGGACTGCAGCCCACCAGGCTACTCCATCCATTGGATTTTCCAGGCAAGAGTACTGGGGTGGGGTGCCATTGCCTTCCCCGCCTCCTCAAGCTACCAGTCCATTTCTCTGCTCTCGTTTGTACTTAACACTTTGATTACCAACCAACATCTTAATAATAATCTTAATAAAACTTTTGCTTTGTCATGGACTAATGATAAAATTTTTGAACATAACTGGCAAAAAATATCTGATACAATTATATAGTTTGGAATTGTTAAATAATGAGCATTCATAGGACAATGACAGTAATTTTTTTAACCTTCGTAAGATTAATGGACCCCCACCCACACACATACACACACAAATAGGAACTGCATCAAAGAAAACAAACCCGTGAATTAAGTGAAGTTGCTCAGTCGTATCCAATTCTTTGCAACCCCATGGACTGTATGCTACCAAACTCCTCTGTCCATGGGATATTCCAGGCAAGAATATTGGAGTGGGTTGCCATTTCCTTCTCCAGAGGATCTTCCCGACCCAGGGATTGAACAAGGATCTCCCGCATTGTAGGCAGACACTCTACCATCTGAGCCACCAGGTAAGTTCTAAAAAAAACAAAAGTATATGACAAATTTTGAGTTAGGTACTTATTTCCATTATGAACCTAAGGGGAATAATGGAGAGAGAACTAGCATTTATAAGTTGTTTTTCTAAGTGTTAGGCATGTTAATGCATTGTTATATAAACCACATAGTATCATTAATTAGTATTAGGATCTTATTTGAAAGGTGAAATTTAGGCTCTAAGATGAAATTTTAGTAAGCGACACAGCTGGGGTCTAAAATCAATTGATTTTGATATCAAAGTCCATGTTCTTTCTACCCCTTGATGATTTCTGTTCAAAGTTCAATAAATCAGGGTGCTTATCTATTCAATTTTAAAATTCTAAGATCAAGAGCTTCTACAAAATGGCCTTTGAGGAAAAAAAATCTTATATTAAAACTATAATTCTAATAATTACTTCTAATTTAAATTTCAGTCTTCTATCAAGGAGTTGCTTTTAGAATACCTCCATTTTGATATTTCACATGACATCAAACCCAACACCCACCAAACCTGATTTCCCTTTTAAAAGCTACTCTCTTCCCAAGATTCTCATTTTACCGTGGCATTACTTTTCCTGTCACCTCACAACTTAGTCTATTGACCTATCATCAGGTTGTCCACTATTCTTATGTATGTAATTTCTCTGCTAGTCTAAACCTCTTTGAAGAAAAGACCTGTGTCTTCTCCATCTTTTTATGTCCATTATCTCTGCCATTACCTTACTTATAACAGGTGCACAATACATGTTTGTTGATGCCTTTAATGACAAAATATAACTTTAATTCACTCTTCTATTTTTACTACATTTACTACCTAAATCTAAGGTCTTATAAGCTAGTTACTATGACAGCTCCATCACTGACCTCCTAGCTCTCATTAGGTCTCCTTATAAGTAATCCTATAGACCCCCTGGAGAAAGGAATGGTTACCAACTCCAGTATTCTTGCCTGGAGAATCCCATGAACAGAGGTACTTGGTGGCTTACAGTCCATGGAGTTGCATAGAGTTGGACCTGACTAAGCAACTAAGCATTAACTATATACTGTAATCAAGCAAAAAAAAATTATAAAATACTACCCGATCACATCAGTTCTCCTTTCCCAATTCTACAATGGAATTATATTGACTATTAATTTAGATGAAAGTTCTTGACATACAAAGTCTTCCTAACCTAGGTCATCTTTGTCTCCCAACCAATGAACAGGTAGGGTTTTAAACACAGGAGATAATAGAATAGATATACACTTCCTTATTCTTCACTTTAAGTATGACTAAAAACTCTGGAAATGATGTATAAAACAAATATAAGAAGAATGTTAAAGCGTGAGAGAAGAAAAGGAGAGCTAGAAATCTCAGGACTCCGGAACAACACTGTGGTGAGAACTCTGGGTTTTTTTTTTTTGGCCTCATGTAACACAGATTTACAACTGAAGAACCCAGAAACCTGAACACACTTACAATCATAAGCAAAAAATATCACCAAGAAAAGCCTTATTCAAAGGATCAATCTACGAAAGCAGAAAATGTTTAGATAATAACTGCACTACCCCCAGCAAATATCACAGGGAAAGTTGTGACCCCACTCTGCCCAACGCCAAGGCTGAATGAAGAAATTAGACTGCAAAATCTGAAGCTATAATAAGACACCTCAGCATTCTTGCCTGGAGAATCCTGTGGACAGAGGAGCCTGGTGGGCTGCCATCTATGGGGTCCCACAGAGTCGGACATGACTGAAGCGACTTACCATGCATGTATGCATTGGAGAAGGAAATGGCAACCCACTCGTGTTCTTGCCCAGAGAATCCCAGGCACGGAGGAGCCTGGTGGACCACGTCTGTGGGGTCGCACAGAGTCGGACATGACTGAAGCGACTTAGCAGCAGCAGCAGCAAAGAGAGACCTATATACTAAACTGAATTAAAATAAAAATACAACATATCACAATTTGTGTGATACAATTAAGAGCAAATTCTTCCCTGGTGGCTCAGGCAGCAAAGAATCTGCCTGCAACTCAGGAAATTCAGGTTCAATCCCTGGGTTGGAAGATCCCCCAGTAGGTAATGGCAACCCAGTCCCGTATTCTTGCCTGGAGATTCCCATGGCCAGTGGAGGCTGGTAGGCTACAGTCCATGGGGTCACAGAGTCAGACATAACTGAGTGATTAACACTACATATTCAAGAGGAAATTCACAGCACTAAACGCACTCATTAGAAAAAAATAAAGTCTGAAATGATTAATTTCACCTCCAGCTTAAAGAATTTAGAAAAAGAAGAGCAAAATAACCCAAAACAAGTGGAAGGAAGGAAATAATATAGAATAGAAATGAATGAAATTGAAAACAGAATAGTAGAGAAAAATAACTGGGACAAAGTGCTGATTTTTCAAAAATGCAAATAAAATTGACAAACTTCTAACAAAATGAAAGCAAAAAACTCATTGATAAGTAAGACACAGGGATCAATGGATGTCAGACCCACAACCCATGAATCTACCCATAGAAACAGGCCCAAGTGATTTTGGACAAAGTTCATATAAAATTCAATAGAGTCTTATAAATAAGGCTACTAGAGCAATTGGGTCATTAGACATTCATAGACAAAACAAACAAGCAAAAATCTTACAGAAAAACATATTATCTTCAAGAACTATGGTGAGGCAAAGAGTTCTTAAACTTGATGTCAAAACTACAACCCATAAAAGGAGATATTGATATACTATACTTCACAAAAATAAATAGATTTTACTCTGTGAAAGACTGTGTTAAGAGGATAAAGATACAAGCTACAGTAAAAGAAAACATCAAATTACAAGTAGCATCTAGAAAGATAAAGAACTCTCAAAACTCAGTGTTAAAGAAAGTGAAAAAGAAAACAATAATCCATTTAGAGAATAGACAGATACAGAGAGACAGTTCACCAAAGAAGATAGATACACAAGTGCAAATAAACATATGAAAAAATGTTCAAAATCTTTTTCTAAAACATCACTATACACCAGTCAGAATGGTTGAAGTAAAAAAATAAAGATAACTCTAAACACTGATAAGAATGTGGAGGAAATACATTACAAATACTTTTCTTCTGAAAATGTAAAATTGTACAGCCACTCTGGAAAATCTTTTGGTAGTTTCTTAATAAAACTAAACATTCAACTACCATCTGACCCAGAAATTTCACTCCTGAGGATTTATCCCAGAGAAATGAGGCTTAAAATGAAGACACAAAACTGTGCATGAATGTTTATAGTGTATTCATAATGGTTCAAAACCTGAAGCAACCCAGATGCATTTCAATAAGTGAATGTTTAAATAAATTATGGCATACTGATATCATAAAATAATGTATAAATGCAACCACCTCTAAATGAATCTCTAGACGATTATGCTGAGTGAAAATTACATATATACTCCATTCTTATATTATATAACATTAATGAAATGGTAATATTATGAAAACAGAAAACAGAGTAGTGGTTATCAGGGGTTAAGGTGAGGGGAGGAGCAGAAGGGAAATGGATCTGACTCTAAGAAGACACCGAAAGGACTCCTGTGGTGACAGAAGTGTTCTCTGTCCAGACTTTATCGATGTCAATATCCGGACTGTGATACTATACTACAGCTCTGCAAGATGATACCACTGGAGGAAACTGGGTAAAGAGTAAGAGGATCTTTTCATTATTTCTAACTGCTGCATGTTAATCAGTGATTATTTAAAAATAAGAGTGTAATAAAAAAATTAAACATGAGGGAATAGACACCATTTTCATTTACTTAGATATAGGATTCAAACTAAGAAACATGAATGTTCAGATTCATTTATAGACCAGCTGATTTCTTCCCGTGCATGCTCGCTCAGCCGTGTCCTGACTCTTTGTGACCTCATGACTGTAGCCCGCCAGGCTCCTCTGTCCATGGGATTATGCAGGGCAAGAATACTGGAGTGGGTTGCCATTTTCTTCTTTAGGTGATCTTCCTGAGGCAGGGATCAAACCCACATCTCCAGCAATGGCAGGCAAATTCTTTACCACCGAGCGACCTGGAAGGAATGATGCTGAAGCTGAAACTCCAATACTGTGGCCACCTAATGTGAAGAACTGACTCATTTGAAAAGACCCTGATGTTGGGAAAGATTGAAGGCAGGAGGAGAAAGGGATCAAAGAAGATGAGATGGTTGGATGCCATCACTGACTCAATGGACATCTGTTTGAGTAGACTCCAGGAGTTGGTGATGGACAGGGAGGCCTGGCATGCTGCAGTCCATGGGGTCACAAAGAATCGGACACAACTGGGTGACTGAACTGAACTGAACTGAGCCACCTGGGAATCCATGATTTCTTCCTAAACTCCTTCTTTTAGAATAACACATCAGGAACGTCCCAGTTCATATTTCTGATCTTTGCTATCAAATTTACAAAATTACTGTTGATGGTAAAGAGCTTTCATGATACAGGAGTGAAGTGAAAATGCCCCATGTGTGGCCTGCTCTTCTACTGTTTAGGACTCTTTTTCTGACTGTATGATATATTTGTTTGGAGGGCCCCATGATCTACCTGTTTCTGTCACTTCCAAGAAATAAATCACAATGTCACCCAGAAACAGGTAGTGACGTACTTCATGATTTTATTCTGCTCAATTGCTTACAGTTGCCTTTCTTTACTTTGCCATGTCAGTAGCTTTCAGACAGCCCTTCTATCTTACAGGAATCTTTTCTATTTGATTTTTCATATGTTCAGCTTGGTAGAGCTAAGTCACTCAGAATATAGCTTCAGTGCCCAGTGATCCTGCCTCAGAACTTTATTGGATCATGTAAAATACTCAAGCAAGAAACTCAAATAACTAAATCTAACTTTCCAAGCTGGATTGTGTATATAGGTGAAATGGCTCCCCAAATGGTGGCTCTTTCAAGGCACTTAAACACATTTTAGATGTGTATAAGAGACNAGAAAAGTGAAAGTGAAGTCGCTCAGTCTGTCCAACTGTTAGCGACCCCATGGACCTGTCTCTTATACACATCTCAAGTACTCCTTCAATCTCTCCAATTTTGATAATCAAAGAATTCCTATAAACATCAATATATTATTATCTGTGGGTTTATTTAGAATTTTAAGACAGCAAGATCTAACTAATAACAATTTTATTCCACCATAGGTAAAGGAACTCCAAAAATACTAAATTCATTCATTCACAGAAATATATAAGCAAGTATATTTAACAAATATTTTTGAAACCTTACTATAATTGGCACACTGTATATGTACATGTTGAGATTTTAATATAGCACTTAACTGAAAACTACACTAAATTTTATACATTTACTCAAATAATTGAGACCATATTTGCTATATTTTGATCCTGTATTTCATTTAAGTTCTGTAATTATCCTGATAAAACACTGTAATGTGTGTTCTAACATTTTAGCAGGGTCAGGGTGCAGAATATTAAATAGTTCAATACTAAATGACCCTAGGTATGCTATCATAGATTAAAGCTTATGTGTTAAGACTGTAATAATTGTTGGGAAAAACTCAGATAAGCAACTTCTCTTTTCCTGAGGTCAGAAAAGATTTTGACAAGAGAAGAATGGCCTCACTAAGGGAGGCAGCCTCTCTGATGGACCCTATTGCCTGGTATTCATAACTCTGTATAATCCCCTTCTCCTGACTGTGGACTGGACTCACTTCCAGTGAACAAAATACAACAGAATTAATGAAATGTCACTTACAAAATTAGAAAAGAAAATACTGTATCTTTCATCATGGTGCTCTCTCACTTGCTCACTCTGAAAAATGCCACGTGTCATGCTCTGAGCTGCCTTATGGGAGAGGCCACGGCAAGCAACTGAAGGGGGCCTCTGGCCACACAGTCAGTGAGAAACTGAGGACCTCAGTCCAGTGACCTGTGAGGAACTGAATCCTGTCAACAATCAAGTAAGTAAGCTCAGAAGCAGATCCTCCTCAGCGGGGCCTGGAGATAAGACTGCAGCCCCAACTGACACACTGGCTGCAACTGTGTAAGAGACCTTAAGCGAGAGTCATTCACCACATTCAGATTCCTGACCCACAATAAATGTTCATTGTTCAAAGCAACTAAATTCTGAGGTGATATGTTATGTAGTAACAGATATCTATATTTTTAGGAAAGTTTATAGTAGAGAATTAGATGTTTTTAAAAGACTGATTTTGAGGTTTTAAGGGAATATCCTTCAGTTTTAGATATCTAAAAAAATCACCTCTTAAGAATACTGTTTTGTCTAGCTTATCTAGCCTTTATTTCAAAATTGATCAACAACAATTTCAATCAAAAAGTATTTATTGATAGTTTATCCCGTGTTCAGCAACAGGTTAAAACAAATAACCAGTTTGGAAATGACTGTTTCTCTTAAAAAACTAATAACCTGGTAGGGTAAAGAACATACAGAAAACAGAATAAGATAATANTAAGAATACTGTTTTGTCTAGCTTATCTAGCCTTTATTTCAAAATTGATCAACAACAATTTCAATCAAAAAGTATTTATTGATAGTTTATCCCGTGTTCAGCAACAGGTTAAAACAAATAACCAGTTTGGAAATGACTGTTTCTCTTAAAAAACTAATAACCTGGTAGGGTAAAGAACATACAGAAAACAGAATAAGATAATAATAAGGTATATATAATACACTGTAAACTGTAATAAATGCCTTAAGTATCACACGATTTTGAAAAGAGATATTGAGATAGCCTGTAGCACTTAGAAATATCCTTTGGAGCAGGTAATATCTAAAGCAAAACTTGCCAAGGCAGTGAGGGGAAAAGCATTCTTTGAGGGAGAAAGAATGATGGAAAAAGGATATATAAGAAACATCATGCCCTATGGACAGCTTATAAGGAGGTTTATACATAAGATTGGAGAATGCAATGGCAACCCACTCCAATACTCTCGCCTGGAAAATCCCATGAGCCTGGTAGGCTTCAGTCCATGGGGTTGCTAAGAGTTGGACACGACTGAGANATCATATTTATGTAATTTAAAAATTTTTCAGAATATTTACTGTATGAGTCTAATGCTATTCTAAACATCAGAATGTGTATTATACTGGAAATAACAAAGACAGGGACCCTGACTTTAAACAACCGGCATTTTGGTTGGAAAATGCATGTTATCATGGGAAAATGTATAAGTAATACATAACGATGTAAGAGAAAATGAAAATATATTTAATAAGAAAATCACTCGAGAGACTAGCAACCAAAAAGTATCAAAATGTAGTAGAGACATTTTTATAGAAGGAGTGTGACTAGAGATGGGACTTATAAATAAATACTGGAGTGTTGACGGAATTGGTAGATAGTCACATGAAAGTTTAAATCCCAAAGATTCTATTTTTCCAACCATATTTTCACAGCTTAGATCCCTTTTCTTAGGAATCTTCTCAGTGAACAGCATTCTGAGCTCAAGACCTTCCTTTCTTCCTGTTAAGTCTTCATCCATTTCCCCCAAAGTCTTACCTTACAAGTTCAGTCCCTTGCTCTCTTTTTATTCATGCTTAAATATTCTCAGTCTTGGCTGCTTACCTAGCTTCCAGAGATCTCCACCTCCCTCTCCTGGGTACTTGCTGAAAGGAATGTCTTGCCTGGACAGAATCTGTCAATTGACACTGTATATTACCCACCCAACTGTATTATCTGCAGGCGGGATTCTCCTCAAGTGTGATCCCTACCCCAATGTGCCTTCCAAGTTCCCATTGTTTTGATATCAGGTTCTATGCATCAATGACTGTAACTGATTGAACATTTAAACCACTGAATCAGATCTGTTTCACTAAACTGTCAAAATGACAGATTTATTCACTATTTTGTTTCTTTGAAATGACCATCTATTCTACTAAAGAATGTACACAAGAGTTTCATGAGGGTAGATTATACTGAATGAAATCCTCACTAAAAACAGTGGAATTTTGAATTTAATTTAGGACTGCAAAAAGGTCTTGGAGGGAAGTGATTGTAAGTCATGCTAGCGGGATAACAACTACAAGAGTTCAATACAAAGTGATAATGAGGGACACACTGCAAGGTGTGCTGTATTATATCTGCAATCATTTAGTGCTCAGTCCTGTCTGACTCCTGGCCACTCTATGAACTGTAGTCTGCCAGGCTCCTCTCTCCATGAGATTTCCAAGCAAGAATACTGGAGTGGGTTGCCATTTTATACCAGGACAAGTATTAAGAAATTAATGCATACAAGAATCCTGGCAATGTCAGTATGAAAGAGGTTTGGTCACTTATTATATAGGAAAAATTAAACAGACTGGAAAAGAGACTGCTGCTGCTACTGCTGCTGTCACTTCAGTCGTGTCCGACTCTGTGTGACCCCATAGACGGCAGCCCACCAGGCTCCCCCATCCCTGGGATTCTCCAGGCAAGAATACTGGAGTGGGTTGCCATTTCCTTCTCCAATGCAAGAAAGAGAAAAGTGAAAGTGAAGTCACTCAGTCTGTCCGACTGTTAGCGACCCCATGGACTGCAGCCCACCAGGCTCCTCCGTCCATCGGATTTTCCAGGCAAGAGTCCTGGGGTGGGGTGCCATTGCCTTCCCCGGGAAAAGAGACTAGATAATTGATATTAGACAATTCTAGTAAGTATGAATGAGGAGTGATAAAATCACTATATATGTCTTAGTGAAAATCAAAATTTGAAAAAAAACTACCAGCAATTTTTTGATCCCTATTTATGTAAGAATGGTAATTCCTTTAGTGACTAGAGTTATAAATGTTTTCTATTTTGATTAAAACTTATAACTACAGAAATGTAAAAATTAGAGGTCTATTTTGAACTGTGCTGTTGGAAGAGACTCTTGAGAGTCCTTGGACTGCAAGGAGATCAAACCATTCCATACTAAAGGAAATCAATCCTAAATATTCATTGGGAGGATTGATGCTGAAGCTGATGCTCCAATACTTTGGCCACCTGATGGAAAGAACTGACTTACTGGAAAAGACCCTGATGCTGGGAAAGACTGAAGGCAGGAGAAGGGGATGACAGAGGATGAGATGGTTGGATGGCATCACCAACTCAATAGACATGAGTTTGAGCAAGCTCTGGGAGTCAGTAATGGACAGGGAGACCTGGTGTGCTGCAGTCCATGGGGTCACAAAGAATCTGAGCAACTAAACTGAACTGAACTGATGGCAGGCTAGGATCTCACAGCATAAAACTCCAAATCCAAAACCATTAGGGCAGTTACTCACCACACCAGTGCCTGTTGTCTTAACTTATTTCTTACTTCACACACCCTTAGTTTTTGTGGGTTTTTTGTTTGGTTGGTTGGTTGGTTTTTTTAATGGTGCAGTATTTCAGGTCCAGGTCTCCAGGAGTCAATAGAGGAGCATGTCCTTAGTTATGTCTTCCCTCCCCTCCAGTGGTCTTCGATTACCGTTTTAGTGTTGCAATGATAATTTGAGTTAATAGAAGCTAAACTAATGAAACAAACAAACTCTGCTTAACATCTCCCATCTGTCCCTGAGAATATAATCAACTCTCCCTTCATCATTCTGTGCCCTGGATGGCTGCGGTCCCTGGTCCACATTCCTGACTCCTTTACACTCTCGTCTTTGGTTGGCAGAAAAAGGGAAGGAAGGAGGATATATGACTGGAGTTTACGTCCTGAGCGCTCTCACTGTGGTCACTGTAGGCCAGTGATAACAGTGTGCCTTCTTCTGACAGGGACTTCTCTCTAGGCGTTCTTATTAGTCCCTCTCACCTCTCCACTTCAGAGAGGGTTGGCAGACATTCTATTCCAATNCTCAGTCTGTCCGACTGTTAGCGACCCCATGGACTGCAGCCCACCAGGCTCCTCCGTCCATCGGATTTTCCAGGCAAGAGTCCTGGGGTGGGGTGCCATTGCCTTCCCCGGGAAAAGAGACTAGATAATTGATATTAGACAATTCTAGTAAGTATGAATGAGGAGTGATAAAATCACTATATATGTCTTAGTGAAAATCAAAATTTGAAAAAAAACTACCAGCAATTTTTTGATCCCTATTTATGTAAGAATGGTAATTCCTTTAGTGACTAGAGTTATAAATGTTTTCTATTTTGATTAAAACTTATAACTACAGAAATGTAAAAATTAGAGGTCTATTTTGAACTGTGCTGTTGGAAGAGACTCTTGAGAGTCCTTGGACTGCAAGGAGATCAAACCATTCCATACTAAAGGAAATCAATCCTAAATATTCATTGGGAGGATTGATGCTGAAGCTGATGCTCCAATACTTTGGCCACCTGATGGAAAGAACTGACTTACTGGAAAAGACCCTGATGCTGGGAAAGACTGAAGGCAGGAGAAGGGGATGACAGAGGATGAGATGGTTGGATGGCATCACCAACTCAATAGACATGAGTTTGAGCAAGCTCTGGGAGTCAGTAATGGACAGGGAGACCTGGTGTGCTGCAGTCCATGGGGTCACAAAGAATCTGAGCAACTAAACTGAACTGAACTGATGGCAGGCTAGGATCTCATAGCATAAAACTCCAAATCCAAAACCATTAGGGCAGTTACTCACCACACCAGTGCCTGTTGTCTTAACTTATTTCTTACTTCACACACCCTTAGTTTTTGTGGGTTTTTTGTTTGGTTGGTTGGTTGGTTTTTTTAATGGTGCAGTATTTCAGGTCCAGGTCTCCAGGAGTCAGTAGAGGAGCATGTCCTTAGTTATGTCTTCCCTCCCCTCCAGTGGTCTTCGATTACCGTTTTAGTGTTGCAATGATAATTTGAGTTAATAGAAGCTAAACTAATGAAACAAACAAACTCTGCTTAACATCTCCCATCTGTCCCTGAGAATATAATCAACTCTCCCTTCATCATTCTGTGCCCTGGATGGCTGCGGTCCCTGGTCCACATTCCTGACTCCTTTACACTCTCGTCTTTGGTTGGCAGAAAAAGGGAAGGAAGGAGGATATATGACTGGAGTTTACGTCCTGAGCGCTCTCACTGTGGTCACTGTAGGCCAGTGATAACAGTGTGCCTTCTTCTGACAGGGACTTCTCTCTAGGCGTTCTTATTAGTCCCTCTCACCTCTCCACTTCAGAGAGGGTTGGCAGACATTCTATTCCAATCCCAGGGAACCAAACTATTCATGTATTTCCCTACAAAATGTTCAATTTTGTAATAGCCCTTTATTATATTCACTTCAGTTTTCTCCAATTCAGTTGTGCTATCATTTCCTGCTGAGACATAGCTGACATCCAAAAAATTAAGCACATTGCTTTCTGGTATTACTTCATGGAATATGGATGACATTAATAAAATTTCCAAATCTTCCCATATTCTAATATGCTGTTCACTACATCCCTTCATCATTCTGTGCCCTGGATGGCTGCGGTCCCTGGTCCACATTCCTGACTCCTTTACACTCTAGTCTTTGGTTGGCAGAAAAAGGGAAGGAAGGAGGATATATGACTGGAGTTTACGTCCTGAGCGCTCTCACTGTGGTCACTGTAGGCCAGTGATAACAGTGTGCCTTCTTCTGACAGGGACTTCTCTCTAGGCATTCTTATTAGTCCCTCTCACCTCTCCACTTCAGAGAGGGTTGGCAGACATTCTATTCCAAACCCAGGGAACCAAACTATTCATGTATTTCCCTACAAAATGTTCAATTTTGTAATAGCCCTTTATTATATTCACTTCAGTTTTCTCCAGTTCGCTTGTGCTATCATTTCCTGCTGAGACATAGCTGACATCCAAAAAATTAAGCACATTGCTTTCTGGTATTACTTCATGGAATATGGATGACATTAATAAAATTTCCAAATCTTCCCATATTCTAATATGCTGTTCACTACATACTTCTTGAACTATTCACAATAAGCACAAAAGGTAGAAATGTGGGATACAGATATTGACAGATTTTAGGAATATTCCTTATTGGAGAGCTGCACTTTTGCTAATGAAATTTCAGAAACTGCATATTGTATGAATCATTTTGTGTGTTTGGAGTATTTGGTGATGTTAGTGAGGAATAAATAAGGGTTGTCAGGAAAGCCTACTAGTTGTATAAAAGCTTTGGGGAAAGCCAAGCCCTTTAGACCTATTATTGATATTGATTATTTCATTTTATTTAATTTTTTTTCAGAATGAATTTCTTTACAAGACCAGCTGGAATGGATCTACTCTTTAGAGGTCACACTGGCTATCCCTAAAAATGCCTGTTTCTGTGTAAACCTCCACACTGTCTATCCAAACACACTCAGTGACAGATTCTTTCCTCTTTCTCTTCCTGTGAAATCCTGTTTCTGTCCAACATCTAGAACAAATGACAGCTGCTCCATGAGATCTATCCAGATGTCTCCAAAGGCTAGTACTTTCTCTGTATTTTCAAACTCTTAGGTGTAACTCTACATTAACATCCCTTTAATATATTAAAATTAGAACTCTAAATATGCTGTAAGTTTCTGGATAGCAAAGGTCTAATTTATTTTTCTTCCCCTAGTATCCAGTTCAGTATATAACAGCATACAATAATTATTTAATGAATGAATGAGTGAACTTATTAGTTACTCACAATCCAAACCTACATAGAGCATTTAGATTCTGTTCTTATAAAGCCCCAAATGTGTATTTCTTAATGTAATAAGGGATCATTTTCTGATAAAAAATAATTAAAGATATTATCTATTAAATTATTTTAATAATTAATAGTTGTTACTTCAACTAAGCTGGGATATTTTATTTCTTGATTTTACATAAGCACAAACTTCAACCGTATCTGTTAAAAGATATGCATTGTCTTCCACTTAAATTGACTGAGAAGGAAACAAACAAAAACAAAAAAATACAAACCAAATTCTGCAAATGGTCATAAAATGGTAACTGTTTGAAAAGAATACAGGATATCTACTTGAATCTTTTTTATGCACTATCTAACATTAAACTGCTCATTGAAATCTTTAAAAAAGCCTGAGAGGTAATATAATGAATGACTATGGAGGAAGTCAGCAGATGGTATTCCTCAGCTGTAATACAACTGGACATGATGACTAAGGATACTGTTGTAAAACTTGTCCACAATTTTAACAATGAATGCTATAAATTTCATAGGTCTATAGGCTGACCAAACCAACACCATTCTTCCCACTCTTAAGACTGTAAATATAACGGCTTATTCTATCGGGCTTTTCAATCCTGCTATCTCACTATTTTATCTTTGCTAAGCAACCGTGGTACTATTATGGCATGCTCACTTAAAAAAAAAAATAGAATCACCAAAATGTGTTTGCTGATTTATTTATTTTAATGGAAATGATCCAGGACCAAAATAAAATCTTTTCAATGTGACAGCTGGCGCTGACTGGGTAACAACTTGCAACTTGACTGTAATCACAGTTAAGATAATGTTTTTCTCTGAAAAGGTAGCTTCCTGGGTACCCTCTTATCCCAAATGTATATTTGTTTAATCATTTTTGGTTGGGATTGCTTTTGAATACCTGAAGACAGATTTGGCCTTGGAAGTTCATGTGAAAAAGTGTTATGTGTAGTAGAGCCCAGGGCCAGGACGTTTGTAGGACAATATGAAGTATGAATTATTGCAACTGTAGTACTCAGTGAGCAAACTAACCTATCAAGCTATATAAGTTGTCACAAAATGTACTGAGGCATTCCGTTCCACTCAGGTGAGATAGGACGAAGGGCAGAAAGAAGGAGTCTGAGTCATAAAATCTTTCCTGCCTCCAGGTAATAGTAACTTATTTCACTATATTTATAGGTCACTAATGGTAACTGATCCAAAAGAAATGGTGGCATCGAATTGTCCTTGGCCTCTTGTCAAAAAGAAAGAAATCATCTATGAATATAGTCAAGGGCCAAAAAAGAAAAAAAATACAATAAATGACAACACTATTAGCATAAATACAGGAACAATAATAGTATGTCATTTATATGGTCTATCTTCAATATTTTTTCTAATGGAATTATTCAAATTCTAATACATGCAGAGAATATTTATCACACAGAGGAAAAGAAAATCTACCAGTACACTATTCAAACTTATGAGACTAAATTCGCTATATTCGCTTTGACTATTCCTGGGTGAAGAGAATAATACAATGAATCTACATTCCTCCCTCTATTTCTCCTTTTCACGTTAGATGGCTTTGTCAGGGAAAGCTGAGATATTGGAAAATAAATTCAGCTCTTTCCTGTACTCTGTATCTCAGAGCAGCACACATACATTTTTCTAGTTCTTAATTTTTATCTTTTCTTGCTGTTCTTAAGCTGCCTTTTCCCGTGATAACTTATGCTAAAGAAACTGCATTATTTAGTGATATTACTCATGGCTACCATTTACTAAGGACTTGATATGTGACTAGAGTTGATACCATTCTAGATTACTCTTTGCTTGTTTGCCCACTGTAATAAAAATCCATTAAATAATACAGAATCTTTGTTTCAGGGAAGAATGGATATGAAACCAGTGAAAATTCAAATTTTTTTCTATGATAAGCACCACAATAAAACAATACAGTGAAATGGGGTAGCTATTTTATTACTAAAATATAGATTATGATTCCACTCACTCTTCTGTTATTCTGCTGAAATACTTTTAAATGGTGTTTTAACAAGGCATAAACCCTGCTGAGAATCATCAGACATATGTATACTATAAAGCAGTCTCACACTTCTTGTTTCCATAACCTTTATGGCTAAGCTCTTTTAATCAAGCCTGTAACATCTATTCTCTGCTTTATATCGCTAATTGTCACAAACATGGTATAACACTTTTACCCATCAGTTTAGGATTTAGAAATTCATATGGGAACTCTGGGGAAATTTAGTGTCACAGAATTCATTGATGAATTTCAATTTTATACAATACATGTTTAAAAGTTTACTTATGAGTAAATTTGTGTCTGGCAATAATTAGTCTGTTTGACTGAATGATAACTGAATTAGCTAATTATTTAAATATATTAAACTGCCAATTTTGAGCATATATTGATACAAATAAATCATTCTTAAGTTTTAAAATTTATTTAAATCCATGTCTGCATTATATTGCTTCCCAGGTGGCGTTAGTGGTAAAGAACTCAACTGCCAATGCAAAAATAAATAAATAAATAAATAAGAGAAGCCTGCCAATGCAGAGATGTGGATTCGATTCCTGGTTTGGAAAGATCTCCTGGGAGAGGTCATGGCAACCCACTACAGTTTTCTTGCTTGGAAAACCCCATGGACTGAGGAACCTGGTGGGCTACAGTCCACAGGGTCACAAAGCGGCAGACATGATTGAAATGACTTAGCAGCAAAAGCAGTGGCCTTAATTTAGTTGACTACTTTGAAAGACAATAAGAGAAGCCTGCCAATGCAGAGATGTGGATTTGATTCCTGGTTTGGAAAGATCTCCTGGGAGAGGTCATGGCAACCCACTACATTTTTCTTGCTTGGAAAACCCCATGGACTGAGGAACCTGGTGGGCTGCAGTCCACAGGGTCACAAAGAGGCAGACATGATTGAAATGACTTAGCAGCAAAAGCAGTGGCCTTAATTTAGTTGACTACTTTGAAAGACATAGACTATATTGTAAAAATATTTAGAACTTTATTAAGCAAACAATGGAATAAACTTAAATGCTACCTTTCTACCATTTCACACCAGTCAGAATGGCTGCAATCCAAAAGTCTACAAGCAATAAATGCTGGAGAGGGTGTGGAGAAAAGGGAACCCTCTTACACTGCTGGTGGGAATGCAAACTAGTACAGCCACTATGGAGAACAGTGTGGAGATTCCTTAAAAAAACTGGAAATAGAACTTCCATATGACCCACAAATCCCACTGCTGGGCATACACACCAAGGAAACTAGAATTGAAAGAGACACGTATACCCCAATGTTCATTGCAGCACTGTTTATAATAGTCAGGACATGGAAGCAACCTAGATGTCCATCAGCAGATGAGTGAATAAGAAAGCTGTGGTATATATACACAATGGAGTATTACTCAGCCATTAAAAAGAATACATTTGAATCAGTTCTAATGAGGTGGCTGAAACTGGAGCTGATTACACAGAGTGAAGTAAGCCAGAAAGAAAAACACCAATACAGTATACTAACGCATATATATGGAATATAGAAAGATGGTAATGATAACCCTGTATGCGAGACAGCAAAAGAGACACAGACGTACAGCTGAGACTTTTTGACTCTGTGGGAGAGGGAGAGGGCAGGATGATTTGGGAGAATGGCATTGAAACATGTACGATATCATATAAGAAATGAATCGCCAGTCTATGTTCGATGCAGAATACAGGATGCTTGGGGCTGGTGCACTGGGATAACCCAGAGGGATGGTATGGGGAGGGAAGAGGGAGGGGGGTTCAGGAGTGCGAACTTATGTACACCCGTGGTGGAGTCATGTTGATGTATGGCAAAACCAATACANCTATGTTCGATGCAGAATACAGGATGCTTGGGGCTGGTGCACTGGGATAACCCAGAGGGATGGTATGGGGAGGGAAGAGGGAGGGGGGTTCAGGAGTGCGAACTTATGTACACCCGTGGTGGAGTCATGTTGATGTATGGCAAAACCAATACAGTATTGTAAGGTAAAAAAAAATAAAATAAAATTAGGAAGAAAAAAAACTTAAATACTACCTTTAAACAAATATATTCATTGCTTAAAAAAAGAAAAAACTGTTTTGTTGATTAGAATTCTCTAGTTGGTAAAGAATCTGCCTGCAATGCAGGAGACCCTGGTTTGATTCTTGGGTCGGGAAGAACCACTGGAGAAGGGATAGGCTACCCATTCCAGTATTCTTGGGCTTTCCTTGTGGCTCAGCTGGTTAAGAATCCGCCTGCAATGTGGGAGGCCTGGGTTTGATTCCTGGGTTGGGAAGATCCCCTAGAGAAGGGAAAGGCTACCCACTCCAGTATTCTGGCCTGGAGAATTCCATGGACTGTATAGAGAATTCCCTGGACTATACAATCCATGGGTCTCGAGAAGTTGTACACAAATGAGCAACTTCACTTTCTTTCTTTCACCCTGAAACTCAATTCAGTTTTACGTAGGCTTGTTATACCATGTGGCTTAAAATTGTGCTTATAAATGACATTTCAATTGACTCAAAAGTGTCTGGCTTTGCATTCATAAGACAGTAAACATTTTTATGACATAAAACTGTTTAACTCAAATGAATGGCACTCACATGTGGGCTTCTAAACTGCATTTATACATCTCATATTGCATGTACTTACATAAACCTGCCTCTTCTGNATTGTGCTTATAAATGACATTTCAATTGACTCAAAAGTGTCTGGCTTTGCATTCATAAGACAGTAAACATTTTTATGGCATAAAACTGTTTAACTCAAATGAATGGCACTCACATGTGGGCTTCTAAACTGCATTTATACATCTCATATTGCATGTACTTACATAAACCTGCCTCTTCTGAAGAACATGTTTTGCTTGAGGGGCTCACCTGAAATGTCAGATCAGCTAGAGCATGGAGATCTAGCCTAGTGAACGATTCAACAGTCTGAAATATTCAGGTTGAGTTAAAATAAATATGTTCTTGTTTATAAAATAAGATCTACTTATTAGCACCTATTTAGGTATTACTTTAAGCTTTTAAACATAGATCAACTCACGTTTTGTGTTTCTGTCCATGCTGCTGCTGCTGCTAAGTCGCTTCAGTCGTGTCTGACTCTGTGTGACCCCATAGACAGCAGCCCACCAGGCTCCCCCGTCCCTGGGATCCTCCAGGCAAGAATACTGGAGTGGGTTGTCATTTCCTTCTCCAATGCTTGAAAGTGAAAAGTGAAAGTGAAGTTGCTGAGTCGTGTCCAACTCCTAGTGACGCCATGGACTGCAGCCCACCAGGCTCCCCTGTCCATGGGATTTGCCAGGCAAGAGTACTGGAGTAGGTTGCCATTGCCTTTTCCATTTCTGTCCATAGGGGACAGGAAAAGAGAAACAGCCAAAAAAAAAAGGAAAATGAGACTTATGCATGCTTAGGATTCCAATTATTCTGAAATAAAGTATTTTATGGCTAAAAGTTACTAATCGTTAAATGTTTAAAATAAATATTATGCCTAAATATCTAAAAAGTAGCATATCTGTACTGTGATAACCGTTTGATAATAGCTCAGTGTTAACTTCATCACATTTGAAGAGAATCTAAATTTACAAATTCTTAAACTATTTATTTATCTACTATATAAATAAAGTTGCCTATCATATAGAGTGAAGTAAGTCAGAAAGAAAAACACCAATACAGTATATTAACACATATATATGGAATTTAGAAAGATGGTAAAAATGACCCTATATGCGAGACAGCAAAAGGGAGACAGATGTAAAGAACAGACTTTTGGACTCTGTAGGAGAAGGCGAGGGTGGGATGATCTGAGAGAATAGCATTGAAACATGTATGTTTATTTCATATGTGAAATAAATCACCAGTCCAAGTT
>SJYX01002037.1:0-14308 GCA_006410675.1 Oreotragus oreotragus
TGATGCACTTGGAATGTACAAGGATGCCCCAGGAATCATAAAATCCTGACTAGTTTTTGTAGATAGTCAATTATGCTTACTAGATGAATCTCACCAAGTCAGGAAAATGAGAAATATGTTCAGAAAAGATTTCCAATAACAGTAAACCACACTGGACAACCTGGGGTTGGTAGAGTGTCTTGCCCCAGCCCCAGGGCATCTGAGAGTGACTAGCTGTCCTGCCCGCAGCTGAGCGCCGCCCCAAAGCATCTGCTCACTGTGGGAAGGAAGGGAGTGGAGCATGGGTCCAATCTGGCTGAAACTTTGCTCATTTTACTTTCAGAGTGGTTCCACACTGGCTAGAATCCGACTGATGCTAAGGGTCCCCCTCTTGGGACTTTTAGATAGGGACACACAGAGTAGGAAGCAGAGACAGACAGACAAACATCCAGAGATGGGGGGAAGTCATCTCAAGAGAAAGGCAGATCCACCAGGTCGAGAGCCACAGACAGCGGGGCTCACGTCCCAGCCCTGCACTCACTGGCTGCAGGACTTCAGGCAAGCCACAGACTATCTCAGCCTCGCCATCCTCTTTGAATGGACAGTGATGGGAACTCCTCCAGAAGGCTGCTGTGAGCGCCCCTTGATAACACACACTAGGAATCTGGTGCTGTGCCCGGGACCCAGGTAGGGCAGACACTCTTCTTAGGGTTACACCCAAACTCAAATCCCAACTGCAGAACACTGCTGCGGTCCTGCCCATGCATTTCTCTCTGTCCCTCTTTTCTTCCTTCCAATGAAGAGCCACCATTCCAAATAACCTGAGTGTCTATGTTTCTGTTTCTGACAGCTTGGAATAGCCTCTCTAACACAGAGATAAAAGGAGCTGTATTGATTTGTTCCAGAGTCCAGGTAGCCAGGATGCCAGTTCCTCCAGCACTCCATGTTCAATGTGTGGGAAAAACAGCTGGCAGGTGTTGGCTTGGCCTTCAAACGGCAGGGTCACAAAGGGAGTGCCCTTTGAGTCAGTGCAAACAGAACCAGATGCAGTTGTGGGGCCCTGCCCAGTTGGCTGAGCTCAGGAAGGTGGTGGAGACCGTTCCTAGATGGCAGTGGAGGGAGGGGCTGGTGTCCCTGCCCTGTGCACAGAGGAATAGCCACCCAAGGGCTTGAGAGCCATCAGCAGAGAGGCCCGTGCACCTGTCTGTGTACTGGGCATGAGCGCATGTAGGGAGACTGGCTGTGCAAGAATGCAGGGTTTCCCAGATGGCACTAGTGGTGAAGAACCTGCCTGCCAATGCGGGAGACATAAGAGATGCAGATTCAACCCCTGGGTGGGGAAGATCCCCTGGAGGAGGGCAGTGCTCTTGCCTGGAGAATCCCATGGACAGAGGAGCCTGGTGGGCTACTGCCCATAGGGTCACAAACAGCTGGATGTGACTAAAGTGACTTAGCACGCACAGGGTGTTCCGTGTCTGTGCTCGTGAGTGTGCTTCTGCCAGGATGGGTGTGTGAGGGCTGAGCTGCGGGAGGGGTGTGTGCAGGCTTGTGTTTGGGGAGAGCTGCAGGGGGATGGGTCACACCTGCACAGGTGTGAGTTCTGTGTGAACCACATGCAGAACCACATGCTCGGTTCTGTGTGTGGCTGGCGTGTGGGGAGAGGACCGTTTGTCAGCACGGGGTTGGGTGGAGCAGCCACCTGGCTGACGGGGCTGTGATGACAGCCTCTACAGGGTCTGTGTGTGCCAGGAACCAGAGCCACGCAGGAACTGCGACAGAAGACAGGAATGCGGAAGCCACAGAGGTTCCCCTGGGCCTCATTTCAAGGGACACCAAGTGACCTTTGCCTGTGCTACTTGCGCTGCCGCGGCCTTGCCCTCCCCTTCGGGAGGTTTCACTTTTCTTCCCGTTGCTTTCAGTTTCAGACTCCCTGGATGAAACACCAGGGCGGGGTGGTGGGACAGCTGTGGTGGTGTGTGCCCAGCTCAGGTGCCAAGGCTGGCCATCCTGCGTGGAAGCCACATGCTTGGTCCATACCAGTGGCTGTACCGGGCCAGCCTGGCTGTACTGGGCCACCCGACATGAAGCTGTGATTTCCCAGAGCACATGAAGGGGGTCTCCTGTGTTGCTATGAAAATAGCTCCTGAGAGGAGACATGGTTTCTCTAAAGAACACAGAGACAGTGCCAGAACTGGGACCAGACGGCCGTCAGGCCATGATGGAAGACACCTGGCCGATGGGCAGCAGGGAAAGGCAGGAGCTAAACCCCTGATCCATGTCCTAACGGTCTAAATCAGACAGTGTACGTGGCTCCTCTCACCCCTGTCCACTCCGGCTGTGTGGGGCTGCTCTCTGTGGGCGCTTTGTCACCGTCCTCACTGCCCTCTCCTGCTGATGTGCCAGGCGGGCCCGTCACTCTCACTTGGGCCACACTCGCCCAACAGCCTCTGAGGTCCCCTCAAGACTTCTGCCAGGATAATAAACCTGGGCTTCTCAGCTCTAGTCTCCAACCCTTGAGACAGACTCCCCCTGCCACTCTCAAGAGGGTCCCTTCTGTGTGGCAGGCCAAGAGCACACCTGGACTTCTCTCTGGGTGGCTAACGTCCAGCTCCCATGCCAACTTCCACTTATGATACCGAGCAGAGCCCTGTGGGGCTTCTGGGCACAAAGCCTTTCTGTGCCCACTATTTCCTTGGTTATAGGAAGCAGCTTTCATTCAGCCTCCAGGATCTTCTCGGGTTCCAATGGACAAGTTTCAAGCAGTTACGAATTAGGGAAGGGAGAGTATGTGAGGTCAGTGAGAAATAGTTAAGAGCAGCCTTGGGGCAAGGTCCTGTTTCTCCATCAGTGGATGCACCACAATATCTTTGAGCTATTTTGCAGATACTGAAACACCCTCTGGGTGGGAGAAGTCAACAGTTAACAATGGTATGCTGCCCACAGACATGTAGATCCCAGACCCGCTGGAACCAGAAAGCTGATGATGCCGACTCCCACTCACCTTCACACCAACCAATCAGAAGAATGTCCACAAGCTGACCATGTCCTCTTTGAACAATTACTGTAAAACTTCTCACTATTGTCTCCCAAGTTGGGACAGATGGTTTTGAGGGCATTGGCTTGCTGAGGCCCCCTTTGCCTGGCAAAGTAAGAAAGCTATTCTTTTCTACTTCACCCAAAACTCTGTCTCTAACATTCAATTCAGTACCGGTACACAGAGAAGCTGAGCTTTCAGCATCACTTGGGATCTGCCTGACTTGCCCCTGCTCACTGCCCTCCAGGGCCTTGGGCTCTGGTGGACAGTCATCTGGGCTCTGCATTCTGCAGAGTGTCCCCCAACAACAACAATGCCACACATACATGGCCCCCAGGTGGCCGTGCGCTCCCACAGATACTATGCATCCTTAGGGAACAGCCCCTCTCACAAAGCACTGCTTGCCTGCAGGCTGCTTGCCCCTCTTCTGGCCCTTGTGAGCCAGTCCAGCTCTGCCTGAGGCTTGCTTTCCTAGCTTCCTCTCCTATCATCTCCGGGGTCTCCAAATGGGTTGGGAAATCTGTTAACAAGCAGTGTCCTGATGGGGTCCTTGACAGTCCTCAGGCTGAAGTATGCATGTTCTCCATGTCAAATAAAATAATGATAGTCTTTCTCCAATTAACAGAAAAAGTTCATAAAGAGAACTCTCCATTAAGTCCTGCTGCCATTAAGCTTTTGACATCTGTGACCTCAAAAAAAAAAAAAAAAAAAGACTAACACATTTGATATAAAGCATGTAGATTCTAGCATCAGTTTGTCACCCTTAATCTTCACATTACATTTGCTACTGTTTATTTTTACCCCACTGACATATGTCAGAAGTGAAATGGTGGCCTGGGGACCCTCCCTGCACTGGTGGAATGGATTCAGTGGCCCATTCTCTCAGAAGTCATTCAAGAGCATCTCTGCTGTCACCTGACCGAGGGTACGCCTGATCTGAGTGTCTGGGGAGGCCTGGCCAGGTGGATGCCTGTCCCCAGCACCCTGACTTGGTCCAGAAAGGCCCTCAGAGACCTAGTATAGCAAGTTGCTAAATTTAATGAGTAAAAATAAAGAGCACACAGTTCAGTGTAAATGTCCAGTTAACAATGAATAATTTTTTAGTATAAGCATGTCCCATGAGATATTTAGGACATACTTATGCTTAAAAAAAAAAAAAAAATGTTGTTTGTTGGAAATTCAAATTGAATTGGGCATCTGGCATTTTATCGGAGGACCCTAACCTGGCACTTACATCTATGGTGTGTACCATCCAGTGTCAGAGACTCTGCAAGTAGCTTGTAACTGGCAGTCAGAGCTGAGCTTGGTCAACGATATATGTGTGTGGGCAAGTGGAGGCCTTTCCTGGCATAATGCCCCCCTCTCTGGGGTTCTAGAAAGTGCATACAGCCTCTAGCCAATCTTATGGATGCCCAGATCCTCCGCACCCCCAGAGGTCACCCCAGCACATCAGTTTATGCAGTGGTCTCCAAACACGTGGTGCTCTGGGCGTATGCTTCCATCATCTTTCTTGCTTTTCTTTCTCTTCTTTGTGCATTGCTATAGATTGAATTGAAGAAGGAAACGGCAACCCACTCCAGTATTCTTGCCTAGAAAATCCTGTGGACAGAGGAGCCTGGTGGGCTGCTGTCCGTAGGGTTGCACAGAGTCGGACACGACTGGAGTGACTTAGCATGTGTGCATGCATAGGTTGAATGCTGTGCCCCTCAAATTCATATATTGACACCTGACCCTGACAGTGATGATATTCGGAGGTGGGGCCTTTAGGAGGCAATGAGGTCATGAAGGTGGAGCCCTCAGGAATGGGATTAAGGCCCTTATATGAAGGACCCTAGAGAGCCTCCTTTCCCCTTGTGAGGACACAGTGAGAAGACACTGTCCACGAACCAGGAATCTGCCAACGCTTTGATCTTGGACTTCCAGACTCCAGAAGAATGAGAAGCAAATTTCTGTTGCTTACTAGCATACCTCGGCCTATGGTATTTTGTTATCACAACCTGCTGCCGCTAAGTCGCTTCAGTCGTGTCCGACTCTGTGGGACCCCAGAGACGGCAGCCCCCCAGGCTCCCCCGTCCCTGGGATTCTCCAGGTAAGAACACTGGAGTGGCTTGTCATTCCCTTCTCCAATGCATGAAAGTGAAAAGTGAAGTCGCTCAGTCATGTCCGACTCTTCGCGACCCCATGGACTGCAACCTACCGGGCTCCTCCATCCATGGGATTTTCCAGGCAAGAGTACTGGAGTGGGGTGCCATTGCCTTCTCCGTATCACAAGCTTAACATCCTTTTTTTTTTTTTTTTCCTGAACACATTTTTAGAAAGGAAGAAGGCAGCATGACAAAAGCCCTCAGTTCAACATCATAAGCACAATAGACATGGACAGCATCTCTGTGACTGATTCCCATGTGAGCTCAGAGCTGGACATTGTCCAGGTTAACAACACTGCTGAACATATCTGTAAGTGAGATAAACATGTTTTCTCTATTCTTCATCTTCAATAGCATTTCCAAACCTTCTTAATAATACTTGTGGATTGGAGATATACAAATAGAATCAACATTTATTGAAAAATATTCAGTATTTGTAGCTTAGATTAATTAATCACTTTTCCTCTGAAGAGTCACACTTTAGGCTGGTGGTTACTCATACACTTGTGAAATACTTTGGGGTGATTTCTCCAAAAGACAATGTCTGCAGCAAGGTCTGCCCCCATGACCTTGCAGGGGTTTCTGGGGAAGTGTCCACGCCCTAGTCATCCCTGGGAGGAGTGGAAGACTGGGTTCCTGCCCCTCCCCAGCTTCGAGAGGCAGCAATCACATTTCCCTCGACATCAGTCTGGGCTAAAATTGCTGGCAGGTTGACTCCTATTTCTTTTTGTCATGAGTTCCCTGAATATGCCAGGTCATGAATTGCATTGGATGTTGACAGAAGGAATGGGAGAGAGTGGAGCTACATTGCGTTTTATTTGTGGAGGCAAAGGGCCAGGATGGGAGAGTGGTAGACCCCGGCCTTGGCTGAGTGGTGAACAGACTTCCTGCTTGCTGTGCTCCAGGGGCTCTGCTCCAACAAGTCACTTAGGCATCTGAGCCCAGAGAGGAAAACTTGGGCTCTGATTTTGGGCCAAATGGCCCAGTAGGCCAGCGCAGTCCAGCCCCATCCAACATGCTCCATGTCTGCCTGGCTGGGCTCGGGGGTAATAGTTATCTGCTAGAGCCGCACATGGGGAGTCTTTTTAGGCCAGGGGCTGGAAGTCACACTGTCCAAGGAAAGGAGCACATTCGGTGGAGGGCACTTGGCATGAGTTTAGCCACATGAACTTTAGCATTTTTGTAAAGGGTTATAATTTTTTTTCTAACGTATTCAAAGCTAGAACAATGTGACCCCAAACTCACCAGTAATCATCTATGACACTCTGACAGGCTGTAGAATGACTTCTTTAACCTCTGCCACGTTGTCACGTTGTGTGGCAATTGGATGAAGATGGCTTTGTCTGCCCAGCAACGCTGTGACCTCCTTACGGGGAGGGCTGTGTGGTGACAGCTTGATCCATAAGGGGAACCAGGCATGAAAGAAGCAGAGTTGGGCGAGATCTTCCCAACTCTTAGCTCCAAAAAGCAGGTTTATTTTACAAGTTGGCGATCAAATCAATTCATTGAAAACATCTTTCATCTGCCTTTTATTGACACCTGGCTCACATCCCTGACCCTTCTTTGTCCTTAGTCCTTGTTCGAGGCCCCACATCCCCTGAGGCCTGAGAACGCAGGGCGCACGTCACGAGGAATGTACAAGGGGAGGCACACCTGCACAGTTGCCAGGAGTCACCTGCCCTGGCAGATTCCAGGAGCTGCAGATCTCCAGAGAAGGAGAGGCAGCTTTATGTTCATTTGCGGGGCTGCCATGGGCTCCCTCTGTGGTGTGGCCGCTGGAGGGATGGCTGGGTTGGCTGAGTGCACAGGGAGCCCATTGTCAGGGATTTTCATGTGTGTGTTGGTTCCATGGAACATGGCAGGATGAAAGAGGATTTGTTTTATGCCCCATCTGAGAACATTAAAAAGGGAAAGATTAAAAGAAATAGGAAAAACGCGGTTTAGATGAAAGCAGCCAGGATCGCGTCAGATTTCTTGGAATGAACAGATTATCCTGGAGTGAACGCATTCATTCACTCAACAAATATTTATTGAGCATCTTTTGAGTGCTAGGCAAGGATCCAGGCACTGTTCCTCAGGCTCTAGTAAACTGTGGCTGTTTTGAGTGATTGAGTCAGATCTGGGTCAACCCCTGCCTCAGAGACTTCATACATTCATGAGCACAAGCACGCCAGCCCTCCTTCCTATGCAGATATGATCAGCCCAGGCTGCTGTGGGAAACAGGCAGACCCTTGGCAAGGGCCCGAGGTGAAGTTCTTTTATTTAGCCCCTTGGGCAGACGCAGGCCAAAGAGGAAGGAGCCTAGCAGCTCTGAGGCTCAGCCCTGCGGAATGACCCTGGCCTCGGCATTAGGCTGTCCTTATGCTCCTATGGCAGGAGCTCGTGCATTCTGGTTCCTCTTCAGGGGACATCTGCCCTGCATGGAGAGTCCTCTGACTTTGAGCCCAGAAGCGGGCGCTGCGGGTGGAGCTCAGGGAGTCAGAGGAAACTGAGGGAGAATTCTGAATGCAATTAGTAGATCACAGTCTTTGCAGAAGTATGGCTTGGTGTGCTCTTAAAACACGAAAGATGGGGCAAAGAGAAAATGCAGTGGAGAAAAGGAAGGCCTGAGTCTGACCTGGGAGTAGGCAGAACACCCTTTGATGGGCATCCCTGCCACTTACCTCCGCTTTGAGCACCAATAATGACCCTCAATGCCTATGTTCTGTTCTTTAGCCACAGCAACAATGACTAGGAATTAGTTGGAAAATGAGCCAAGAGTCAGTGCAAGCCACTGTCAAAGTCCTCACTGCTGTGAGCTGAGCCCAAGTGGAGCCAGAACCTTCCCTAGCTTGGGTGGCAGGGGCCCACTTTGCGATGAGCCTGCTATATTCACTGAAGGGCTCAGGCCAAGGCTAACTTTCCTCTATAAAGTGGTGGTTCTGAAGCATGATCTGTGGACCAGCAGCAGCAGAATCACTCAGGAACTTGTAAGGGATGCAAATTCTTGGCCCTTCTCAGACCAGCTGCATCAGAATTTCCCCTGGGTGTCTGAGGAGTGTTTACCATGAGGATGCCAGGAGGGAGCCTGAGAAGCAGTTGAGGTGGGGACAAGGGAAGCAGGAAGGGGTGGTGTGTAAGCTAAACTGAGAGCAAATTCCCATGAGCGTATGTTCGAGGCTGTGGAGAGCCTGCCAGGATCAGGCATCCAGGGAATAAGTTAACAAGGTCCCTGGTGCTCTTGTCAAGAGCAATCCATTGTGATGGTGTAATCCCCAGGCCAGTGTGCAATGGATTGAGAGAAAAATAGAGACAATCTCAGGAAGCTTGACCATAAAAAAGGACAAAAGATAGAGCAGGGGCAAGAGGAAGCCAAGAGGTGGGCGATTGTTCTGTTATTAATGTTGGAAACACGGAAACATAAGCAAATTTGCTGGAGGAAGAGGTTCAAAAGAGAGAGTTGAGGCTGCAGGAGGGAGGGGAGCAAATCTGAAGGAGCAGATTACTCCCCAAGGGAGCAGAAGGGGATGGACTCAGGACACAGCCTGAGGGTTGGTCACTCTTGGTCGAGGAGATGGATAGCCCTTGCTGGAAATTCTCTGGGTTCTAGGCTAGAAGGAAATAGAAGCAGGTGGGGACAGATACATGGGAGAATTGAAGGTGTTAAGGCACTGTGTGATGGTGAAGTGTGAGGTCAGCTGCAGTGGGATGTGCCAGCACAGAATGTGGGCGTTCCAGGGGTGCAGCAGTGCTCAGTGGAAGGAGGCAGGGAAGGGGCCGAGGGGCCTGGGCTGGATGTCTGAGCTTACAGGAGGCAGGCCTCAAGGAGCAAAGGCTTGGAAGTGGCCTCAGGGACCCAAGAGAAAACCTCCAGCTGGCCCCATGGCCACCGCCTGGCCTTGGATTTTGGAGAATGGGCAGCTTTTCTCAGGCAGTGGGTCCTGAGTGAGTCAGTCCCACAAGATGCAGGCAGAAGGAGCAGAGGGGCAGAGGCTGGGGAGGTGGGAAGTGGGGACCGCAGACCCAAGGTTCAAGGTGGGCTAGGCTGGGCTGAAAGGGGTGGGATGGAGGAAGCAGTTGGGTCTAAGAGGAAACATGGCGGGGGCCCAGAGGTTGCCAGAGCCAGCTGATGCTCTGCAGGCTCTGAGCCTGAAGGAGGAGGCAGGGACGAGGGCCCGACATCCCATGCCCTGAGTCCCCACTGGGCTGTGACGTCGCCTTTGATGGCCTCTTCTCTCACTCTGCCCACATTAGCCCATCCCAGTGCAGCTCCCACCTTTTCCCCAAGCCTTCCCTGATCACCGCGATATATAGTTTCATGTACATGGACACATAAACAAGACCATATGCCAATCAAAGAGTTATCACCTAAGTTTTATAAGGATGTCACTCTAAAGTATTGGCTTCCCTGGTGGCTCAGTGGTAAAGATTCCATCTGCACGGCAGGAGACACGGGTTCAGTCCCTGGGTGAGGAGGATCCCTTGAAGGAGGGCATGGCAACCCACTCCAGTACTCTTACCCGGAGAATCCCGGGGACACAGGAGCCACAGTCCGAAGGGTCGCAAAGAGTTGAACACAACTGAGCGGCTGAGCACACATGCAGTATGCAGTATATCATGTGTATTATAAAAGCTTAAAAATAGAAATGAAGAAATATTAGAAAACAGCTACAAATAGAAGTTGTGATGTATTCTGCCTGTTGCTTAAAAGATGACCCAGCACCCCCAGGCTGCACACATCCCGCTTTGAGACAACAGGGCTGCAGTGTGAGCTGCTGGGGTGTGCTGATATCTCAGATTTTCTCCACGTCTTCTTTGTAAATAATAATTGTGTCATGGGCATAGTAGGTGGTCAGTAAATATTTGTGAAAGGGTCAAAGAAACAAGTGACCCAGGAAGGTTTTAGAATAGAGGTTGCGTCACATCATGGCCAGAGGTGTGGACTTTGGAGTCAGATGGATTGCAGTTCAAGTTCCAGCCCTGACACTGAGGGCAAATTCTTAGGTCCCCCGGACCTTGATTTTCTCCCCAGCGAAAGGGGCACAATGCCCAGAGTTCCCTGTAGGCTGCTGTGGGCTAGAGCTCACCATGAGGGGGGCTACTACCAAGCAGCGGTGTGACGTGAGCCCCCTGAATAGCCAAGCTCTCATAGGAGGGCACAGGATGGGTGTGAATTTCGGCCAAAGTCAGTGACTGGAACTTGAGCGCCAGGGGAAAATGGTCAAGGCAGGACTGGACCAAGAGTAGCTTCCCTGATGTCGTTTCAGGCAGAGAATTGGTTTGTTTTCAATTCTGAAAATGGTACTTATGGAAAACTGCTATGTGACCAAGTGATTTTCTGTTTTTTTCTTTCAATAAAGCTTATTATATTTGCTTCATCATAAAGCAAATTTATCAAAGAAATGAGAAAGATGTAGAAAAAACGAGATGAAAAAACTCACATTTCCACCTTGGAAAGATCATCTTTTTAACATTTTGCTATATTTTTAGTCTTAAAAAAATTCTATGCCTTTTGAAAAACATAATTGTGAGTATTATATAAATATATATGTGTGTGTAGTCTATAAGTTTGTCCTGTTTTTTATTTGACATTATGACATAGTGTTTTCCTCATTATTACAGATGCTTTCTGAGCATGAGTTTTAGTGACCATGTCCGCCCCCAGAGCTGTTTCCCCACGTGTCTCTGGAGCCTCTGCAGCTCGGCTGTCTCCTCCGGTGGTGGGCAGTCCAGCCTCCATCCTTGTGTCTTCAATGGGCAGGTTCTGACTCCAGCATGGCATTAGGGCTCCACGGCACATGAGACCTGGCAGCAGGATGAGGTCTGTGTTCAGAAGATGCAGGTGCCAAACCACACTCACCTCTGACCTTTACTCCTCTACTCTTCGGAGTAGTAACAGCGAGACCTGCCCAGCAAGGCAGCTTCAAGGTTATGTGAGATTCTGGCTCTGAGGCCACTCTCTGAATTGCCTGGTGTTGTCCAGACCTTGGTTTATTGGATTCATCCGCGTACTTTACCTGTGAGCAACAGGAAGCCAAGATCAACTCACTGCCTCACAGAATTGCAAAGTCCAGATGCTGAGGTCCAGTGGGACCCAGAGCCTGAGGGACACAGTCACAAGCCTCAGCGACCTTTGTCCCACATTCCTGCTCCTTCAGTGGTCACATCCTGGGACAGATTCACCCAGAATCTGCGCCTGCCCCACCCCCGCATCCAGGAAGGCATCCCCCTGCTGGCAGCCCCCGAAGAAAGCAGGCTCTCCCGACTGCTCCAGCAGAGGCCCAGGCCCCATGCCCTCTGCTCCAGTGNAGAGTTGAACACAACTGAGCGGCTGAGCACACATGCAGTATGCAGTATATCATGTGTATTATAAAAGCTTAAAAATAGAAATGAAGAAATATTAGAAAACAGCTACAAATAGAAGTTGTGATGTATTCTGCCTGTTGCTTAAAAGATGACCCAGCACCCCCAGGCTGCACACATCCCGCTTTGAGACAACAGGGCTGCAGTGTGAGCTGCTGGGGTGTGCTGATATCTCAGATTTTCTCCACGTCTTCTTTGTAAATAATAATTGTGTCATGGGCATAGTAGGTGGTCAGTAAATATTTGTGAAAGGGTCAAAGAAACAAGTGACCCAGGAAGGTTTTAGAATAGAGGTTGCGTCACATCATGGCCAGAGGTGTGGACTTTGGAGTCAGATGGATTGCAGTTCAAGTTCCAGCCCTGACACTGAGGGCAAATTCTTAGGTCCCCCGGACCTTGATTTTCTCCCCAGCGAAAGGGGCACAATGCCCAGAGTTCCCTGTAGGCTGCTGTGGGCTAGAGCTCACCATGAGGGGGGCTACTACCAAGCAGCGGTGTGACGTGAGCCCCCTGAATAGCCAAGCTCTCATAGGAGGGCACAGGATGGGTGTGAATTTCGGCCAAAGTCAGTGACTGGAACTTGAGCGCCAGGGGAAAATGGTCAAGGCAGGACTGGACCAAGAGTAGCTTCCCTGATGTCGTTTCAGGCAGAGAATTGGTTTGTTTTCAATTCTGAAAATGGTACTTATGGAAAACTGCTATGTGACCAAGTGATTTTCTGTTTTTTTCTTTCAATAAAGCTTATTATATTTGCTTCATCATAAAGCAAATTTATCAAAGAAATGAGAAAGATGTAGAAAAAACGAGATGAAAAAACTCACATTTCCACCTTGGAAAGATCATCTTTTTAACATTTTGCTATATTTTTAGTCTTAAAAAAATTCTATGCCTTTTGAAAAACATAATTGTGAGTATTATATAAATATATATGTGTGTGTAGTCTATAAGTTTGTCCTGTTTTTTATTTGACATTATGACATAGTGTTTTCCTCATTATTACAGATGCTTTCTGAGCATGAGTTTTAGTGACCATGTCCGCCCCCAGAGCTGTTTCCCCACGTGTCTCTGGAGCCTCTGCAGCTCGGCTGTCTCCTCCGGTGGTGGGCAGTCCAGCCTCCATCCTTGTGTCTTCAATGGGCAGGTTCTGACTCCAGCATGGCATTAGGGCTCCACGGCACATGAGACCTGGCAGCAGGATGAGGTCTGTGTTCAGAAGATGCAGGTGCCAAACCACACTCACCTCTGACCTTTACTCCTCTACTCTTCGGAGTAGTAACAGCGAGACCTGCCCAGCAAGGCAGCTTCGAGGTTATGTGAGATTCTGGCTCTGAGGCCACTCTCTGAATTGCCTGGTGTTGTCCAGACCTTGGTTTATTGGATTCATCAGCGTACTTTACCTGTGAGCAACAGGAAGCCAAGATCAACTCACTGCCTCACAGAATTGCAAAGTCCAGATGCTGAGGTCCAGTGGGACCCAGAGCCTGAGGGACACAGTCACAAGCCTCAGCGACCTTTGTCCCACATTCCTGCTCCTTCAGTGGTCACATCCTGGGACAGATTCACCCAGAATCTGCGCCTGCCCCACTCCCGCATCCAGGAAGGCATCCCACTGCTGGCAGCCCCCGAAGAAAGCAGGCTCTGCCGACTGCTCCAGCAGAGGCCCAGGCCCCATGCCCTCTGCTCCAGTGGGGCCCACCCACCTAAACTCATAACCTGAGAGTGGGAAGAGGGGAACCAGGAGATGTGGGGAAGGGCCGGCAGGAGATGTCCACTTTGCTGGCCATCGTTCCTGCCACTGTGGCCAGAGCAAGGTTCTCAGAGCACCTCAGGGTGAGGGAGCTGTGGACTCCCCCGGGTCTTGGGTTCAGACACTCCAGGTGGCCCTCGTCCTCCTCCCCCATTCGCTTCACACGGAAGCAATCAACATTCTCTTCCCGAATTCCCAGCAATGGGGCCACACCCCCCAGCGCTCCCGCCTGGTGACCCATGACCAGGGAGGAGGCCTCACGGAGAGGAGATCACTGGAAAGTGACCTCACCAGGTGACTCAGCACCTGAGGAATACGGGCCAGGGTGTGTTAGGGACCCCGGCCCAGTTGAAGGGCCCCACAGGGCTCTAGAGGCCCCAAAGTTACCGCTGAGAAAGCAGAGCTGTTTCTTCCTGTAAGGGCGGGGGCGGCAGAGGACAGAATGGGGAACTGTCAGAGGAAGGGTTGGCTGCATCAGGTCAGGCGCCCCAGAAGGCCCAGGTCTGTTTATCTGGGAGGTAAGGTCTGTGTGATCAGTGCAATGGGGATCCCAGGTGTGGTGGGGGACTCCTGTTCTGTCTCCCGGGCATTCTGCTATCTCCGTGTGTTTGTCCTTGGTCCCTGCCCCGAAAGCTCACAATCCACCTGATATGGGGTCCGTCCAAACAGCACAGAGGGTGTGTGCACAGTCAGGTGGGACCCATTCCCTCTCAGAGGAGGAGACAGAAGCAGGCCTCAGAGAACACTTGGGAGCTATGGAGGGTAGGAGGGAAGGAAAGAGGGAGACAGAGGCCTTTCTGGTGAAGAGGCCCCAGACCTGGACAAATATAGGAGGAGGAGATTTGGGTCAAGAAGCAAGACTGACAAAAGAACCGACTGCCTTCAGAAGCCAGGTGGGAGCATGAGGCCAGACCTTGACCCAGAGCCTGACAGGGAGCAGAGCCGGATCCGGTGCCTGGGGGGACAATCAAAATTGTCCAGGCTGAGTGGGAACCTTCAGAAATTCGAAAAGTGCTTAGCACACCCTCCGTCGCGGCTCCCGTGGATTGACCCTGCTGTGGA
>SJYX01002037.1:16986-33846 GCA_006410675.1 Oreotragus oreotragus
GCTGCACCAAGAGGTTGAGCAACTTGCCTTACGCGACACAGCCAGTAAGCTGACAGGGCAGAGAGGAAAAGGGGTCCCTCTCTGGACCATACAGGTGCGGATCAGCTCTTTCTGGGAAGGTGCCTACCCAAGGCCTCTGACCTACAGTTCTTTCTCCAGAGCTGGGGGAAGGGGAAAGCTGCAGACCAAGGCAGTCACATCACCTGGCACCCATGGGTCAGCCTGCAGGTGTCTCTCTGAGTTCTGGGGCTCTATTTGAGCCACTGGAAATAAGAAAGACCTTAGGAGGACCCCAGGACCTGGGTGGACTTTACAGAAAGTCAGGCCATTTCCCCTAGGGGCCGGCCACCCTCTACAGGGGCCAGGAGGGTTGTCATTGGTGAGGAGAAGAGACCTAAGTGGTAGAAATATAGCAGGAGGCATAATTTTGAACATCACAGAGAAAAATATCTAGCGGCGTTCAAATGGAACTGCTGGCCATCAGTCCTAAGGCAAAGAGTTTTTTTGCAAAAAGTTATTCATCAAGTCCCTGTGTATAAAAGACAAAAGTTAGAGACACCCCCAACATTCATCAGCAGTGGAAGCTTACCTAACTCCTGGTTGTCCACACAACCATTCAAAGAATGGTAACAAGCCCCTCTCAGCATGGAAAATGCTTATTGTAAAAAGTAGGAGCCAAACAGTACACTGTGATTTTTCTAGGAAAAAACATGCTTATTGGAAAGAAACAGGAAAAATAGAAAAGTCAGTAAAGGTTTAATAGCGGTGCCAAATGATGGGTGGAGTAGAGTTCAAACACAGTTAAGTTATTTTTGAAAGACTATAACCTAAAGATTAACAAACAGTTCAAAAACAAATGCCATGGCAGAGAGACAAAGCATTAGTTTTCTGGTTACTTGGCAACATCCATAGGACAGGATCCATGGGCCCAGGGCCCTCATATGGCAGGATCAGGAGGTTGAAGTGAAGTCCGTGTGCTGCAGGGAGGCTGGCTGGTGATCACACAGGAGGACTGGCTGTGATAACTGCACCTGGGGACAACCTGAACCTGGGTGGATGGAGCACAGAGGATGGGGGCTAGCTGGGGCTCCTTGCCCAGAAGGAGGAGTGCAGAGTCAGGGCTGTGGGGGTCTCCCTTCTTCCTGCCTCTGCTGCATCTCCTGCCATACCTCCTCTCAAAGCAGCAAGCGACCTGCACTGGGTGAGACCCAGAGCTAAAACAAGACATCAGGCCATGAGATGCCCTTCCGGGAAGAAAGTGGACCTGCCATCAGTGTGCCCACCCTGAGCAAACACTGGTGGCCCACAGGTAACAGGCAATGCAGCTGGGGTCCCAGGAGTGGGACACCCTGCCCCTCCCTCTCTTTGCTGCATTTTCCCGTGGGGAGAGGGGAGCAAGGTCAGCCCCTGAGTGAGGCCCAGGTGGCCTGCTGCAGGTGCCACAGGAGGGAAGGTGCGGGTAAAGAAGAAAGGTATGAAGGGCCCTCAGAGCTGGATTGAGAAGGATCCCAGTGGCCTCAGGCTGTGCTCAAACCCCCACTCAGGCTGGTGTGCTGCTGGCAGCGGAGGTTCTGAGCGGGCAGGGATGGGTGAGGCCCAAGGTGGACTTCAGAGCCCTGAAGGGCCCTCCGGTGGGGGAGTGGGGACAGGACATGTACTTAGGAGCTGAGACTCTGCTCTGAGCAGCCAGGGTTTGAATCTCGGTTCTGCCACCTACTAGCTGTGTGGCCCTGAGCAAGTTACTTTAACCTCTCTAAGCCTCAGTTTCTCCAAATATAAAATGGCACTAATAGTAGTAACTCCTTTTACTGGGTTGTTTTGGGATTAAATGAATCAGCTTTGTGCCAGTGCGAGGCAAGGACTGTCCACACTAGCGTTTGTTCAATAAACATATGAACTAGTGGCCAGAGCTGCTCACCGGGGATGGGGCTGCCACACCAGTGTCATCTGGACGCAGAGATACCCTGCAGCTGCGGGGGGGTGTAGTCACTGGGGGACCCCTGCCCCATCCCAACCCCACCCTACCCCACGCCCATCACCTTGGTACACACGGAGCCAGGTGGGCGATGAAGTGAAGTGAAAGCCACTTAGTCGTGTCCAACTCTCTGCAACCCCATGGACTACACAGTCCGTGGAATTCTCCAGGCTAGGACCCTGGAGTGGGGAGCCATTCCCTTCTCCAGCGGATCTTCCCAACCCAGGCAGAGTTAGCCCAAAATCATAGCTACGTCCAAACTGTCATAGACCTCCATCTGTGGCTGCAGGAGTGGTGGGTGTGGCCCCGGCACTGATAAACACACCAAGGGGCCCCTGGCCAGTCAACAGTGACAAGGCTGACTAGGGAGGCCTAGGGTAGAGGGTGGAGGCGGCGGAGTGGAAGGGAGGGCAGCGGGAGGGGGGAGCCTGGTATGCAGGCAGTAGGGACTTGGAGGCCTCTGGAGCAATGAGGCCTTCCCCAGTCTCTGGGTCTTTCTGGGATTCATTTCAGCTTGATTCCACTTAATAAACCTCTTAAAGCTACAGGATATACTTGGCGAAGAGAATGAACACAGAAACTTTGTCCCAAAGGCTCACAACTGACTCAGAGGAAGAGACCAAGCTCAATTCTGCCAACCACCAGGCGCCCACTGGGCACCAGCAACTCCCGCACGAGCACTGGGGACTTAGCACGGCCTCATGCACACTTATAACAGCCGGGAAGGGGCACAGAGGCACTGAGAGGTGATGCAGGCCTCTTTATTAAAGTAACACAGCTTGTGAGGAGGGGCAGTGGCATTTATGTGTGACTCGGGGGTCTGTGCCCTCAGCAACACATGTATCATCTCCACTACTACGTGTGATAATAAAGGCAGGAGGAACACACGGTGTGTGTTAGGGAAGAGCTCCAAGCCTCGGTTTATTCATCTGTGAAATGGGCACAATGACCTTTAGTTTCCTTTAGTTCTATTGTTGTTATGGAGGTCCAGAACAGATAGTAACAGGAGCCACCCTTGAAGGGCAGAAACCAAGCGCTACAAGGCAGGGGGAGGAGCATGAGCCAAAGCCCGAGAGGAACATGACTGCTCCAGTTTCAGCCGGAGAGGAAGTTTCAGGGCTCACATGAGAAGCTGCTTGGCTCCTTTGTTTTTCTCCTCCGCTCTGCACCCCTGGAGCAAGTTCTACAGGCCCCTGTTTGCACTTTCTCCCTCTCAGGTCTTCCTCAGGCCACATAGTCTGGCCTCTGCTCATATCACCCATCGAAAATACTCCTGCCAAGGTCCTACTGCCGGTCCAATGGCCATCCTTGGATCTTATCGTCCCTTCTCAGCATCCCAGGCATGCTCCTGACCTCCTCCTCAGAACACTGCCCCGGGGCTCTATCAACAGGTGGACGTGCGTTCCGGCGTTTGCTCCTCTCCAAGCTGGACTCTTCCCCTGTCTCCTTTGCTGGCTCCACCCCCTGCGCCACCTGGGTGTTGCTCTGGCTGCTCCCGGACCTACTTCTCCAACACATGCTCACCAGGAGACACGTCTTTTCTCGAGGCTTACCCACTGCCTCCATGTGGATACCCAGCCCCCGACCTCTAGCCCAGCATACCCTCTGAGCATGGGACCCCTGTGCCAGTCTGCCTGCTGGATCTCTTTCCTGCACGTACCCCAGGAAATCTGAACTCTAATGAGCCTCAGGGGCTCACCACATTCCCCTAATTGCTGCTGCTCCCTCTGGGTCCTTCAGCACTTAGCATCACCAACGCAGGTTGCCCAAGTCAGACCCTGGGAGTCATCCCTAACATCTCCCTCATTGACACTTGGGTGCCCAACATCTTTTGTGCCTTTTCTTCCTCCCCAGAATCATCCCCATTGCTGCAGAGCTCCTGGGATGTCTTCCAGACTGCCCCACTGCACACTGATCCAGCTGCCCCATAGGCCCGTGTAAAATGCAAACCAGCATGGTCACTTCAGAAGCCTTTAAAGGCTCCCCATTATGTTGGGCAGAGAAGGCAATGGCACCCCACTCTAGTACTCTTGCCTGGAAAATCCCATGGATGGAGGAGCCTGGTAGGCTGTAGTCCATGGGGTCGCACAGAGTCGGACACGACTGATGCAACTTAGCAGCAGCAGCAGCAGGTTGGAAATAAGACCTGCACTTCATTGCATGCCACTCGGTGCTCCAACTTCTTCACTGCACACCTCTCACTGTCTTCTGGTCTCAGTCCCAGCCAGACTGGAATCATGGAGTAGATTTACCTTCCTTCACTCTAATCCTCCCAGTCCTTACAGTCCCTAGGGCTCAGCTTGAAAGTCACCTCCTCCAGGCAGCTTTCTTGTTGCCCTTCTTTTGTGTTCCCGCAGCCAATGTACACAACAGCTCTTTTGCTGCCTCACTCTGACGCTTTCTCTTCTTGCTCACCACCCTGAGATCCTAGGATCTTTGAAAGTCAGGAACTGTCCTTGTGCTTTGTTTTTCTAGTGCTGAGAAGTATTTACTGAAATCACAGGATCTGAGAAGAATCTTAGAAACAGACGCTGAGGGTGTTCTTTTAGGGGAAAAGGGTTGCTGTAGACACTGAAAGGAAGCAGTCAGACATTAACTACAATTCTTAGCCTTCTAATGGGTGACCGTGTGACCCAGTCTGGGCCAACAAGATTTAAGGAAAAGCAGCGGAGCATGCACAGGAGAGATCTGCTTCCCTGAAGTGATCACAGCCCCTTCCTATTTTCCATCTCCTCCCTGGAATTAGGTTAGGAAGCTGGTAGAGGAGCCAGCCATGAGGACAAGAAAGTGAAAGTGTTAGTCGCTCAGCTGAGTCTGACCCTTTGTGACCCCATGCACTGTCGCTCTCTAGGCTCCTCCGGCCATGGGATTTTCCAGGCAAGAATACTGGAGTGGGTTGACATTCCCTTCTCCAGGGGATCTTCCCAATGGAGGGATCAAACCCAAGTGTCCTGCATTACAGGCGGATTCTTTGCCATCTGAGCAACCAGGGAAGCGTACACACTAAAGAATCTTGAAGGGACCTAGGTCATGATTCTGGACTACCTACTAGTGTCTTTTTGTTACAAAAGACCAATAAAACTCATTGAAGTCCCAACTTCAGTTAGCCCAACTGTTGGATCTCCACTACATTTAGGTGAACTCCCCCTAGGAAAGGTAGATGATGGCAGATTACCATCTGTGGACATCTGAATAGACCTTTCCTTGAAAGATGATGCTAGTCCTGAGAATGGGCAAAGGCAAGATTAATGGAGGAGGACAAGGTGGGGTTGGAGAGGCTGACCCTGCCTGGGATTCTATCAGAGGACCACAGCAAGGCCTCACTCAGTGTGTGAGGAAGATGTTCTAGTGATGGGGCCCTAACATGACCATAACCTTGACCTGGGCCTTCTCTGCCAACTGCTTGGTCTAACCTGTGAAATGAGGCTGTTAGAATAGATAACTTTTCAAAGGTATAGTGCTGTAAGTCTGGGCTTTGGAGTCAGGAAAGCAACGTCCATCTTCATGGCTTGCTAGCTATATGACTTCCAGGCACTCTTTGGTTGACCTCATCGTCATCTGTAAAATCCAGATTATAACAGTGCTAATAACTGTTGGGCTAATGCTGGGGTTCCGTGGCATCGCATCTGGGAGTGCTAGCAGAATGCCATGTGGGGTCCACCATGCCTGCTAGAGCTCAGCGCCCAGCACATGCTGAGTGCTCTGTAGGGGGCCATTTTTGTGTTTCAAATTCTCCAGGCTGGCTTACTAACCACTTCGGTTTCATGCTTCCTCTGGATCTGGGCCTGCTGCTGCAGGGCTCGCGAAAGCCTCTCTGGTTGACCCTTGGTCTGTGGGTGAGCGAACTGGCCTAAAGCCGCCTACAGTCCAGTGGCTTTTCCTCCAGCACTATGTACTGTTGTGCCCAGGGTCCTGGGGCCGCAGGTGGAGAGGGGAAGCCCCTGGACACAGACAGCCCAGACCAGGCCCAGAAAGGCATCAGTCAGGCCTTGGGTAGAAATAAGAGACCTACGTGGTCCATCTGTCCTGTGGCTCCTGTCTTAGCCAAATCTTCCCGGTAATTGAGGAGCATCTTTTCCTGGGAATAGTTGGGAAGGGGGATGTGTGTGTGTGTGTGTATTGGAAGGGGGGGGCGGGTTGGCTTGAAAACGCTGGCTCTTCAAGAATGACAAGAATTAGGGAGCTGGAAAAACACCTCCAGAACTAAATTTCTTAGTGCAGCTGCTTTGGGCAGAACCTTCTTATCCTTTCCTTGGAAGTCTCACCTTCTTTCTCTTTCCAGCAGTATGTATCTTGGTGGAAAAAATCTTGGGGAAAAAAAAATTAAGCGTCTGTTCTATTCCAGGAGATCAGTGGGTGTACCCCGTTTGTCCACGGCCCCACTCTCACCGCCCCTCCCCACTCCCACCCTCCTGGCNCCACCCTGAGATCCTAGGATCTTTGAAAGTCAGGAACTGTCCTTGTGCTTTGTTTTTCTAGTGCTGAGAAGTATTTACTGAAATCACAGGATCTGAGAAGAATCTTAGAAACAGACGCTGAGGGTGTTCTTTTAGGGGAAAAGGGTTGCTGTAGACACTGAAAGGAAGCAGTCAGACATTAACTACAATTCTTAGCCTTCTAATGGGTGACCGTGTGACCCAGTCTGGGCCAACAAGATTTAAGGAAAAGCAGCGGAGCATGCACAGGAGAGATCTGCTTCCCTGAAGTGATCACAGCCCCTTCCTATTTTCCATCTCCTCCCTGGAATTAGGTTAGGAAGCTGGTAGAGGAGCCAGCCATGAGGACAAGAAAGTGAAAGTGTTAGTCGCTCAGCTGAGTCTGACCCTTTGTGACCCCATGCACTGTCGCTCTCTAGGCTCCTCCGGCCATGGGATTTTCCAGGCAAGAATACTGGAGTGGGTTGACATTCCCTTCTCCAGGGGATCTTCCCAATGGAGGGATCAAACCCAAGTGTCCTGCATTACAGGCGGATTCTTTGCCATCTGAGCAACCAGGGAAGCGTACACACTAAAGAATCTTGAAGGGACCTAGGTCATGATTCTGGACTACCTACTAGTGTCTTTTTGTTACAAAAGACCAATAAAACTCATTGAAGTCCCAACTTCAGTTAGCCCAACTGTTGGATCTCCACTACATTTAGGTGAACTCCCCCTAGGAAAGGTAGATGATGGCAGATTACCATCTGTGGACATCTGAATAGACCTTTCCTTGAAAGATGATGCTAGTCCTGAGAATGGGCAAAGGCAAGATTAATGGAGGAGGACAAGGTGGGGTTGGAGAGGCTGACCCTGCCTGGGATTCTATCAGAGGACCACAGCAAGGCCTCACTCAGTGTGTGAGGAAGATGTTCTAGTGATGGGGCCCTAACATGACCATAACCTTGACCTGGGCCTTCTCTGCCAACTGCTTGGTCTAACCTGTGAAATGAGGCTGTTAGAATAGATAACTTTTCAAAGGTATAGTGCTGTAAGTCTGGGCTTTGGAGTCAGGAAAGCAACGTCCATCTTCATGGCTTGCTAGCTATATGACTTCCAGGCACTCTTTGGTTGACCTCATCGTCATCTGTAAAATCCAGATTATAACAGTGCTAATAACTGTTGGGCTAATGCTGGGGTTCCGTGGCATCGCATCTGGGAGTGCTAGCAGAATGCCATGTGGGGTCCACCATGCCTGCTAGAGCTCAGCGCCCAGCACATGCTGAGTGCTCTGTAGGGGGCCATTTTTGTGTTTCAAATTCTCCAGGCTGGCTTACTAACCACTTCGGTTTCATGCTTCCTCTGGATCTGGGCCTGCTGCTGCAGGGCTCGCGAAAGCCTCTCTGGTTGACCCTTGGTCTGTGGGTGAGCGAACTGGCCTAAAGCCGCCTACAGTCCAGTGGCTTTTCCTCCAGCACTATGTACTGTTGTGCCCAGGGTCCTGGGGCCGCAGGTGGAGAGGGGAAGCCCCTGGACACAGACAGCCCAGACCAGGCCCAGAAAGGCATCAGTCAGGCCTTGGGTAGAAATAAGAGACCTACGTGGTCCATCTGTCCTGTGGCTCCTGTCTTAGCCAAATCTTCCCGGTAATTGAGGAGCATCTTTTCCTGGGAATAGTTGGGAAGGGGGATGTGTGTGTGTGTGTGTATTGGAAGGGGGGGGCGGGTTGGCTTGAAAACGCTGGCTCTTCAAGAATGACAAGAATTAGGGAGCTGGAAAAACACCTCCAGAACTAAATTTCTTAGTGCAGCTGCTTTGGGCAGAACCTTCTTATCCTTTCCTTGGAAGTCTCACCTTCTTTCTCTTTCCAGCACTATGTATCTTGGTGGAAAAAATCTTGGGGAAAAAAAAATTAAGCGTCTGTTCTATTCCAGGAGATCAGTGGGTGTACCCCGTTTGTCCACGGCCCCACTCTCACCGCCCCTCCCCACTCCCACCCTCCTGGCAACACTCCAGGCCACAGCGAGCCGTGCTGACACTCGACAGCACCTCCAGTTTACCTTGGCTCGGGTCCAGCCCGGGGCGGCCCCCACTTCTCCACCTTTGTTACCCGGCCCCTCTCTAGTGCAAAGAGCAGTTTAAATATAAATCAGTGCTCGACACAAACAGAGCCTCAGCGAGTCTCAGAGCCATCACCGGAACTGAGAGCCCAGGTTTTCGGCGAGTGCAAACAAGCAGAGACCAGCTCCGTCAATCTCCCAGATCGCATCGGGAGGGGCGCGGAAGCTCCCCCTCCCTTCACAAACCTCGGCTCCCCTCCAGCCACCCTGGCTCCCGCTGGTTCCCTCAGCTCCCCTCGCCCCCGCCTCCTGTCTTCCACCTTCCTGGCCCTGCCGATCCCTGCTCTGGCCCCCTCGAGTCTGCGGGCCCACCCTGCCACGCCAGCGCCCCGGGGGCCCCCACGCTCTGCAGCCGGCCGCTCCCCCTGCAGACCTCCCTCTCCCGGGCCCGTCACCCCCCGCCCCCGCCCCCACCCTCCGGCGGGCGGGACCTTCTCCGGGGCGGTCGAGCCTTGCGGGTCCCAGCCCAGCTGCGGACGCAGAGACGACTTCGGCCGGAAAGAGGTCCAGCGCCGCCGGCCGCCGCGTCACACCTGTCTGAGGGGGCGGCGGCGGCGGGGCGGGGGCCCGCAGCGCCTTTGACACCGAAGGGAAAGAGGGAGGAGGGAGCGCGCGTTTCATCATCGGCGGCGGCGGCCACTTATAAAACTTGTAGGCGCGCACCCTCGCGCTCACTCTCCTGCGGCCAGCGACACGGCGCCCGCCTCCCGCTGGCCGCCCGCCGCAGCCCCGGCGCCCCGGCCCCGCTCGCCCGGCCTCCCGCCCCGTGCTGCCGCCTCCATGGGGCTGCTGTCCAAGCCCGGCGCGCGCCAGGATAGCGCCGCCTCTGCGGGCCGAGCCGGCTGCAACCCCCGCTCTATCTTCAGCAACATTAAGGTGAGCGGAGAAGCGGGGCCGTCGAGCCCGAGCCGCACAGAGCGCACCGTCGGCGCGGTCCCGGCGTCGGTGCTGCAGGCGCCTGGGAGGCGCCGAGGGTGCGGGCGCTCACCCTCGCAGTCCCTCGGTCGGTGCTGCGCTCCCCAACGCATCTCCGCGGACCCCGCACCGCGGGCAAGGGGGCGCCCTGCCAGGCAAGCCGGTGCTGGTCATGTGTGCGTGTGCGCGCGCGTGTGTGCATGCGTGTGTGCATGCGTGCGTGTGAGTGTGTATGTGTGCGCGTGAGCTTACTCACACGCCCTCCTCGGGGTAGGAAACGGCGACGAAAGTTACCTGCTTATTGGGCCAACTCTATTCAGGTAGTCTTGGCACTAGGGTAGGGAATTGCCCAGTTCTTTGAACAAGAACATCTCCGGGACACGGTTTTGGGCTCCTGTGGCAGTTACTTTGTTAAGGGCGTGGGCTGGGAAGTGCCTGGTCTGGCGCCTTGTAGGGGACAGGCTGTGGTCCCTCTGAGATGAAGATCAGAGCCCGTCTCAGCTTGAGTGGGCTGCACAAGAGCCATTCTCCACTCTGCTTTACTCGGCCCTGAGGGCGGCAGCCAACGCGTGGGCTCTGCTACCTGATGGGGCTGCTGCCTGCAATGTTAAGAATTCCCCCGAGGCTGGCAACCTACACTGCAGCTCTTGGACCAGCTTTCCAGGTCCGGAACTAGCCCCCGGAAAGCAGCGGCTTTTGGTCTATGCAATAAAGTCTAGGCAGGTGCCTGGCAAGTTACGGGGAGTGGGTGAAGAAACGCTGGGTGTAGGCAGTTGTGTGGTGAGGTTGCTTTCCTCCCCTCACAGGTCCAAGAGGACTGGAATGGTGGAATGCACACTCAGGCTTTTTTGCCTCTTCTGGGAGGGCAAAATGCACCCCCTGTGATGAGAATGTGGGAGGTGGTGGAGCCCAGGGCAGCTTTCCTTGGAGTCAGGGCAGATGGTACAGGCACGTTGTTTATGGCAGTCACACAGTCCGATTCGGGGTGGTAAAGCCTCCAGTGGTACAATTAAGGGGAACCCGGAACACACGAAGGGAGGATAAAGGTCTCTCTGGGCTGGTTTTGTGTCCAAAAGAAAGGGATCTGGAGGTTACAGTGGAACCCATCTGTGTACTTACACGTATTGTTAGTAATAGAGCTGGGCTCCCCACTCCTGCTTCTGTTCTTTCCCCATACCACACTAGGCTGAATTGATTCCATGGTTGGATGTAAGTAAGACAGAAATTTTGAGAGTTAAAATAATCCTCCAATCTCCTCACCTTTGGCCAGACCCTGATGAGAACACTGTGGTTTGGGTCCCATCATTTTAAGAAAGTTTAGAAAGGTTTCAGCAGAGAATTGTGGAAAATTTGGTGTTTATAAATTAGGAATTGGGAGGAAAGGGCCAGAGTTATCATCAGGTGATCTGAAAAGAAAGAGGCGCAAGAGGGAGCCAGACTGAGGCTAAGTCCTCTATTCTCACCACTCTTAGTGTTGGGAGCAGGAGGGACAGCTCATAGCCAGGGTAACCCCAAGTGAGGTTGATCTGTTTAGAGCCGCCCCGAGTCTCTAAAATAAATGAGTTTACGGCAGCAGTTTCTTTGAAGATCTATAAATACAAGATAATTTATCACATGCTGATGATTTAGTCACACGTGCCTGAGGCCTGGGCCCAGGCCAATTGGCCTCCTTAAGACTCATACCAGTTAAAAGTTTTTCTGCACTCTGAAAACCAGAATTTTTTCAATCATTTCTTCCCGTAATCCATAATAATTCTAAGGCCAGAGTTAGGAGCAACTTCCACTTAGCTTCAGTTACCAGCTTGAAAACTGGTAGGAAATTTGATATCTCAAGGCAAATCTGGGGGCTGGAATTCCATTAGTTAAACTCCCTGAAGCCTTTTCTTCCAGGGGACATTGCTGACATTTGGCGGCTTTGCTATTTGATGAGAGATTTCCTCCTCCCGATAAGAAGGTTGGTGCTGCCCTGCACCTTCCCAGGGGGTGTGGACTGCACATGTTTTGTGACATGTGTGATATGGGAGGAACAAGGGACACCCAGCCTGAGGACCCATCATTTTTCCAGGTTCCTCATTGTTGGGACAGATTGACCAATAGGCTTTATTCATATGCATGTGTTCAGTCGCTCAATCATGTCCAACTCTTTGCAACCCCATAGACTTTAGCCTGCCAGGCTCTTCTGTCCATGGGATTTCCAGGCAAGAAAGCGGGCATGGGTTGCCATTTCCTCCTTCAGGAGAACTTCCTGACCCAGGGATCAAATCCTCCTGCATTGGCAGACAGATTCCTTACCACTGAACCACATGGGAAGCCCAATAGGCTTTATGACATTCTTGCAATACCCCACATTCCATATGGTTTGGGAAAAGGCATGAAACAAGGGGACTAAGACCCAAGCCTCATGCCATCCCCTTACTTAACTAGGTGATACTGGAAAGCATTCCTGAGCCCCAGAGTCCTTAAGTGAAAAAAACTGGGTAATATGAACAATGCATACCCCCCTCCCCCCGCCGCCCCGCCAGTGGTTGGTGGGGGAGGGCTTCCTAAGAATTATGTGGAAAGAGGCAGAGGAAACAGCTTTGTAAATCATGCTGGGCTTTCTGGTATTGGCATCATTGTGAGGTCAGTTCTTGCCTCAGCAAACAGGACTCAGCATACAAACGTCATTTCGAATCTATTATTCCACCAGTTATACCTCATTCTGTGAGACACAGTTAATAGTTAAGAGAAACTGCAGTTTGTAATGATAATATCCCCAAAATAACAACAGTAGCTAACAGCAACGGATCTGTCTGAATGTACTTGAACTATGGAAATAGTTTACCTGTATGCAATCCTCATTACAGCTCTATCAACTTTAGACTGTTTCTGTTCCCATTAATGATGAGGAAAGCAAGGCTTTGCGAGGCTGGTCTCTTGAGTGTGGATACTTAGAAAGGGTGGTGTGTAGAGGAACCAGAAATGTGAGCCTCTGAGGTCAGAGCCCCAGACCCTAACCCCTATGTGCCTGGCCCTGTCTATTGCACGGTGCTGGATAGCTCTGTATAAGCACGTGGAGATACCGTGGATGTACTTATTCCGAGCAGTCAGGGGTTTCTCGACCTTGGTGACACACCCCAGTTGTGACCAGTGGCTACAGCTCAGATGTGTATAGGCGCTAACAGGTTCAGATCTTTTCATTCTCCCTGGTCTTATTTCAAGAGCCTGGTGACTCTCAGGCATGGGGTGAGTTTTTGGTACCTCCTTCTGCAGGAGTCAATACAATTGTTATTTACTCTGGAGAGTCACTATTGCTTCTGACTTGTGTGCATGCCTGCATAATTGCTCAGTTGTGTCCGACTCTTTTGTGACCCCATGGACCGCAGCCCACAGTGTTGGTGAACAAAATCTTGGCTTTCTCTGCCCACTGAAGCCGAATAAAAATTACAGAGACAGAGTTTGGAGGATATATAAAGGTGGCTTTAATCCTTAGCTGGCAGAGAGGGCAACACAGTAGACTCATGCCTCAAGAACTGTGCTGCCCCTCCTGAGGAGGGGCCTAGGGGTGTATATAGGATGAGCGCTTGCAGTTAAGGGTCAGTGATGAGGAACAAAGGTGTTAGGATCTGGTCTTGTTTCAAAAATAGCCGTAGGCTGGCTTCAGGTAGCCTCTGGCATTCTGGTGGCCCCGTTGGGTCCATTGTGTATTTTTACTTGGGCCTTCTTTCTGATACAGAAAAACTTCTGAGGGTTGATCTGCCAAGAGAGTGCTATAAAGGTGAACACCAAATACAGGATGTAATTGGCATAGAACCAAAGGATAATAGGTGCAAAATGTAGCTTATGCAGAATTAGGGGGCAGAAAACCACTTACTTACAGACATGCAGTGTTAGGGGGCAAAAAAGCAAGCTTAGTTACAGAGTACAGATGAGGAACAGTTAAAAGTAAAAACTAGGAAAGTTCGGGACTGTTCACTGTTCTCTTTATCTTCTTTGTTCTCAGGAAGGGAAAGAAAAACTCATTCCTCATTTTTCCTTTTCACTGCAATACCAGGCTCCTCTGTCCATGGACTTCTCCAGGCAAGAATACTGGAGTGTGTTGCCTTTCCCTCCTCCAGGGGATCTTCCCCGCCCAGGGATCGAACCCACGTCTCCTGCATTGGCAGACAGATGCTTTAGCACTGAGCCACCTTGCTTACAGCATTCTTTTTTTTTTGAAACATGTAATGCTTTTTAGTAACATAAGGCTAATTAGAATGTTATTGAATACAAATTATAAACACATGTTCTTAGAAATAATTACTGGGTGTATTATAGTTTTTAAACTCCTTTTCTTATTAAATAATTGTTAAATTACGAAGTAGAGGACCTGCTCTGGAGAAGGCAATGGCAGCCCACTCCAGTGTTCTTGCCTGGAGAATCCCAGGGATAGGGGAGCCTGGTGGGCTGCCGTCTATAGGGTTGCACAGAGTTGGACACGACTGAAGCGACTTAGCAGCAGCAGCAGCAGAGTACTTGCTTGCCAGCTATTGTCAGGGGGAGCAGTTCAGCATTCAGAACTCCTAAGCTCCAAATTAAGAACAAGTTCATTCAATGTTTATGGGGCACGAGTTGGGGAGGTGAGGGGAAACCTTGGTGGCTAACATATCCTAGCAACCTCAAAGACATCTGTTTCTTCTTAAAATGAAACTTTTGGAGCCAAACTGGGGTTCTCTTATAGAAGGAGTGGTTGATTGGTAACTGCTGCCCACATTTTGGGAACTTTCACACCCAGGGTCCCAGCCTAGCGAAATAATGGCTGTCCTTTCAGGGGGGGTGGAAGGTGGGGGGTAGAACAGTGGGAAGAAGGAGATCTCACAGCTGGGCCTGAGTGACTCTGGTGACCCCCCCAAGTGAGGGAGGGGTGCTTTGTTCTGGCCTGTGTCCATAATGTCCAGAGGCTTCTGACCCCAGCCGTGGGGCAGCAGCTTGGGCTTAACTTTTCAGTTCCCAGAGGAAAGTGCTACATCCCCACAACCTGCAATCCATGCCTTGGGAGACACTGCAGAGAATCCCCTGGGCCAGAGAATGCCCTCATCCCCCTATGAGTTGACATGCTCTTTCCTTCCTGAGCTGTTTCTCTGACACAAGGGACAGCATATGTTATGCTCTCCAGGGGGTCTGTCCCCTGAGAGGTCCACCCTGCTCTGCTTATGGGTGTGTTGGGGGTCGAGGAGGGAGAATTATGGGACTAGGTGGGGTGGAGGTCAAAGTTATTCACATCCTTTCCTTCTGTGACTGTGCCTGAAGCCCTTTCCTGGTTTTCATTTTGTCTCCTGGTGATGAATTTATCGAGTGGAAAGTGAAAGTGAAAGTCACTCAGTAGTGTCCGACTCTTTGCGACCCCATAGAGTATATAGTCCATGGAATTGTCCAGGCCAGAAAACTGGAGTGGATAGTCTTTCCCTTCTCCAGGGGATCTTCCCAACCCAGGGATCGAACGCAGGTTTTCCACATTGCAGACAGATTCTTTACCAGCTGAGCCACAAGGGAAGCCCAAGAATACTGGAGTGGGTAGACTATCCCTTTCTCCAGCAGATCTTCCCTATCTATGAATCAAACCGGGGTCTCCTGCATTGCAGGCGGATTCTTTACCAACTGAGCTATCAGGGAAGCAAGTGGAAGAAGGATTTATTTTGAAATAATTACAGATTCACAGAGAAAATGGTGCTGAGAGGACCTATGTACTTTTTACCTGGTTCCTTCCAAGGGTTTCACCTTACATAGCTGCAGTGTAAGACCAAGAACAGGAGAGTGACATTGCAATCATGTGTGAGTATAGTTCCAGGCCATTCGATCACGTGTACAGATTCAGGGACCAGCCATCCCTCTGCTTTAAGACTATCCCATTGCCACCGAGATCTCCTTCTGATTACCCTAATATGTTCTCTAGCACTGTAACTTTGTCATTTTGAGAACATGATAGACATGAAATCATAAAATATGTGTGTGACCTTTTGAGATTGCTTTTTTCATTCAGCATAATGCCCCTGAGATCATTCCAGGTTGTTCCATGCATCAGTAGTTAGTTCCTCTTTATTGCTGAATACTGTTCCATGGCATGGATGGTATCATGATTTGTCCAGCCATTCATCTACTGAAGGACGTGTGGGTTGTTCCAGTCTGGGGCTATTACAGATAAAGCTGCTATGAACAGTCATGTATAGGTTTTTGTGTGGGCATAAATTCTCATTTTGCTGGGGTAAAAACCCTAATTCTGGGAAAGAGTGAAGGCAGGAAGAAAAGGGGATGACGGAGGATGAGATGGTTGGATGGCATCACTGACTCGATGGACATGAGTTTGACCCAGCTCTGGGAGTTGGAGATGGACAGGGAAACTTGGCGTGCTGCAGTCCCTGGGGCCGTGGAGTCGGACACGACTGGTCGACTGAACNTCATTTTGCTGGGGTAAAAACCCTAATTCTGGGAAAGAGTGAAGGCAGGAAGAAAAGGGGATGACGGAGGATGAGATGGTTGGATGGCATCACTGACTCGATGGACATGAGTTTGACCCAGCTCTGGGAGTTGGAGATGGACAGGGAAACTTGGCGTGCTGCAGTCCCTGGGGCCGTGGAGTCGGACACGACTGGTCGACTGAACTGAAATGAAAAGCCCAGGAGTGCATTTTCTGGGTCGCATGGTGGCTTCCTGTTGATTTTTTTTTTTCCCTTAAAGAAACTGCCAAACTATTTTCCAGAGTGGGTATGACATTTTACATTTTACAATGAAACCTTGACCTAAACCTCACACTTATACAAAAAATTAACTCAAAACGGGTCACAGATTGAAATGTAAAAAAATGTATAAAACTTTTAGAAGAAACACAGGATTTCTCTTTTAGGATTTGGTGAAGAGTTTTTAGACAATAAAAGCAGGATCCATAAGTTTAAAAATTGATAATTTATCAATCTGTGACCCATTTTGTGTTGATTTTTTGTATAAGTGTGAGGTTTAGCTGTGAAAGTGCTGCACTCAATATGCCAGCAAATTTGGAAAACTCAGCAGTGGCCACAGGACTGGAAAAGGTCAGTTTTCATTCCAATTCCAAAGAAAAGCAATGCCAAAGAATGCTCAAACTACCGCACAATTGCACTCATCTCACACGCTAGTAAAGTAATGCTCAAAATTCTCCAAGCCAGGCTTCAGTAGTAGGTGAACCGTGAACTCCCTGATGTTCAAGCTGGTTTTAGAACAGGCAGAGGAACCAGAGATCAAATTGCCAACATCCGCTGGATCATGGAAAAAGCAAGAGAGTTCCAGAAAAACATCTATTTCTGCTTTCTTGACTATGCCAAAGCCTTTGACTGTGTGGATCACAATAAACTGTGGAAAATTCTGAAAGAGATGGGAATACCAGACCACCTGACCTGCCTCTTGAGAAATCTGTATGCAGGTCAGGAAGCAACAGTTAGAACTG
>SJYX01002037.1:44600-129197 GCA_006410675.1 Oreotragus oreotragus
GATTTGTATTTCCCATTCTCTAAGGAAGTGTTTCTGACCGTCTCTCACTAAAGGACAACCCAGGCTACCTTGTTTTTCTTCTGGATCATTGAATGCTATATAGTCTAATCAAATGTTGGGGGCAGGGACCAATAGTGTCTTTAAATTGTGATTTTTTTTTTTTTTTACTTGTGATGTTTTCCCACTGTAGGCAAGGAAGACAGTAGGTGATTCCTGTCATAGCTGCTGAGATTGGGGCTGTGCCTAAGGGGAGAGGGATTTTTGTAATGCTCTTTCCCAAGCCTTGGGATAGCGATAATCCCAGCGGCTCATTATCTCCGTCCAGCAGCCTATATTTCAGCCTTTCCTCACCTCTTCCCTAACTGAGTCATCTGAAGCTCCTCTCCTCAGTGATCTCTGACCTATAGCCTCTGAGAAAATAGCCCACAGGACTGGGCCCTTCTTAACCATCCATCTTGCTTCTAAACTATGTTAAGTTTCTGTAGTGGCTATCTTATGTAAGATCCAATAAAAATATTATATATAGTTTCTATTAAATGTTAAAATGTTATATATGTATAAAAAAGAAACACAGTGCCCTTTGCACTTTTCAGAATTACTGAATTAACTGAAATTCAGTGATGCAAAAGCTCATGTGTTCAAAGAGGCTGGAATCTTCTTGGCAACGTCCTTGCACAGCCCCATTGATGGGGACCTCACCACCTCACCAGGCAGGCCCAACAGCTGTGGCCCCACAGGCAGTAGGCAGCTCGCTCTGATGTGGGGTCATGTCTGCCCTTTTGTGTCTATCCCCTGGAGCCGATCCAGCAGAACCCCTCCTCCTGGTCACTTTCCTCACTGTGTTTGATAGAAGGGCAGTCTTCCTTCTCCCACAGGTCCCTCTAACTGGGTTGAAACAGAAAGCCCTAGGGTCCTGGGCTACCCTCTTTAAAAGCCTGTTTGGCCCTGAAGGTGGGCCTTGCTGAGGGGCAGATGTGACCCCCAACTGCTCTTGTCCCGGATCACAGAGCTGTGACCAGAATCTCATTGGTTCTGGTCATCACTCACAAGGGGGTCTCAGGCCCTGTGGAGGCTGGTGGGCCTGAGATTTCCTGGAACCAGCAAAAATCTTCCTCTGATGGGCATCCTCACCCCATCAGGCCCTGCCAGTTTGTTATGCCCTCAGGAGCCCAAGGCCTACTCACACGCTGCCTTCTCTCCACCGTCTTCTCTCACTTCTCCCTGACTTAGGAGCTGCTACGGAGAATCCCTGTCAAGCATGGAAGAGCCCTGGACAGGTCATTGGGTCCATTCTCCAGGCTCCAGCTGGGCAACATCTCTCTGGAGCAAGCAGACACGGGGCTCGCTGGAACCACACTCCCTGACTTTATCACCAGGGAGTGGGACAGAGACCCTTACAGAGGGCATGTGCCCTAATGCCAGTGGGGACACTCCTGTGGATCCCTGCCTGTACCCTAGACCGCAACCCCCACATCCCACCCACCCATGGCCAAGCCAAAGTGATGTAGAACTGGCCTTGCTCGTGGGCCATCTGCAACCCTGCACCCTGTCACTGACTTGGACAAGTGAGCCTCGGGGCCGCGGCTGCCTGTTCACTTTCAGACTGCTGCTGCTGCTGTTGGGACGCTGCCCTGCTGGGCTCGCTGCTGCTCCAGCCTCCCTGTCCCGGGAAACCTTGGGTCCCATGAGTCAACCTATAAGTTTAATGCACAAACATGTGTGTATAGTTCACAAGGAGTGGGGACAAGTGTTAGTTAGGCCTGTTTTGGTTTACCTTAAAGTCACAGGTATTCAGAATTCCCACCCTCAGCACCAACACATTTTTAGCAGCAATTATGACTTTCTGAGCTATCACCACAAAGTCCAATGCATTTTATTAGGACGCACCTGTGTGATAAAGCATGGGGCATATGGATATGTAGTTGTGAATGCCAGTGCATTGGGGGCCACCTGTATGTGCCAAATTTAGTTAACACAACAAGGTTAGGTCTTTTCAGCAATGCTCTCTGTGCTGTGGGGCGCATGTTGTCCACGTTGTAGAGTAGAGAAAATTGACGGGCAGTTCATGGGAACTGCCACATCACACAGTGACAGAGCTGGGGTTCAGGGACACTGTCTTAAGAGCCAGTTTGTGTCCCACCACAAACCCCGACCAGCCAAGCCAAGCCTTTGCTACTTCAGTCTCCAGACCGACAGACACAGCAGGCTGCTTACTTAAATTTATTGCTTTATTTTCCCAAGCCAAACTTGACACTGGTGACCCCCAAATTCCTTGTTCCTCAGTTTTCCTCCCTTGCTGCACCTTCCCTCACCCACAGCACATAAGCATTGACAACAGGCCCTGGCATGGAGTGGGGGCAGCAATCAAGAGGCTTAGAAACCCTTCCTGAATGAATAAATGGAAACCCAGTCCACTGAACAATGCTTAATCATGTAATTCATCTGTTCAGAAACGTATAGTGAGGAAACGACTTGTGTATCTAGCAATTGGCAAGACAGTAAATAAATCTTGGGACATCCGCCTATGAAATATTTACAAGTCAGGTTTTAAAGATTTATTGTGAACAGTTTTGACTTGGGAGAAGAGTTCATTCTATAAATTTAAGTAGAGGTGGCAGGATGGACATCGTGTGAAGAGATGGTCCAGATCCACAAGACTTGAAGAGGATATGCCTGAACAGAGGCAGTTCTCTGAGTGGGAAGCCTATAAATGGTTTTGTTCTTCCTCTTTGTGACATTCTGTGTTTTCCATATTTTTACAATAAACGTGTCCCGCATTTATAATTAGAAGAAACTACCAATTAAAAGCCCTGAAGTTTGTGATGATGCCCCCCACCCCCACCTTTGCCTGGTGCAGCGAGGTCTGTCATTGTGGTCTGTGAAATGAGATGTGAGGTGGGAGGAGGCTGGTCTCCAGGTCCCCGAGGACGGACCAAGGATGCGGCCAGGAGGGCAGCCGGGGGATGGGACTGTCTGCAAGGACCATTCCTATGCCGGTCACTGTTCCTGCTGCATCTTTATTTCTTTTGGTTGCACTGGGTCTTCGTTGCTGCATGCAGGCTTTCTCTGGTTTCGGTGCTGGGGCTTCTCATTGTCGCGATTTCTCTTGTTGCAGAGCACAGGCTCTAGGCACGCGGCTTCAGTAGCTGTGGCATTCAGGCTCAGTAGTTGTGGCACATGGGCTTAGTTGCCCCATGGCATGTGGAATCTACCCAGACCAGGGATGGAACTGTGTCCCCTTCATTGGCAGATGGATTCTTAACCACTAGACCACCAGGGAAGTCCTCCCACTGCATTTTTTTTTTTTAGTTTTATGGCTCCTCAGTGATGGAGATGAAGAAAGATAATAATACCTTAGTTCTTAAAGAGAGGCAAACCTATGGAACATTTTCTTTTCTGGGAAGATTGAGAAGTGTTTCTGTCCAGAAGGCCTCTCTGCTGTTCTGGTGCCCACTCCCAAAGGCTGGCTTAGAGCTTGGGAATCCAGTCCTAAGGGTTGGCCAAACATCTTAGGGAAGTGAGTGTACCTGATGGGCTCTGTGCCATTTAGGAAGAGTGGGCTTGAGTGGTGAGGACAGAGGCCAGGAAGGACAGCATCTGCTCAGGGGTGCCTGGGATCCAGTGCTGAGTCTGGAGTTTTATACCTGGGAGGACGTGGCGACACCCCTGGGTGGGCTTTCATGGAATCACTTTGGCTAGCTGTGAGTCATTTGGTGACCACTGTTTGCAAGTTGGCACTCTGCTAATGTCATAAACAGCAGGGGTTTCAGAACTCTGAGGCCAGGAATGGTGTCAGGATGGCTGCCTGAAATGCAGTTATTCATTCATTTATTCATTGTTGTTCAGTAATTCAGTCATGTCTGACTCTTTGAGACCCTATGAACTGCAGCATGCCAGCCTTCCTTGCCCTTCACTATCTCCCAGAGTTTACTCAAACTCATGTCCATTGAGTCAGTGATGCCACCCAATCATCTCATCCTCTGTCGTCCCCTTGTCCTCCTGCCCTCAATCTGTCCCAGCATTAGGGGGTTTTCCAATGAATCAGCTCTTCACACCAGTTGGCCAAAGTTTTGGAACTTCAGCTTCAACATCAGTCCTTCCAATGAATATTCAGGGTTGATTTCCTTTAGGATTGACTGTTTTGATATCCTTGCTGTCCAAGGGATTCTCAAGAGTCTTCTCCAGCACCACAGTTTGAAAGCATCAGTTCTTTGGCACTCAGCCTTCTTTATGATCCAACTCTCACATCCACACATGACTACTGGAAAAACCATAGCTTTGACTAGACGGACCTTTTTCAGCAAAGTGATATCTCTGCTTCATGCAATACGTAATTATTGATCACCTAGTCTCAACCATTGGAGGTACAGTGATGAACAAAACAGAGTGGACCAAGCCCTCCTGAGCAACATAAACAGTGGGAAGATGCACAAATAGATGCAAAGTTATGTGTCAAATAAGAGGGGAAAGAGCTGGGTTTTGTGAGGGTGGAGGAGGTAGAAACAGAGCTGGATTCTGCTCAATACATCTGGGGTCAGGTACTCTGAACTCTAACATGCCCACCTTCATGCTTCTGCTATTTAACCTCTTCATGCAGAACACAACTGTGAATCAGAAAGTGCCTGTCTTCCAAAGGCTTAAAAAAAATTTTTTTTTTCTGTTTACAGGTTTATTCAACATAGAATAACCCCTTTCTAAAGGCTCTTGTTAGTTGCAGTAAGATGAGAGAACTATAGTGAATTGTGGTTTTCATCAATATGACAGGTTTACATAACATGGGACCCTCCCATTACAAATACTTAGAGTTTCTGGATAAAATAGAATACCATCAAATATTTGAATACAGAGCTGAACTTGTAAGAAAGGAAGTGAAATCTTCAGGGGCAGGAAGTGATGAACAGTGTATCTGCTGACTCTGTAGCAGGGATTGAGGGGAAACTGTGTAAAGAAACTCTCAAGAAATTCGTGATGGAGATTGGATATTAGTAATCTCACAGGCACCAAATATGACATGGAGTGTTGGCCCACAGACTCATGCATGAAATTGGGTCCTTGGTGAGAAAGTAACCAGAAAAACTCTGCCCACCACCTGGTTAGAGGTAAGAGGCATATCTCTAACTGGACCTCTAGGTGAAATAATTCTGAGAAATCAAAACCTCATGTCTGAGCCACGTGAACCTGGAAGCAGAATGTATACTATCCACACAGTATGGGGATCTCTAATCAAATAAATTAGCATAAGAAATTGGTTCTGGACTGGTGCTAACTCTTTGCTCTCTGGTAGACACAGAGGAAAACCACTCTGGAGGGATACTTCTGCAATCCAGACCAAAAGTATCTCAAGAGAAGGCTGTGCTCATGGAAGAGGAGCTTCCACTAAAGAGTCACACAGGAAATGACCCACCATAAGCGCAGACAGCACATGTATCATTGAGGAAGACTCGCACCTCAAGATTTTGAGAGAATGGTACACTTTGAAAGAGACTGTAAAGTTATATTGAGGGCTTCCCTGGTGGTCCTGGGGTTAAGAATCCACCATGCAATGCAGGGGACACTGGTCTGATCCCTGGTCTGAGAAGATCCCACATGCTGAGGGGCAACTAAGTGCGTGCAACACGACAGCTGGGCCTGACCTCGAAGAGCCTGGGAGCCACAGTTACTGAGCAGTGGGCAGCGACCTCTGAAGCCCATGTGCCCTGGAGCCCACCCTCCGCAAGAGAAGCCCAAACACTGCGCCTAGAAGTAGCCCCACTCCTGGCAACTAGAGAAAGCCCACGTGCAGCAGCGAAGACCCAGCGGAGCCAGTCAAGAAATATAGACATACACTGACGCGTTTAAGGAAGCGTAAGCAGAAACAGAAAACACCAGGGAAGCACAGACACTATGAAAAAGGACCGAGCGGATTTGAGAAACACATAGAAATTCTATAGCTACGGGAAGTGAACAGGGAATGGTGAGGTAGTGGGTTAGATGCAATGCCTGGTTAATTAGTAGATTAGAGAAGTTCCCAATCTGAAGTCCTTAACTTAATGACATCTGCACTAAATCATAGTAAGTGGAAGATAAGGTTGAAGAGGCACCTGGACGCAGCATAGAGGAATAAAGTGGAAACTGTGACCCTTTCAGAGCAGAAACCTGGCAAGCACAGGCCTTGGCCAAGTGACCAAGTTTAGCACCACCAGTGATAAGTTACCGTGACATTATGTGCCCTTTAACTAATAGGGTGAGAAGAACATTTCACCTCTGTGGTCTTCCTCCCTGAAATATATAACTCCTGTCTAACGTCGAGAAAAGCATCAACAAACCCAATCTGAAGAGCATTTTACAAAATATCTGTTGAATACTCCTCCAAACAAGGAACGTCTCAATGTCTTGTCACAGTCGAGAGGAGCCTAAGGAGATCAAACAGCCAAATGTGGTGTGGTGTCCTGGCTGGGATTCAGGGACAGAAAGAGGACATGAGAAAACCCAATGAGAGCTGAATAAAGTATAGCTTCATGAGTTAAAAGAAAAAAAGAAGTGAAAACTATAAAAGGCAGTTTAAGAGACATGGAAACAGTAAAAATAAAGTCCAATATAAGTCCCAAAGAAGAGAACAGAATGAATAGGTGAAATAGACAGTATTGAAAAAAATGACCAAAAAAATCTCCAGAATTAATAAAACGTAGTGAAGTGAAGTGAAGTTGCTCAGTCATGTCCGACTCTTCGCGACCCCATGGACTGTAGCCTACCAGGCTCCTCTGTCCATGGGAATTTCCAGGCAACAGTCCTGGAGTGGACTGCCATTTCCTTCTCCAGGGGATCTTCCCAACCCAGGGCTCGAACCCGGGTCTCCCGCATTGTAGACAGACGCTTTACCGTCTGAGCCACCCGGGAAGTCCTAATAAAATGTATAGTACCTCAAAATAAAAAAAAAAACATAGTAATGTCTAACAGGAATTTACAAAAGGAAAGTATCCCGATACATATCATGTATAGCTTCCCTGCGCCAGCTTCCCTGGTGGCTCAGTGGTAAAGAGTCCGCCTGCAATGCGGGAGACCCTAGCATGCTCCCTTGGTTGGGAAGATCCCCTGGAGAAGGGAATGGCTACCCACACCAGTATTCTTGCCTGGAGAATTCCATGGACAGAAGAACCTGGAGGGCCCTACTCCACGAGGTCGCAAAGAGTCAGACACAACAGAGCGACTAACAGACTGATTTGACTTAGGTCCCTTACCTCTGTCTCCTACCCAGACTCAAGAAAAGGAGAGTAGCTCACTTCTGGGCTCTTCAGCATCATTTCTCTGATCTACAGCTACAATTTCCCCCCTGGAGAAAGCAATGGCTGCCCACTCTAGTATTCTTGCCTGGAGAATCCCATGAATAGAGGAGCCTGGTGGGTTACAGTCCATGGGGTTGCAAAGAGTCAGACATGACTGAGCAACTAAGCACAGAGTCAGTATATAGGGGTTGGGAGGCCATTATTTTGCCTACTGCAGGGTTTAATCACACCAGAGCCAATAGATACAAACACACATATGTATGTATTAATATATGCATTCAGAGATTTATTTCAAGGAATTGGCCTATACAATTGTGGGGGGTGAATAAGCAAACCCAGAATTCACAGGACAAGCAGTCAGGAAAGGGTGATCACAGGCAGTGGGCCAAAGCTCCTGTTGAGGGGAATCAATCTCTCTCTCTTTCCACTGCACTTCTAATGTTTTCTAATTATTTAAACCAGGCCCACCCAGGTTATCTAAGAAAATCTTCCTGAAAGTCAACTCATTATATATTTTAATTACAGCTGCAAACTTGCTTCACAGCCAACACCTAGATTAATGTTTGATTGAATAACTAGAGACTGTAGGGTAGCCAAATGGACACATCAAAAGTGCTGTCACAGGGTCAAAGGGCAGTGACATTCAGGACAAGTATGGAACAGAATGTGGCAGCAGGGAGGAAAGGTGAGCACCCCTGGGCAATAGGCCTGCAAAAGGAGAGATTTTCAGAGGGGCTTTGCTGACATCACTGATGGGAGGAATGGGTACGTAGGGGTGAGCTTCTGCAAGGGGGCCTGAAATGGGGCATGGCATCTTCTCCTTCCCACAGTGAAAATCCCGTCATCAGTCTGTGCTTCCCTCCCCTCCACAGAGCAGACCCCCAGAGTATCATCAACATCTCGACGACCCTTCCTACTCTGCCCACCGGTGTTGTCTCTGACCTGCTGCTTCGGTCATAGCACCCTGGGCTGCAGACATGAGTTGGTCATGATACTGGAAAGGGGGTGAGCTCACGTCTGCCGCCCCCAAGGCTGTGGCTTGTAGGTGTCAGGTATTCACTTAGCTAATCTTTCCCCATCTACAGACGCTTATTGATGATTTCATTCAGGAGTCTTGAAACCTGCTGGGAGAGAGCACAGCCAAACAGACCAGGTGTGGATGATGAAAACACATTGCCTTGCACTTGCTGTTAAGCGCTCCAGGCAAGTCAGCGGGGATGTTCCGAGGAGCTGAGAGGCCAATGGAAGTGCACAGTCAGAGCTAGTTGTGGGGTGCTCCTGGCTGCTGCCATGACAGCGCTGACAGAGCCTTAGCATGCAAACAGACCCCATACCCAGATGGACAGATGGCCAAGGGGAGGGCAGAGGAATCGGTTAGGCCTTGTCTCCAGGAAGGAAATACTGGAAAGAAGGATTTTGGGGTTAGAGTTCAGGGGGCCTTGAATCTGAGGCGATGGTTCCCGAAGTGTGGCCCCTGTACCAGCAGCATTGGCATCACATGGGAGCTGGTTAGAAATGCGAGTTCTTGTGCCCTATTGCAGATCTTTTTGGGTGTTAGTTCTACAGGTCTTGTAGGTCTTCATAAAACCGTTCAACTTCAGCTTCTTCAACATTACTGGTTGGGGCATAGACTTGGATAACTGTGATATTGAATGGTTTGCCTTGGAAACGAACAGAGATCATTCTGTCGTTTTTGAGATTGCATCCAAGTACTACATTTCGGACCCTTTTGTTGACCATGATGGCTACTCCATTTCTTCTGAGGGATTCCTGCCCGCAGTAGTAGATATAATGGTCATCTGAGTTAAATTCACCCATTCCAGTCCATTTTAGTTCGCTGATTCCTAGAATGTCGACGTTCACCCTTGCCATCTCTTGTTTGACCACTTCCAATTTGCCTTGATTCATGGACCTGACATTCCAGGTTCCTATGCAATATTGTTCTTTACAGCATCGGATCTTGCTTCTATCACCAGTCACATGCACAACTGGGTATTGTTTTTGCTTTGGCTCCATCCCTTCATTCTTTCTGGAGTTATTTCTCCACTGATCTCCAGTAGCATATTGGGCACCTAACGACCTGGGGAGATTCTCTTTTGATATCCTATCATTTTGCCTTTTCATACTGTTCATGGGGTTCTCAAGGCAAGAATACTGAAGTGGCTTGCCATTCCCTTCTCCAGTGGACCATGGGAAGAACGTTGGGGAGCATTCCAGGCAGGCCAGTGGAGGCCTCCCAGGGCACACCGTGGAGAAAGGAGGTTGGGGAGGGGAGGGTGGGGTGGACAGAGCCTTCTTGGGCTTGACGAACATGGTGGCCATGTGTAGATATTGGGAGAATCTCCAGGGGAGCTTGGGCACACAGGCGTGCTGTGCGAGGCTGAGTTCCATTTTAACCTCTTTTTTCCCACAGGTGGTTTGGGAGTGGCAAATTTTCTCAGAGGTCAAGATCAGGGGTGTTCTAACTAGTGATATTTATAGTTTAAAGTTTACTGTAGGTAAACAGGGAATTTGAGAAATTGGCTTGCTTTCCCCCTTGCTCTCGCTCCTGCCCTCATTTCCTGTGTTTAGACTGGACATTTCACGTCATAGAAAAGACCTTGATGCCCTGGATGACCCCCCCGGGCAACAGGGCAACAGCGGAGGTCCCTGTGGCCCACTCCCCTGGGCACTCCCTGGGGCCCTGGGCGGCGGAGGTGGGAGGAAGTGGCCAAGGGCGCCGGTACCAGGGAAGGATGTTCGATTGCTTTTATCTAGTGTACTTTTTGATGGGAAGGAGGCTAGCATGCCTTGCTTGGCCTCCTGCCTTGACCTTTCCTGTAAGAGTTTCCTTTCCTCTCTCAGTCCAACCTAACACCCGAGGAAATTTTTCAAGAAAGGTTTTGAGCATTTTCTGCAGTGCTGATGGTCCTCTCCTATCAGCTGAAGGCTGGATCCCACCCAGTGTCTTCTACCTTGCCCTCTCCAGACCCTGCAAGTGTTTCTCCCTTTCCCCTGCTCCTTGCTGATCTGAGGAGTGGAGTGGGGAGGAAGGCAGACAAAGCGGAGGGCAAGAGGAGGCACATAGGAGTCCAAGAGGTGAGGGCGTGAAAGGGATGGCCCTCAGTCCAGAAAGGGCCGGAGATAAATGGAAGTGCTGGAGAGAGGGAAACTGGAGTAGAGGCTCCTTTGGGGGAAGAGAGATCCTGGGCCACTGTGCTGGCCAGGGGTGACCACTGAAGGCCAAGCAGATGTGTGACCACCGCATTCGGATGTAGCCTTCAGTGACAAAGCTGCCCGCCCCTGGAAGCAGGGGGCCAGGCGCGCAGACTCTTACCTGTTTAAAGACTAGACACAAGACTGGACTTGGACAAAATCATATATGTTGTTAGAAATCAGGTCGCCTCTGTCAGGCACCAGATCCTTTATCTTTCAAGTCAGAATTCCTGTGTCCCAGAGAGCCTCGTCAAAGGCCCATTTTTCCTCCAGATTCTTCTGCAAATTTAGCTAGTGACATTCTGTTAGGAGAGATCCCTGGGGCTCCACTGCAGGCCAGCCTTCCGTCCACAGATGGTGTTGTGCATCTGTGTGAAGTCTAACAAGGCACGAGGCGCTGCCCTCGTGGAACAAAAGGTAACAGAGATAATCAAACAAGACATCTTCCCACAGCTGCCTTCCTGCTCAAAGATTGTCAACATAAAGCCCAAGGGGATTGATTTCAAGACCCCAAACAGTGATTACTGAGTCGCCATTTTAACTTAGTGATTAGTCTCTGGATTCTATACGATCCTGAAGGGATCTTCTTTCTTCCTGGGTGTGGGGTTAAATAGCTGTCAGAAATGAGGCTCTTTTTCCCTAGGGGAACTGCCAGCTCGCCTGAAACCAGGGATGGCTCCATTAATGTCCACTTGGGTCTTTCCCTGCCCCACAGCCCACTTCTGCCTGCCACCACTTACCCTGCTCCCCATTGTCTTTGGAAGCTCCTGCTCCCCTTTCCTTGGTCTTCAGATGCTCACCACCCCCACCTCTCCTTAGTCATGACCTTCTCCCTTGCTAACGTCCGCTGGTCTCCTGACACACCCTGACTGGAGGCTTCTTCAGCCTTGTCCCCAAATCCTCCCTTGGCCTCCCTGCCTCTGCTCTGTTACAGGTTGTTGTTTTCCAGTTGCTCAATGACGTCTGACTTTTTGTGACCCCATGAGCTGCAGCACACCAGGCTTCCCTGTCCTTCACCAAATCCTAGAGCTTGCTCAAACTCATTTCCATTGAGTCGATGTTGCCATCCAACCAGCTCATCCTCTGCTGCCCCCATCTCCTCCTGCCTTCAGTCTTTCCCAGCATAAGAGTTTTTCCAGTGAGTCAGCTCTTTGCATCAGGTGGCCAAAGTATTGCAGCTTCAGCATCAGTCCTTCCAATGAATATTCAGGGTTGATTTCCTTTAGGGTGGACTGGTTTGATCTTGCTGTCCAAGGGATTCCCAAGGGTCTTCTGCAGCACCACAGTTTGAAAGCATCAGTTCTTCAGTGCTCAGCCTTCTATATGGTCCAGCTCTCACATTTGTATATGACTACTGGAAAAACCATAGCTTTGACCGTATGGACTTTTGTCAGCAGCTTTACTTCCAAGGAGGAAGCATCTTTGAATTTCAGGGCTGCCGTCACCATCCACAATGACGTTGGAGACCAGGAAAATAAAATCTGCCACTGCTTCCACTTTTGCCCTTTCTGTTTGCCATGAAGTGATGGGACCAGATGCCATAATCTTAGTTATTATTGTTATTTTTAATGTTGAGTTTCAAGTCAGCTTTTTCACTCTCTTCTTTCACCCTCACCAAGAGGCTCTTTAGTTCCTCCTCATTTTCTGCCATTAGAGTAGTATCATCTACGCATCTCAGTTTGTTGATAGTTTTCCTGGCGATCTTGATTCCAACTTGTGATTCATCCAGCCCAGCATTTTGCATAATGTACTCTGCATATAAGTTAAATAAGCAGGTGACAGTACACAGCCTCGTCACACTCCCTTCCCAATTTTAACCCTGTCGGTTGTTCCATGTCTGATACTAACTTTTGCTTCTTGACATGCCTACAGCTTTCTCAGGAAACATGTAAGGTGTTGTGTGTGTGGTGGTGTATGTGTGTACACATACCTCATCGTATTTACAAACTGCTCCAGAGGGGTTGAGCCCTGCTTAACCCATAATGATATTCAATAAACATTTGCTTATCACATTACTTCAAGTGTTCCTTCTGGGAGAAATTAGCAATAATGTTCCCCTATATCCCCTGCCCCCTCTACTCCCACTAAGATTTGTTAAAGCAAATAGACCAAGGGAATTGTAGACTGTGTCTGCACCTTTGCCAGAGGGAGGCACCATTTCAATCTTCATAAGGAGACACAGCATACTGTGAAGGTTAAGTCTTGACTTGTGTGTTTTTTGAACTAAGTAAGGTCTTTGGGAGCTGATCTGCTGTATAACCACGATGGCCCTGGGATCACAACTGTGATGGTGTCAGAGAGAGAGATCCACAGGTTCCTAAGGGGATGTGTCAGCAGGGGAGTAGCCTAAATAAGCGAAGCGATGTTCAGACAGAGCTTGACAAAGGGAATCAGGCCAGCAAGGAGGCAAGGGGAGGGGTGGGAGAATGTGCTAGGCATAGGGAAGCATACACAAGGACTCTGAACCTGGATGAAAAGGACCACATTCAAAGAGTAGATACAAGTTCAGTGTGTTGGGGCTGCTGAGCCGGGAGAGCTCCATTCCTCATGGGCTTCCTGTAACTACTTGGCTCCCACAGAGGAGAGGTCCACATGTTTAGGGAAAATTCTCATGGAACGTGAGTCAGGTCCCTCCAGGAATGGAGAGAATGTGGGAGAGAGCCTGAGGATAAGAAGGAGGCACCCAGGTCAGGAGAGTGGAGCCCAGAGGCAATCAAATCAAGGGTGAGAGGGGGAGAGGCATAGGAGGCCTTGGCTGTCATGATGTTTGTCCACAAAGGACAACCATGAACAATAGAAGAATTAAGAAAACAGCTGGGTGAATTGGGAGGGACATGAACAGCTAAGAAATCAACCAGCTTTCTCAGTCACCTGAAGAGTGGGTGAGTGCAAACTCTCTGAAGCTGGAGGAGGAAGTGTAGTGGGCCCAGGAGAGGTAAAGATGGTTTCTAGCAGGGTCAGCTGAGGACATCTGGGCCAGAGGGACAGGATTCTGTTCAGGACTGAACAGAATGAAGAGGACCAAGGGAGTTGCAGGCATGCTTCTAGTGATTGCCAGAAATCCTTGGCTTGTAGCCACATCACTCCAGTGTCTTCTGCCTCCAGTGTCCTGTGTCTCTGGATCCAAATTTGCTCTTATAAGGGCGCCTGTCATTGGATTAAGGCTCACCCTACTCCAGGATGACCTCACCATAACTTGATTATATTTGCAAAGACCCTATTTCCAATAATGTCACATTCACAAGCACCAGGGGTTAGGCCTTTGACATATCTCTCTAGAGACACAATTCAGCCCATAATATCCAGCAAAGAGGCTGGGGACAGCACAGGTCATAGAAAGTGTCCCTAGCAGAGGCAGAGGGTGGAGAGAGAAGTAAGATCAGTCTTGAGGATCATAACAAAGATGCTGGGGGACCACCTGGGGTCTGGAGGGGAGAGGGGCTTGTGGGGAGGGGAAGTGGAGGCCCATGGGGCATGATGGCGACAGATATTCTGGGTCCCCTGCCAGAGTTATCTGCAGGTAGCGTGGTTCCTTTGGGTTCATATCCTTGATATTTTAACTGTCATCAGTCAGTAGGGAGTGGAGACCACCAGCTTCCACGTCCCTCTGGTGATCCCCAGGAGGTCAAGGGTGGGACTCAGCACTTACAAAGGACACGTCATCCTCCTCATGCATCTGACAAAGCTTTTTCCTCCTGCCATGCTCCTACTAGCGGCCAGGAAAGCAGAAGGAAGTCATGCCACAAAGTGTGGCAATTGTGCTGTGTTGGAGCATCTGCCCTGAACATCTTGTTCACTGGCAGGGACAGGCTGGAGTTTCCAAGGAGCTGCTGTCACTTTCAGATGGATGGGGTCTTGGAAGGAAGCGGGCATGCCTGAGGATCACTGTGGTTGGGAATGGGCAGGGGAATGCTGGAGTGAGCAGGATGGGGCGTGAAGATGCTTCTGTGCAGGAGAATGTTGCTGTCAGGGGCGGCCTGTCGCAGGGGAGCATGCCTTTCTGCTGCTTGTGCACGGCTCTGGAACACTACAGCCTCAGGAGGCGCTCTGACATCAGGTTGGCCAGTGAGGTGGACAGCGACAATGAGCAGACCCAGAGTCTTGGCGTCCGTGCACGCCCATGTCCTGGCCTGTCCTGGTGGGCAGCCGGCCCACCCTTGTCTCAGGCATGTCTGCTGTCTTTGACTCTATTACAGCTTCTTCAAGCTTGGTTCTCAGATTTCCAGTGACTTTGATTGGGCTGGGTGTGCTGTGGTTTATCAGGAACTCGGCGGCCTCTGAGAGGGTGAGCACAGGCTTCCAGGCAGAGCTTCCCCGGGTGAGGGTTACTTCCTCGTCCTGCTGGGGCACCTACCATTCCCTATAGAACCTCAGACTCTACATGGGGCAGCCTTGGCGGGACACCCAGACCTGCCCCCCTTCACTGCTCAGTGTGACTCCAGTCTTTCTGTTAAAAAGCCTGACAGGGCCAAGAGGTGAACATGAGTCCAGGATTTCATTTTTCCAAATGGAGATGATTGGGAGCTCTGATGTGCAGCTGGCCCTGGGTGTCACCCTGCTGACAGTGAAATAATTAACAAGGATTCTAAGTAACTGATTTATCTCCTTGGGAGATAAATGGGCACAATAGATGGAAAAAAGGGGAAAACCCCTATATCTTCAAGGAATTCACAATCTGCTTTAATAATTTTACATCTTCCTACTCGTGGCTTACAGGTGCTGATGTAACCAGTGGTTACATTCCCTGAAGTTCATTCTTTCCCGTTGATTTATCGTCAGATATTTGCCGAGCAGATCACCTCTTCCTCATAAAGTAGTAGCCAGCCGTTCTTTGCAGTCATTTCCCTCCTCCGCCCGCTGGCTGGCGACGGCTCTGTGCTGGATGCCAGGATTGCCACAGGGCCCCAAACACTCAAGGTAGTTGTAATTGCAGTCTGGGCTCAGGGCCATGAAGGAACAATGGAGAATGTGTGACAGGAGGGACATTCTTCACCATCATATAGATACGTGAGTAGAAGCTAAACAAGGCAGGGGGTGGGAATGAAGAGCCCCCCGCCCCAGACCCTGGCAGACAGAATGGGGCCCACCCCCAGAAACTCTAAGGTAACATGTCATCTCACACAGGTGATGAGTTTTCCAGCCAGCTACAAATTTTACTGCCTGTTACCCCAGACTGTAGCTAGGGTAGTACCCAAGGAGAGGCCGTGGTGGCGGGAAGCTCAGCGAGGCCAGAGGCGGACGCGAGCTGGAACAGGGGGCCCTGCAGGCTGGGGTGCTCTGCTTGATCTTGATCTGAGCTGGTGGAATTCCACTGGAGGGATTTTTCATGGGTCATGAGAGGCTCTGATCTCCATCTTCAGAAGATCACGCTGACACACCATGTGATTATATTTCTGTAAAGTCCAAAACCGGCGAACTTTGTGAGCTGCTAGAGGACAGGAGATCACTACCCTGGAGGGGAGGGTGACTGAGAGGGCGCCCGAGGCTGCCTGGGAAGCTAGAAATGTTCTGTTTCTCTGCGTGCTGTCCCTCTGGCACTTTATCAAGCTGACTTGTGCCTTTTTGTGGTGAATGTTATCCATTCTTCAAAGATCACTGTGTCTGCTGGCTAGAGAATGGATTGGAAGGAGGAAGGAGTGGGCTTCAGGAAAGGATAGACACACCTGCCCCATAGTGGCCAGGCGGGCCTGCCAGCCTCTGGATGGAAGGCGGCCATGGAGGCAGAGACACAGCGTGGCTTAGAGCCCTGGTTTGGAGGTGAAAGCACAGGGAGAGAACTGGACTCCGAAGGAGGCAGTGTAGGGTAACGTGGTTGTTTGAGGTATGAATTTCGGATACGGGTTGTTGGGAGTAAAGTCGAGCTGTGTGGGAAGTAGGGGGTTGAGGTGGGAGGTCTGCAGTCTAGCATGGACTGGAGGCTTTGGCGTGCCACGAGGGTGAGCTCTGTGGTGGACGAGCAGAATGCCCATGGGTGTGTGTGTGCAGAGAGAGAGACAAGGGGGCTGAGGATGGAACAGAAAGAGCTCCCACAGAAATTTCTAAGGAGGAACACTTACAGAGACTGCACGAGCTCAGGAAGCAATGGCATCAGAGATGGTGAGGGGAACAAGAGTGTCAGGTGCTGCAGGACTTAGGTAAACCTGTCATCGGATTGGGCACTGGGTTTGGCAGTTAGGTAACCAGCTATCTTGGTGAAGACAGCTTCAGTGGTGTCTTCTTTGCCCAAACTCATGCGATCAGGGTGCTGGGTGGAGCAGAATGGTGGTGTCTCCTGGCGTACCTTGGGTGCAACCATTTACCAACTGTATGATAAGAGAATTTTGTAAGCTTAACTGAACCTCAGTTCCCTCGTCCTTAAACCAGCAGAATCGTATTTGCCTCTCAGGGGTATGAGGACTCACTGTATGCAGCAGGTATTTATTAAACATCTATTATGTGCCAGATGGAGAAGGCAATGGCACCCCACTCCAGTGTTCTTGCCTGGAGAATCCAATGGACGGAGTAGCCTGGTGGGCTGCAGTCCATGGGGTCGCTAACAGTCGGACAGACTGAGCGACTTCACTTTCACTTTTCTCTTTCATGCATTGGAGAAGGAAATGGCAACCCACTCCAGTGTTCTTGCCTGGAGAATCCCAGGGACGGGGGAGCCTGGTGGGCTGCCGTCTCTGGGGTTGCACAGAGTCGGACACGACTGAAGCGACTTAGCAGCAGCAGCATGTGCCAGATACTCAGCCCGATGCAGAAGATACAGACCAAAAAAACAAGCAGACAAGCTAATCATTACACAGACAAGGTGATGTGAGGAAAGCTGCCCTTCGGTGCTTCCCTGTGGCCATGAACCAGCCTTCCTGGGCAGAGGGGTCCCTCCTTCCTGGCCAGCTTCCCAGGATCCTGGGCTCTTCCAATACATGCTTCCACACCCTACTTTCTCTCTGAAAAACTCACTTCCCTTTCCTTGAGAGCAGGAAGGGAAGGGCTTAATCTGCAAACCCTTCAGGGAGGTGAGGGAAAATATTAACATCCCATCTTGTTTTACAAAGAATAGGAAGAATATAAAATAGGTGAAGTTTCTATATTAATACAGTATGAGTGGTGTTTTCCTGCCACAGATGGAGTCAAAGTTTCCCGAATGGCGCCTTATTTCACCTAACAAATTACTCTCGTGTCAACTTCCAAAAAAAAGACAAATGGTACTTGTTTTCCGAGAAAGAAAGCTTTTTTGACTTAAAAAATAAAAGTGACTTTGGAAATTTCTAAAGAAGAATTTGGACACATACTTACATAACTGTCAATGATAATTTTGTTTCAAAGTTTTTATTTTTCTGGGAACCCTTGAGCACCATGCTTCTAGCTAATCTGATAAATTCTTTTGGTCTGTGTGCTCATGTTTCATCTCTTCCAGAATTTTTTTAAATCTACGATTCCTAAAGCCCACGCCACCTGTCCTGGTCACCTTGGGCCATCTCTCGCTCTTTGCTCTTTCATCCTCCTTCACAAACGCCACCAGGAGAGTCTAGACATCTGACTTCCTCATGGCTGGGGCTGAGCTTCAGACAGTTGTGGGCTGCCATCTGTGGGGTCGCACAGAGTCGGACACAACTGAAGCGACTTAGCAGCAGCAGCAGCAGGTGAAGAGATGTTGACGACTTTCTCAAGACTTTTGCATATGAAGGGACTTGAGGCAGGAGAAAACTGGAAGAGATTGTGGGGTTCAGAGAAGTTTATTCAAGTTGGGGCAGACTTGCATGTATTTAAATGAAAGGAAGGACCCAGTAGTGATGGAAAGAAGGTAATTGAAATAAACCTACTAAAAAGGTGGCACGGTTGATCCAACAAGGAATTGATGCTTTGCATCAGGAAAGAATGAGGAAATAATCCAGTATATAATGAGTGGCTCCTGTACACTGTGCTTAGAATTGTCAGGCTTGTGTAAGACTTAGAGTTGGCTTATGGGTAAATTGGGGCTGTGGCCCAACCTTGAGTCTTGCTGCTGTATGCTTCGTGCATATTTAATTCCTTTTATAAGTGTGTTTAAGGTCTTTGCTAAGTTCTGGTGATAGGAGAGTGTATCAGAGTTCATGCTCTTGATGAACTGAGTTGAGGTCGTTAAGGATACAGGATGGATATATGAAAGGAGCAAAAATAAATATAAAGAGAATTTCGACAGTTCTTTCTCACGCTCGTGGCTGCAGGCTTTGGCCAGATCAGGCACTCTTCATTTCTTTTCAGGGTATGGGGAAAATGAAGTTAGGGTCTGTGGTATTTTACCCTAGTTTCTCGTTTAGAAGTGAATTCAGATGGTTCTACACTTAGTAGTCCTTACTGGGTGTTCTTAAATAATTTTAACTGTAAACTGTGAGGAGGATTAATTTTTATGGTGACCTCTTTTCTTTCTTTTAAGTTAGGCCACAATGTTAATCGCTAATTTCTTATCTGATGAATACTATTAATAAAAGAATCACCCTCTTATGAGGAAAATTATTCCTAAATAAAGCTTTAAAATTTAGCACGTGTTTGAACATAGACTTGACCCTGTGTTTAAAAAAAGGAGGTTTTTGGTCATTGTTATAATGCCCTTTGGGCATGGTATTAATTGACTTTAGAAATTAAAATGGAACTTCATTAGGCAGCCATTACTCTTGCATTAATATTCTTTTTGCTCTGAATCCTTACCGAAAAAACATACACTCTTTAAATATATTTATATTTTATATGTGTGTTTAGTCTATACATTTAATATATATAAATATACAAACCTTGTATACTGGTTTTATTGTTGAAAACCCATGTAGTATTTTAATGACAAATAAAGGTGTGAGGAAGAGAAATTTTGATAAGGTTATATCATTTGTACTAATAATTGCCTGAAGGCTGTAAGATCAGTAGATATTGTGCTTCTAAACTCCTTCAGTCAGCAAATATGTGCAAAAGCACCATGTATATAGCAAAGGATAAGAAAGTCATGGTTTCTGTGTCAGGCTTCCAGTCTCAATTCAGTTCAGTCGCTCAGTCGTGTCTGACTCTTTTTGACCCCATGAATCGCAGCACGCCAGGCCTCCCTGTCCATCACCATCTCCCGGAGTTCACTCAGACTCACTTCCATCGAGTCTGTGATGCCATCCAGCCATCGCATCTGCTGTTGTCCCCTTCTCCTCGTGCCCCCAATCCCTCCCAGCATCAGAGTCTTTTCCAATGAGTCAACTCTTCGCATGAGGTGGCCAAAGTACTGGAGTTTCAGCTTTAGCATCATTCCTTCCAAAGAAATCCCAGGGCTGATCTCCTTCAGANTGGACCCTGGGCTGGCTATTTTGAATCACTGAGATTTATCTTGTTCAGACATTCTTCCCACATGGGAACGTACCTGATTTCCTGAGTCACTTCTTAAAAGACATATTCCCCTTTGGGGCCACTGAACCATGGTTTGGATCCAAAGTCACACCCTGCTGAAGGAAGAGGGTAAGCAGGCCAATGGGACTGAAGGAGGCCTTCACTCCAGGACACATCTTTGCTTTGCTTCCTCTCTTGGCAGAACAGGGGCAAGATTCCTCTCTCCCCTCGAGCCCAGAGGAGCCTCAGAGGAGCCAACCCACAGACCTCCTTTCCTTTCAGAGGCTGCCTCTTTGAGGTCATTGGGAAATAGCCGGAAGTCACCTTGTCTGAGTTTCCTTCTTTGTCCTTATTGCATTAGGACCTCTCGAGTCTGGAGTCTCACCTCCCAGATCTTATCCATTGGGTGAACTTCCAACCAGGACTGAGAAGGGGCTATGAGAGTAAAGACACTAAAAAAATAGAAATATGTAAGTGGAGATGGAGAGACACCCTAAGCCAGCACCACTCTCCAGCCATGTGACTTCTGTTGGAGATAGACTGGCCACTTTGGAAAATCCTAGTCAAATGAATGAGGTGTCGGGATGCATGAGTGTCCTAGGGCGTGCGGGAGGGAAGGTTGTGGAGAAGGGCCTGGGTACACTTCTTGGCTTGACTGCTTAGGCCCCTGACAAGTACATACACCTTTTTTTTTTTCCCTTTGAAAAAGTGGGGACAGAATTATTAATTTGTTTATTGGCTTTAGCATCAGGAGGTGGATTTGGTTCATAATTCAAGATGGCAGGCTCAGCATGTGTTTGTCTCCCTTCATCTCTAATACCCTTGTTAGGGTAAGAGCAATGAATTTAAAAAATATGAAAACTAATAACAGAAAAAAGAAAAGTACAGGAATTATGAGTGGATGAAACATCCCCCAAATTTCAGCAAGATGGAGGGTGGTTGGAAAGTGTCGATAGATGAGGCAAAGTGGAGGAGAGTGGACTCTGGAGTGCATGTGTGGGGCTGATGGTAGGGGAGCCCCTGGACTTGGAACTTGGCACAGCCATGGAGAGGTGCAGGTTCAGAGTGGGCAGGGATGAAAGAAGGCAGAGATGGCAGACAAGTGGAGCTGGACCTGAGGGGTTAATACAGTACAGCCCTTTACCTTGGGCTACTCTCCATGCCTTGAGGGACCGTCAGCTGGTGTGGGTGGGCACCCAGGGGGTAAGCCCCACTGCTGGCTCCAGGCTTGCTTGCCACAAAGTGAAGTGACCCAGTGAGGATACAAATACTGATAGAACTATTAAAAGTTGGGGAGAAGAGGGAGAGAGAGGGGACCTGAATAAGTGAGCTAAGTCCTCTTCCATCATGGCACAGAGTCAAAAGTGATAAATCAAGAAATTGCAAAACAAGAATATTATTTTGAGATATGTGGATGTAATCGACAGAAATACTAAAAAGAGTATGTCCCTGGACTGTAGTACTTGAGGTAAGCTCCAGCTGAGCATAGGGCTGGCCTTGTCATTCTTAGTCCTTCCATATGACAATTAAAAAAAAAACATGTGCATGTGATACATCGAATTCAAAATAAAAGAAAAAAGTGAAAATAAATGTAAGTGGATTTGTGATTAAGTAGGAGGGATCCCAGCTCACCATGAAAAGGGGCTTCTGAATGGCAGAGTGACACAAACCCAGCTGGGTTGTCACCGTGGCTGGGCAGCTCTGCTGCTGCCCAAGAGATGTGTGAGCCTCTGGCTGTTCTGCCTCCCTGCCCCAGTCCACTTCAGCCTGGTGAGGAGGAACAACAAGGATTCTGGGGCCAGATCTTGACCCACACAGGTTGGAGGGACGAAAGCAAGTGGCAGCCCTGAGACGCCGCTCTCATTTAGGAGAACTGCTTGCACTGCTGGGCAGGGCAAGTTGAAGGTTTCCCTGACCTCTTCTTCACTCTTTCTTCTCACTCTTCCTCCCTCCTTCCTTCCAAATAGCTCCATTTAGACTACTGACATCTGCTGTTTAAGGATGGGAACATTGATCTAAACTGGGAGGTCACAGGCCAGTGTCCCAGTCCAGCCCCACCTCCTGCTCCTGAATGGCTTTCTTCCCACTCCTGATTCCCATAAGTGTGTTAAACGATCTCAGAGACCTCACATCCTGGTGAGCCTAAGGCATCGGCTGAATTTTCTAAAGTTTTGCCTTCATCGGGATGCACGTGGACAAAATCAGAGTTGGTTGACAGCAGAGTCAGTGATTAGATGGGTAGTAATCCTGCGAGGACCACATTTCAGAGAATCTTCTAGCGTCCCTATAATTCTAATTAGGTGCTTCAGATCATAGTTCTCTGTTTAGTTCAGAAAAGAAGGTCATGAACCTGCATAGCAGAAAAACCTATGGCTGGGCTGGACTTTGACCCTTTCTTGTTCATCCTGAGCGTAAGGGTTTCACTCTTTGTCCTAACGGTTTACCCTTATAGTCTGATTATTTACTTACATAGAGCTCTGAAGTTTGGCTGGGGCCTGGGGTCCCACTCTGAACCTTCACTTGGTGTCTCAGCATCTTTTAGCCGTTCTTAGCTCTTTGGCACGGGGAAGGCAATGGCACCCCACCCCAGTACTCTTGCCTGGAAAATCCAATGGACGGAGTAGCCTGGTGGGCTGCAGTCCATGGGGTCGCTAACAGTCGGACAGACTGAGCGACTTCGCTTTCACTTTTCTCTTTCATGCATTGGAGAAGGAAATGGCAACCCACTCCAGTATTCTTGCCTGGAGAATCCCAGGGATGGGGGAGCCTGGTGGGCTGCCCTCTATGGGATCACACAGAGTCGGACACGACTGAAGTGACTTAGCAGCAGCAGCAGCAGCTCTTTGGCAAAGGGGGTGAAAAGAGTCATCTCTATTAGAAGAAAGATCTTCATGACCACTCCAATCTCTCTGCTTCCTTCCTGTCTGAATTTCCTCTCCATGTTTGTTAAGATTGGAAAAAGAATAGAGCTGTGAACGTGAACAGTTAGATGTTTTAGAGCTTCCCGTCCACCACACCCTGCAAGAATGTTGTTCCCTTGCATTAACTGTCCCTTCGCACTTCCTGCTACAAGATGTGCCTGAAGACTTGTATAGTTTTAACACACACACACGAAAAGCTAGATGTTTACATTAACACACACACTTAAATATCTACTTGGATTTTGATGGTTTCAAAGTGAACTCTTTAATAGATTTATTCCAATGACACTGCCAACGCTCATAGTTTAAAAAAAAAAAACTGTTTGTGGAATTCCCTTCAAAGCCTCAGAAGATTATTTTGAATACCTTGCTAGTTGCAAATCATTTTGAAGTCAAATTTTCCTTAAATCAACTTTATTGAGGTATAGTTTACATATTATAGGGCTTCCTTGGTGGCTCAGATGGTAAAGAATCTGCCTGCAATGCAGGAGACCTGGGTTTGATCCCTGGATTGAGAAGATCCCCTGGAGAAGGGAATGGCAACCCACTCCAGTATTACTGCCTGGAGAATTCCATGGACAGAGGAAACTGGTGGGCTACAATCCATGAGGTCACAAAGAGTCACACACGACTGAGCGACTAACACTTCATTTCACTTTACATACAATAAAATGCACAGATTTTAAATGATTGATGAGTTGCTTGTAGACTGATTAAAAGCAATGCTGAAGGGGAAATTTATAATGATTGAAGACAGACCATTGGAACAAACCTGCAGCTTCCCAAATGGCTCCTCTGATGGACATATGTTCTGGAAGAGAGTTCATCAGTTAGACTATTTAAAGACCTATTCATTCACTTGACAATGAATGAGCCCCAATTAAGGACTAGGCATTGTTCCAGATAAGAGGACATGCCTTCTTAAAAAACACACATCATTTTTCCTCTGTGAATTCTGGATTTTGGTGGGGGTGATGACCATAAGTGATAAATGTGTGATGTAATTTTAGGAAGCAATTCCGTTCACTTCAGTTGCTCAGACATGTCTGACACTTTGTGACCTCATGGACTGCACCACACCAGGCTTACCTGTCCATCATCAACTCCCGGAGCTTGCTCAAACTCATGTCCATTGAGTCAGTGATGCCATCCAACCATCTTATCCTCTATTGTTCCCTTTTTCTCTTGCTTTCAATAGTTTCCAGCATCAGGTGGCCAGAAGTATTGGAACTTCAGCTTCAGCATCAGTCCTTCCAATGAACATTCAGGGTTGATTTCCTTTAGGATTGACTGGTTTGATCTCCTTGCCATCCAAGAGACTCTCAAGAGTCTTCTCCAACACCACAGTTCAAAAGCATCAATTCTTCAGCACTCAGCCTTCTTTATGGTCCAATTCTCACATTTATACATGACTACTGGAAAAACCATAGCTTTGACTGGACGGATTTTTGTCGGCAAAGTAATGTCTCTGCTTTTTAATATGCTGTCAAGGTTTATCACAGCTTTTCTTCTGAGGAGCATGTGTCTTTCAATTTCATGGCTGCAGTCACCATCTGCAGTGATTTTGGAGCCCAAGAAAATAAAGCCTGTCACTGTTTCCATTGTTTCCCCATCTATTTGCTGTGAAGTGATGAGGCTGGATGGCGTGATCTTAGTTTTTGAATGTTGAGTTTTAAATCAGCTTTTTCATTCTCCTAGGAAGCAATAACTGCTATGAAAAGGAAAAAAATGGAGTGAGGAGATAGAAAATGCTAGTGGGCTATTTTTAAAAAGTTAATACAGCCATGTAATATATCTTTATTTTCTTTTCCTTTTGTGAAGAAATCTCAAGACCCAGATTCTATCATAAGCTACTTTTAAAAGGGACATGGAATCCTTCCATAAACTACATTCTGCAGAATGCAGATGTCTGTAGATGTTTCATATATATACAGGGGGTCACATGGCTAAAGAAGCCATGGAGAAAGTTGGGTAAAACAAAGCTAAAAGCCAGTCTTTACTGAATGTTTTCTTAGAGACTTTAATATTCTAATATGAACTGTAAATATTCACAAGGAAAGATGGTAGCATGCAAAGTTTTCCAAACTTTTCTTCTCCTGGGAATCCTTTCAACTCGGAGCATCTCAAACAAGTGGTGATCTGCCTAACACATTGTGGGAAATTCTGTCCTAGAGTTTTCATGCCACAGGAGATGGGAAAGCAACAGAGAGGTTCAATTATTTGGGCAGGAGGAGGGAGCAGTGAGAGCCTGGGCTTATTAGCTATCTCTCCAGAATGTGAGCACACGCTGTGGGTCAAGCAAGTCTCTAGGGGTTTAAACACAGACCCTTTAATGCAAGCCTCCCAAGGCAGCAAGCCTCCCAAGGTAGTGGGAACAGTTATTATCAAAGCTCCTGTTTGCTAGTGGGGAAACTGCTGTCAGAGGGTCAAATACAGTCAGAGGTCACACCATTCATTACAGAGTCAGGATGGGAGCTTCGGCTTGTTTGAGTCCCAAACCCCAACTATCAAATCCCACAACACCATGTTGCCTAAATGGTGGTGGAGGATGGGTTGCAACCCAATGAGCAAACCTTTCCTTCTCCCACCGGTCCATCTCCTTATGCTCATAAACCCCACAGTCTCACAAGGGATGGATTTCTATCTGCCCTGCATGCGGTCAAGTGTTTGCTGCTCCATGTCACACTGGCCATGGAACAGGTACTTGATAACTTCCAGTAGCCTGAGTCCTGTCCATGTAAGCTCAGTAGTGAAACCAGATGGCTGTGACCTTGAGCAGCTCTGGACAGAAATCCACTGACATCTTCTATCCACTTCAGTCTCTTTCCCCGGCATCTTCTGCCCACCTTTCCTTCCCCTGAAGCCACAGATCTCATTCCTCTTCATCTGCTGAGTCCACTGGAACCTGGGGTCTCAGATACACACCAGCACTTCTGCTGGGGCGCCTGTAAGGGACCCCAACCTGACAGGGCTGCAGCAGCTGAAAGCTGGCAATTCAGTGCGGTGGGCTCTGCTGGAGTGTGAGGTGAGAAAGGCGGCCCCTAGCTCCAGGTGGAGTCTTCCACGTCATTTCTGCAGGGATTTTTGTATTTACTGGAAAGAGCAAAGACATATCTTTCAGGAAAAGATCTGAGACAGATGTTTTCCCCCACCATCCTCACCTTTCTCTCCTCAGACTGCTAGGGAACCAAGGAGAGACTGTGTGCGCTTCATCCCTCAGTCAGGTCCGACTCTGCGACCCCACGGACTGTAGCCCACCAGGCTCCTCTGTCCATGGGGGTTTGCCAGGCAAGAATACTGGAGTGGGTTGCCGTGCCCTCTTCCAGGGGATCTTCCCAACCCAGGGACTGAACTCAGTTCTTTTGCATTGCAGGCAGATTCTTTACCATCTGAGCCACCCATCAGCTGCTTGAGTAGAGATTAATCATGCCTGTTAATTCATTACTGATTTGGATAGAGGGAGACTGGTATTTTTGAACTTTATATGCAGTAACTTGGGTGTTCCAAACCTGAACTCCTGTCCTGTCTCTCCATCTGCACTCCTCCTCCTGGGCCCCCATCTCATGCACAACCTTGACCCCTTTCTGGCCCTCAGGCTGGAAACTCTGCCCCTTTTCTTCCACCTCAAATCAAGGACAAGAGCCTTGTCAACTTAACCTCTGCAGGAGCCTCTCAGCTGCCACTCCCTGCCTCCCCACTGTCTTGGACATTGGCCCAGCCCTCAGTATCTCTCCCAGGCTGCTCTGACACCCCTCAGCCCTCTGCTGGATGCCACCCTGAATGCCAGTCACATGCCAAGCCATCCGGAATCCTCTGTGCAGAAGTCAGCATCGGGTGCCAGGACTTTCGGAAGCTACTTTGAATTGGACACATAGCTGAGCCCTGTGCTGGGCAAGGGAACCATTGAGGGGTTATCCAGACAAAGATGGGAAAGGTGAGTTTGTGAAGACTGAGGAAAGATGCAGACAGTGAGTGTGCCCTGTGGGGTAGTGTGTGACCTTGATGAAGTTTGAAGGACAAGAGGTTCCAGCTCTAGTGCTACATAACAAAGCAGGCCTAAACTTGGTGCTTAAAACCATGGCAACATTTAGATTGCTCGTGGATCTGCCATCTGTGGAAGGCTTGGTGGGCATAGCTCACCTGTCATTGAAGGCTGGAATCCTAAGCTGGCTACAGGATGAAACTTTAACTGGATTTATCAGCTGGAACATCACCATGTGGATCCCCCATGAGTAGGGAAGAGGGGCTTCCTTACAGTGTGATGTCTGGGGTCTAAGTTCCCATGAAAGAGCTGGGGGATTCACTATTAACTTTCAAGACTTAGCCACAGAGGTCACAGAGCATCACTTCCTTCTCTTTTTTAGAAGCAAATAGGTAAGATTGATCCATATTGAAAGGAAGAGAACGCAGATCCCACTTCTTGATGGATGAATGTCATTGTCACATTGTAAGGGGTGTATGTGGGCCAGGAAACATTGGTGTAGGCGTCTTTGTAAAACATGATCCACCTAGCCGACTATGGAAAAGAGGCAGGTAGAGTCCTGGACCTGTAGCATCGGGGATGACACTCCAAAGGGCATTGGTGTTCGTCTTGTGAAAAGTGGGGAGCCAGTGAGAGGTATTAACCTGGGTGTAACTGGCTCACATTGGTGTTTGATAAAGCTCTTCCTGGAGTGATGAGATGGCAGACAGGAGATTGAAGGAATCTAGCGGAGATAAGAGAGGGAGGGCCTGAAGCCAGACATAACCTGGAGGTGAGGGCAGGTCAAATGCAAGAGGCGCCAGATGAAATCACAGTGGCACCAAATGTCAGAGGTGAGGACCATGCATCCAGGAGGATTTCCGGTTTCTGGCTTAGGGCACTGAGCGAACATGATGGGGAATGAAGGAAAAACCGGAGAGGTTTGTGGGGGGAGGACATTGGGCCCTATTTAGGAAGCAATTAGCCTGGGGGAGGGGTCTTAGAATGTCTGTATGGACATGTCCAGCACAACGTGTGATGCCTTTGAGTGTAAAAACCCTGAGGGACATTCTGGAGAATAGTCTGAGATGTGGGCACCACAGACGGGGTTTCCATTGCACATGCACAGAAAGGGCACCGTGTCCAGGGATGGTGACTACAGACAATTTGAGTGGGGCAGGTTGGGGGGCATTAACCTTCAGGGGATGATCAGAAGAAGATAATCTGGTAAGGCATCCAAGACTAAATTGCCTGTATCCTGGACGTAGCAGGGGCTGTGGGCTTAGCAGGTGCTGGGCTCTCCAGGTGCCTGGCATGCCCGGTTCTGGGCTTGCCTCTCACACAGTGGAGTAGCCACGGCAGGTTCCTGCCTCGTGAGCCCTTGGTCTCCCCAGCTCTGAGGCGCCAGGATCCCACCCGCCTCCCTCTCTGTACTTCTGTTTCACCATTTGTAAGAGAGACTGGATCATTTTCTAGACTACCTTTATCACAAAATGTTGAGAATTCCAGTACACGAGAGAAAGCAGAGCTGAGCGTCCCTGGGGAGGCAGGGGTGGCGAGTGAACAGGCTTCCTCCTGCCACCCATGAGGCAGACGGCTGTGACCCTGAGCAGCTCTGGATAGAAATCCACTGACACCTTCTATCCACTTCAGTCTCTTTCCCTGGCATCTTCTGCCCACCTTTCCTTCCCCTGAAGCCACAGATCTCATTCCTCTTCATCTGCTGAGTCCACTGGAACCTGGGGTCTCAGATACACACCAGCACTTCTGCTGGGGTACCTGTAAGGGACCCCAACCTGACAGGGCTGCAGCGGCTGAAAGCTGGCAGTGCGGTGGGCTCTGCTGGAGTGTGAGGTGAGAAAGGCGGCCCCTAGCTCCAGGTGGAGTCTTCCATGTCGTTTCTGCAGGGATTTTTGTATTTACTGGAAAGAGCAAAGACATATCTTTCAGGAAAAGATCTGAGACAGATGTTTTCCCCCACCATCCTCACCTTTCTCTTCTCAGACTGCTAGGGAACCAAGGAGAGACTGTGTGCGCTTCATCCCTCAGTCAGGTCCGACTCTGCGACCCCACAGACTGCAGCCCACCAGGCCTCTCTGTCCATGGGGGTTTGCCAGGCAAGAATACTGGAGTGGGTTGCCGTGCCCTCTTCCAGGGGGTCTTCCCAACCCAGGGACTGAACCCAGTTCTTCCGCATTGCAGGCAGATCCTTTACCAGCTGAGCCAGCAACACTGCTTCTGCCCTCTCTCCCTGGCTTACAGGGTCTCCTAGCTGATCCTGGCTTCTGACCTCTCAGCCCATCTTTCTTCCCTCTCACTTTGATTTGCATCACTGAGGGACAGTGTAAATTCCACGAGGCCCACTGGGGTGGAGGCCACAGCCTCCCCCTCCCAGGAACCCAGGGGCAGTTAGATCTTTCCTTGACTTAGTGAAATACAGGCCGACACAGGGGCCCTCACAGGCAGCTTCTGAGATGGGTTGAAAAGAAGGCAGGCTCGGGAGGGGAGTGGCGGTGCTTGGACAAGTGTCTGCTTTTGTGGTGTGCTGGCCACCTTGATTTGGCTGTATGAGCAGGAAGCTTGGGCTGCACCCTGGGCTTCCAGAGGCTTTACATTGGCAGGTTGGAGAGGAGACGTCAGCTCTGACCCCAAAGCCTAGAGCGGGGCCCCTGTAGACGGCTGGCTTGGCTTAACAAGGAAGTAGAAATGAGGGTGGATCCCTGTTGCTTTCCTGAGATGCCAGCCCTTCCAGTGAGGGAAGAGCTTTGGCAGACTAGGAGACAGACTGGCACCCCGCCCTTCCCTGAAGGAAAAGTGCTGTCCTCAGAAGGGGCACTTCCAGGGGGTTTGGGGCTCCGAGCCTGCTAAGAACCCAGGAGCACTGAGCGTGCAGCCAGCTCCAGATGCCACGATCCCTCTCCACCCTTGCCACTGTGCATTTGTCCTGGTCAACCACGGAAAGCACATTTGCTCGTCACATTTACTCACACCCACAGGACAAGGCCTATGGGACAGGGTAGGATGCCTTTCCCAGGCCTTTAGCTTCATCCAGAGGAGGAGCCAGCATCGGCACAAACACCTCGTATAAGAAGAGGTGGTAACAAGCTGCGCTGGTGTGTTCACTGAAACGGCCTGGGGGAGAGCCCATCCTGCAGCCTCACTGGGGTATGAGAAGGGAGTCTAGGGGGATGGGTATCGATGGGGAAGGGGAATGGAGGCACGGTCAAGAGGTGTGGAGCAGTGTGACCCCCCTGCTTGTTTGTGACATGAATGGGCTGGGAGGGGACCCTCAACCTTCATGGGACCCAGGAGGGAGGGCAGAGCTATCAGAGAAAAATCTGATGAGTCAGACCTTTAAGGATGCTTCTCCAACCCTGTGGTTTTCCTGCCGTGTAACAAGAATGGCTGAAATGATGGGAATGACTGCCATGCCTTGACCAAGGTCAGGGGTGAAACGGGTCTGAGGATGACGGCATTTCACCCTGGGACCGCCTGATGGAGAACGTGTCCCCAGTGAACAAGGGAGGGAACGGGCCAGGCTGCTGGGCCTCTGTGCCCCAGAGTGGAGAGCAGAAGTGGGCACCGGGGCTCACTGTCCAGCAACCTCACTGCCCAGTCTCCTCCCAGGTGTTCGTGCTGTGCCATGGCCTCCTGCAGCTCTGCCAGCTCCTGTATAGTGCCTACTTCAAGAGCAGCCTCACCACCATCGAGAAGCGGTTTGGCCTCTCCAGTTCTTCCTCAGGTTTCATCTCCAGCTTGAATGAGGTAAGCAAGATGCTCTAGTCCATTGGAACCCACTTGAGCATCACCGTGCTCACGGGATCCAGGAGAGGGCTCTGGAGGAGCAGATCGGGGCAAGGGGAACATGGGGGATGGAGACAGCCAGATACACTTCCCCTGGCACCAGGCACTGAGCTGAGAGCTTCCAGAGTTTCCTGACCTCCTCACCACTCCCCTGCAAGCGGGTGCTCTGCACCTCCTCCAACAGGTGAGGGCACCGGGGTTCAACAAGGTCAGTGGCTTGCCCGAGGTGTGCAGGCCTGCTGACTCCAAACTCCATGCCTCTGGTTGAGTTCTGTGACCACCTACTAGTTTATGTGCCCTCCATCCATCCCCATCCAGAGGAAGACGAGCTGCAGGCACGCAGGTCGGGGAGCAGCTCCCGGAGGCCAACTCAATGGCCTTGACCCCCAGAGAGGTCACAGGTCTTTTCTTTCCATGAGGCCCACTGTTCTGGGATGGAGGCCATAGCCTCCCCCTCTGGGAGCCCAGGTGCAGTTAGATCTTCTGTTGACTTAGTGAAATTCAGGCAATGCAAGGGCTCTTATGGGCAGCTTCTGAGATGAGCTGAAAAGAAGGCGGGAAGTCTCCCAGCGGCCTCCAACCACCACTTTCCAGCCAGCTCATCCCCTAGCCAGCTCCCTGCTGGAAACGCCCCTTTACCCTTCAGTCCTATGTCCCCTCAGGCCCACACAGGAGTGCCCCTCAGGAACCCTCCCCGCCACACCAGGGCAGATCCCCCAGCAGTCCTCACAGGAGGACTGTCTTCACAGCGGCCATGTCTTAGGCAGAAAGCCTACCTGATCCTGGTGGCCACACCAGATCAGAGCCCAGGTCTGTCTGACGGCCACCACCCCAGGCCTCCCTCTGATCCCCAAAGCCCCTCTTCTACAACCCCCGCCCTGCTCTTTGTCCACCAGCCCTGCTCTGCCCAAAAGCTAGTCCCCAGACACACTGATGGAATCTCTACTGCTGCCTCTCTTGACACGTGCTCTGCCTCCATGGACTTCCTCCACTGTGATGGACACACCCTTGCACACGTGCAGCCCTGGGACCCATCAGTCATGCCTGCTGGCCTCATGGGCCTCAGACCCTCCTCTGAGCTCCCAGGCCCACGTGATATTTTCACTGTTTTCTGGATGTCTAATTTCTCTTTCCCAAACTCAGATGAGTTTTTCAACAATCAGGTTTTAGACATCCCTATGAGCATCAGTTCAGTTTAGTTCAGTCGCTCAGTCGTGTCCGACTCTTTGCGACCCCATGAATCGCAGCACGCCAGGCCTCCCTGTCCATCACCAACTCCCGGAGTTCGCTCAGACTCATGTCCATCGAGCCCGTGATGCCACCCAGCCATCTCATCCTCTGTCGTCCCCTTCTCCTCCTGCCCACAATCCCTCCCAGCATCAGAGTCTTTTCCAGTGAGTCAACTCTTCGCATGAGGTAGCTTAAGTACTGGAGTTTCAGCTTTAGCATCATGGGCATAGTCTGAGGCAAATATAAGAAAGTTAATTCCTTGAACCTAACAATCCTGTGTGTGTGCTTTGTATGAAAATGTGCATCTCTCTGTGTGTATATCTGTTTCTACATTTGTCTGAGTCTTTGTGTGTGTCTGTGTGTATGACTGTGTGTGTCTGTGATCTGTGTGTATATTTGTGTATCTGTCTGTGTGTATTTGTGTATCTGTGTGTGTCTGGATGTGTATCTGTGTGTGTTGAAGGGAAGTGAATGGGTGAATGTGTGGAGTAGGTAGGATAGGAACTCAGCCAAGGGGTCTTCAACAATCCCATTGATTCTTTTTTTTAAACTTTTTGAAAATTTTATTATTTATTTATTTGGCTGCACTCTGTCTTGGTTGTGGCATGCGGAATCTAGTTCCCTGATCAGTGATCAAACCTGGGCCCCCCACCCCCCGCCCCGCATTGGGAGTATATGGAGTCTTAGCCACTGGACCACCAGGGAAGTCCCAATCCTATTGAGTCTGACCCCAGCACTTAAGAACAGACTAGGAAAGTAGGGGTCTTACTGGGAGAGCAGAGAGCAGCCAAATAAGAGGGAGCTTCATGGTCAAGCTCGAGGCTCCCCGCTTTTAGGGTGGGCAGTAAGGATCTGGCCTGGCTTCTTGAACAGTCAGGGCTGGGTGTACAGTCAGTGAAGATGAACCCTCTGGGGAGGAGCCTGGGAGACACCTGAGGTAGAGGACGGTGCATCGTGAAGTCAGATGGCTAGGAGACCTTAACTAAGCCTGGCTTGAGCAGCTGGGGGAGAAGAGGGTCCTGGTGATCCTGCAAAGGAAGGAAAGACAGGATTTGGTAGCTGCTTGGGCACAGGATTGAAGGCTAAGTGAAGCGAAAGTTGCTGAGCTGTGTCTGACTCTTTGCAACATCATGGACTACACAGTTCACGGAATTCTCCAGGCCAGAATACTGGAGTGGGTAGCCTTTCCCTTCTCCAGGGGATCTTCCCAACTCAGGGATTGAACCCAGGTCTCCCATTTTGCAGGCAGATTCTTTACCAGCTGAACCACCAGGGGACTGGAGGCACCACAGACCAAAAGGCAGCTGCCTATCAGAAGCATGAGGGGTNACTGGAGTGGGTAGCCTTTCCCTTCTCCAGGGGATCTTCCCAACTCAGGGATTGAACCCAGGTCTCCCATTTTGCAGGCAGATTCTTTACCAGCTGAACCACCAGGGGACTGGAGGCACCACAGACCAAAAGGCAGCTGCCTATCAGAAGCATGAGGGGTGTGAGAAAGAACAGGCCTGGTGGAGGGGAAGGCAAACCCATCTGATCGCCTGGAGTGTGCAGCCAGCCAGAGATGGGAGCCTGCATGCTGTAGGCCAGTCTCCAAGCCAGTGGGGCCCAGCGGTGAGGGGAAGGAGACGGGGTTGGTCGGATCAGGCTGGCAGCAGGAGGAGGGGCTTGGCTGGCAGGGAAGATGTCAGCATCTGCCAGTGAAGCACCAGCTTCACCTACAGTAGCCGTTAATGCCCTCTGTGGTTTGCCCTGGGTCCCTTTGTCTTGAGACATTAATGGGCAGCGATGTGTTACAAATGCTCTGACAGGAAGTGCATAGAGCCGTTTGGGGCCAAGTCAGGGCTGAGGGGATGTGGCCTGGGCTGCAGAGCCCCTCCTCTCCTCAGCTAGAATAGCTGCTGCTGCTAATAAGGAAAATAACTTTCCAAGGAGCTCCACTGCTGAAGGAAAGATTGGGAACCAAGGGCTTAAGCCAGTCATCAGAGCCACAGGGGCCCAGTTCCCTCCAAGAAGCAGCCCAGTCTGCTCCCAGTGCTTGGGGCTGGGTGCCCCCCAGTCCTTCCTGAGCCTCCCTTTGGGGCCCTCCCCCATTCCTCTCCAAAACCTTGCAGGTCAGCCTCAGTTAGCTTAGCTGATATGGTCTGACATTTACAATTACTTCCTGAAAAATGATAGGGAAACAAGAAGGGAATAAAATCTAAGAAGCATAACAAAGCTTTGTTTCCAGGTACTGGTTACAGAATGTCCTGGAACCGCATCTGGCTAGGAACTGGTGCAACTTCTGTCAGGCTAGGCATCCTCACCCACCTTCATATTCCCTTTCTCTGTGTGTCATAAACCATTCTTTTTCTTGGCCACACAGGAGGGGTCTCCTGGGTAATCCTTCCTCTTCTTGAAAAAGCCTACCATTTACTCCTTCATCCATTCTTTTATTCAACAAACATTTCATGAGCACCAACTGTGTGTCAAACACCATTCTAGGTGCTGGGGAGACAGGACTGAACAGATGAAAAATCTCTGCTCACATATCATTCTAATGATAAGTATGACGTTTAGAAGCACATACAGAACAAGGAAAGCCGTGGACTGGCTGAGCTCCCAAGACAAGAGCTGAGGTGTGGAGCCTGAGCTCTGAGAGCTGAGAGATCAGGGGGCAAGAAGGAACCAGCCAAGGAGACTGAGAAGGGGCAGCCGGGGGCAGCGAGCTAGGAGACGGTGGTGGCATGGGAACGCAGTGAAAGGAGGGTTTTAGGAAGAGAGCAATGGTCAACTGAATCAAAAGGTGCTGGGAGATCAAGTGAGAAGAGGATTAGCCAGTGGGCTTGGCAATGAGGAGGCCACTGATGATCATGGGAAGAGCCACATACCAAGCTTCTGGTCCCTATTTCCTGAGACAGGGGAACCTGCTTCAATAGCCAGAAGGAGACTGTGGCTTGGACAGGCGGGGGCAACGCGTGCTCCTCTGGCTTGGATGAACTTACTTCCTGGGGTAGATGACCATCTTGGAGTTAAGGTCAGAAGATCTGCCAGTCCCTCTTTTACCACTGAAGAGCCTGCTCCCCAAGCTGGGGCCTTTGATTCCCCTCTTTGGTGGGGCTCAGAGAGCATGCCTTCCAGGGAGCACCAGGAGCTTGAGTTACTGGTGTTTCCAGTTGGGAAGGGACTTGGGGCGCTTTAATCCTCATCCCTTATTCACAGGAGTTGAAATCAACCCAGGGAGAGCCAGGGCTGATTAGGAGCAGGGCTTCTGGGGCAGAAACCCACTTCTGCAAGGGGCAGTAGACCCGCGCAGTTAAGACAGGGCACTTTAAACTCAGGTCGTCCTGGTTTGAGCCACCTCCTGACCTCATGGATACAGCAACTTACTTAATATACTGAGTCCCAATTGTGCCATCTGCAAAATGTCTTGCTGCATGCTGAAATGAGATAGTGCATGTTGCTTGGTGGATATTCTGACTATGAAATCAGAGTCCCTAGGGACTTTAGTTAGAGAACATGCACTGTTTCTAGGAGCCAGCCAGAATAGGAGGCTTTCTTGAATTTGACCCCAAAAGGTTTGGCCCTAAGATGGTTGAACTTCCCATGGTCTCTAGATACTTCCTTTGGTCTGGCCTGGAAGGCTGATGCTGGGAAGGGTTTCTGACAACAGGGGAAAGCTGAAACTGCATGCTTGGCCCCCTGCAAGAATCTCTGGGCAGAGTTGGCACCACAGCTCTGCTTGAGCCCTTAGGTCACACCAGGCAGCGTCTTGCCTCTCTTTTTTGATGGCCAGGTCCACTATGGGTGGGTGAGGACGTAGCCTGTGGTCTCACTTGGCTCCCCTGCTCTCTCTGCAGATCAGCAATGCCATCCTCATCATCTTCGTCAGCTACTTTGGCAGCCGGGTGCACCGTCCAAGGCTGATTGGCATTGGGGGTCTTCTGCTAGCTTTGGGGGCCTTTGTCCTCACCCTCCCACACTTCCTCTCAGAGCCTTACCAATACACCAAGACCATCATGGGTAAGTGGCCTCCCGTTACTGCTTCACGGGAATGAGGGTACATAATTCTGTATGTTTTGACTGTCAGATACACGCTGGGTAGAAAAGCCAAGGAAACTTTGTGATGGGATAGGACAACAGAGCTCAGGTATCCAGAAGCCTCCCTGCCAACTTTGTGAGACACCCCCTCAATCCTCCTGTGCTTTTGGTGCACATTTAAGCATTTTTTGCTACAGTCCAGTCAGGAAAAACTTCTGCCATGTGTTTTTATAAGTTTCATAGTTTTACATTTACATTTTGAGTTAGTTTTTTTTATAAGGTTCTTTTTCTTCTTCTGCATATGGATGTTAAATCCTTTAAGCATCGTTTGTCATAAAGACTCTCTTTATTCCGTTAAATATTTTTTTGCATCATTCTAAAAAATCAGCTGGACTCTTTTTTTAATAAAACAAGAGACATACTTTTCATTGATTTCCCGCTGTGCTGGGTCTTCCTTGTTGCCTGGGCTTTCTCTGGTTGCAGTGAGCTGCGGGGGCTATTCTCCAGTTGCGGTGTGCAGGCTTCTCATTGTGGTAGCTTTTCTTGTTGCAGAGCACAGGTCTGCGGTGTGCAGCCTTCAGCAGCTGAGGCACAGAGGCGCAGCAGTTGTGGCTTCCAAGCTCTAGAGCAAATAGCTGTGGCGCGTGGGCTTAGCTGTTCCATGGCCTGCGGGATCTTCCCGGACCAGGGTTCAGACGCTCGTCTCCTGCACTGGCAGGCAGATTCTTTACCACTGGGCCACCAGGGAAGCCCTCAGTTGGATGTATTTGTAAGGGTCTATTTCCAGACTTTGTCTTCTGTTCCACTAGTCTGTGTGTCTATTCCTTTGTCACTGCCACGCTCTTGATTACGGTAGCTTTACAAAGAAGTCTGAAAGTTGGGTAGTGTGATTCCTCCAACACTATTCTTTTTCAGAATTGCTTCATCTATTCTTATTCATTTGTCATTCCATGTAAGTTTTATAATCGGCTTGTCTATATGTTAAAAAAAAAAAAAACCTTCTGGAAGTTTGATTAGACTTGTATTAAATTCGTAGGTCACTTCAGGAATAGTTGACATTGAGTCTGCGAGTCTATGAACGCAGTATGCATCGCTGAAAAGTTCAGTTCAGTTCAGTTCAATCGCTCAGTCAAGTCCGACTCTTTGTGACCCCATCAATCGCAGCACGCCAATGGGAAGATTCCCTAGAGGAGGGCATGGCAACCCACTCCAGTATTCTTGCCTGGAGAATCCCATGGACGGAAGAGCCTTAGCGTCGCAAAGTCGGACATGACTGAAGCAACTTAGCACAACACAGCACATAGGCATTGTCATAGTTGCCTTTCTGAGTGGACGTTTTTGTTTGTTTTTCTCTTTAAAGAATATTGAATTTTGTTTCAGTATCCACGTGGGGAATTTAGGATCAACTCAATTTTTTGAAGCTTTGCTTTTAAATTTGTTGAGGCAGGTCTAGAGTAGTCTTTACTTTAGGTCTATTTTAGCTCTGTTACTAAGATATAACCCTTCTAGGGTCTCTAGAGTGCCCTGGGTGTCAGTGAAATCAGTTCCCCGGCTGGATCTATACTATCTCGTACCTCTGTGTAAGCTCTGGGACTGTTCACCACAGATTCTCAATACTTCTTTGCATAGTCTCTTGGTGTTTCAGCCGAAGTATTCATAGCTTGGTTTTCAGCAATAGACTCGAGGAGCCCCTCTGTAAATTCAGGAGCTCCTTCTTCACATACTTCTTTCCTCTCTCAGCCCCATAAATTCCAGTCATTTCTGCCTCTCTGAACTCTGATCTCTGTTTGCTTGACTTGGCAAAACTGTAAAGCTATTCTGTACCACCATCTGGAAAAGCGGCTCCTGGCAGAAAGCCAGGGCAATCATAAGGCTCACTGTGTTTCCTAGCCCTCCTTGACCATTGTCCTGCATTGCCCATTGTCTGCTATTTGGAAGCAGCAGTTTCATATATTTTGTCCAATTTTACAGTTTTTTAGGGTTTAGTAGTGGGAGGTCAAGCCTGGTACCAGTTACTCTGTCATGCCTAGAAAAGAAAGATGGAGTTTTTTAAAAGATCACATCCACAGCAGTGGTGATTCTAAACATTTTTTTATAGAGTCACATACCAAGGGACTTTGGGAACTGGAAAGGACTTTGGAGAATCTGAGATATGGAGATCTGACAATCAGAGCAGAGGCCAGGATGCCAGGAGAAGGATCTCAGCAGAAAACCTGACAGTTTAGGCTAAAACAATTATAATTCCTGGTGTGCGGGCTAAGGACATGATAGACACAAGATCTGAGTATTTTTTTTATCTGAATATTATTTACTTCTACTTGAAGCAGGGAACCCAATATGAGATGGACTGAAGCCTTTTCTTCTAAGAACTGGATCTCAACATTGGGTACATATTAGAATCATCAGGGGAGCATTTACAAATCCTGCTGCTCAGAAGCACTGAGAAAAACAATTCAGTCTCTAGGTGGGTCTAGTTATCTGCATTTCTTAAAGTGTCTTAGTTAATTCCAGTGTGTTGCCAAGGTTGAGGCAACTGGCCTAAGATGCTCCACAGCCAGCCTTAGGGCTGTAGATCTTTCTCCTCAAGAGCTGTGTCGAATGCTCTCTCTGTATCACTGTATCAGATGTGCATTTCACCTACTTAACAGCCCCTTCCTTTACTTTCCTGAACATCTTGTCCTCCCCTTCTGCTCTCTCCCTTCCTTCCTCTGCTCCAGGACCAAATGAGTTCAGAGCCGGGCAGCTCCATTGGCGACTGTCCAAGGTCTATTGCCCATACTCCCTGGCCACAATTCTCCTTTTGGAGTGGTGAAAGAGCCCTGGAAGTCCCTTTCTATTTACCAAAGAAGTGTGGGCTCGTTTCCTGGGAACAAAGTCCACATACTTCTGTGATGAAAACAGCCCTAGGTCAGAGCTCCTGCTATTGTTGACTCCACAGTGACCTGGCTCACTTCTCCTCCATGCCCATTTCTCCACCTGTAAAATTAGGGGATCAGGCTGCCTGTCTTCCATCTCTGACAGTTTGGACACGTGCAGGCAGCCTCTGTTCCATTGGGAAGGCTCCAGAACTTCTCCTGAGATGTGTGGTGTCTGGTGGGTGTGGTTCTGACCTCCCCTCCTGAGCGTGCCCAGCTCTGACAAACAGGTTGAAATGGAAATCTTTGGCAGCTGAGAAGCTGTCAGGTGGATTATTGGATGTGTGACAAATAAAGCAGTAGAACTGGATCAGAGCATGGTCTTTTCTGTTTTTTTTTTTTTTTTTAACTGAGAAAAATGATTACTTTGAAAGGGTCATATTGGAGACAGACTAAATATTTATTTTTAAAGGAAGCACGCAGCACTGCCACATGGTTCAGGGAGAGAGAGACCTGCTCTCTCTCGTGGCTGAGCGTGTGCAACGGAGATGCCTGGGGATTAGGTAGGCAAGGGTGGATGGCCACGTGGCACATGCCACAAGAGGTCCTCAGAGGATGTCTGGGAGCTGGGAGAAGCCAGGCAGCCATTCAAGGGGCTGGCGCTCCCTGAGGCGACACATGGAGCATCAGGGGAGGAGGGGTTTCTGTTCCTGGGAGAGTTGGGTCTCCAGGCTGGCCCCACAGTAAGGCTCTGGTGGGGCTCAGCCCAGCCACCAGCAGAGACACACCTTCACACGGACATCAGGCAGAAGCAGCAGTGCTGGGGCTGAGGACGAGTGGGGAGACTATATGGAAGCAAGTCTCCAGAGCGCCCCTGGGATCAGATTTCAAATAGCCTGGATTCCCTGACCGGGAGGCGAGGCCTGATGTAGAACAAGTTGTCTTTCCTTTACAGGCCGGGGAGTGCGGGATGCTCCTCACAGCAGTTATGCTAAATACCCAGAGATCCACTCTGAACAGGGCAAACAGCTGATTAGGAGAGCAGAGAGTGTAGGACCCAAGGCCTTTAGGTGAGTTTATAGACCTGCGGCTGTGGTTGTCATCACAAATGATCTGTCATGGGAATGTTTTCATGAACTGTGGCCCAATTCATGTGCACCTTTTTGCTGACCTCTGCTCGATAACCAGGGTACCACTGTCCAGGTCTGTTTCTCACATTTGCGGGGCCCAGGCCGAGTGTGAATGGAGGTTTATGTACTGAAACATTACAGATCCCACAGATGGCCAAATTTAATAGCAATGGGAATGATGTAATAAAATTGCAAAACGTTCCTTAGCTGCCATATATACACAGCTGCTGTGAATGTGGCACTAATTAATGGAGAACATCTAGACGCAAACACTGGAACGGGAAGAGAGCAGGAAATTAAGTGCTCGGTACAACTGAGAAATTATATTCTATTATGCAAGGATCTATTGTGTTCATACTCTCAGGGAAGGATCAGTTCAGTTCACTTCAGTCACTCAGTCATGTCCAACTCTTTTTGACCCCATGGACTGCAGCACACCAGGCTTCCCTGTCCATCACCAACTCCTGGAGCCTGCTCAAACTCATGTCCTTCGAGTCAGTGATGCCATCCAACCATCTCATCCTCTGTTGTCCCCTTCTTCTCCTGCCTTCATTCTTTCCCAGCATCAGGGTCTTTTCCAGTGAGGTAGTTCTTCACATCAGGTGGCCAAAGTATTGGCACTTCAGCTTCAGCATCAGTTCTTCCAATGAACATTCAGGACTGATTTCCTTTAGGATTGACTGGCTGGATTTCCCTGTAGTCCGAGGGACTCTCAAGAGTCTTCTCCAACACCACAGTTCAAAAGCATCAATTCTTCTATGCTCAGCTTCCCCTATGGTCCAACTCTCACATCCATACCTGACCACTGGAAAAACCATAGCTTTGACTAGACAGACCTTTGTTGGCAAAATAATGTCTCTGCATTTTAATATGCAGTCTAGGTTGGTCACAACTTTTCTTCCAAGAAGCAAGCATCTTTTAATTTCATGGCTGCAGTCACCATCTGCAATGATTTTTGCGCCTAAGAAAATAAAGTGTGTCACTGTTTCCACTGTTTCCTCATCTATTTGCCATGAAGAGATGGACTGGATGTCAGGATCTTAGCTTTTTGAATGCTGAGTTTTAAGCTAGCGTTTTCCCTCTCCTCTTTCACGTTCATCAAGAGGCTCTTTAGTTCCTCTTTGCTTTCTGCAATAAGGGTGGTGTCATCTGCATATCTGAGGTTATTGATATTTTGATATATCTTGATTCCATCTTGTGCTTCATCTAGCCCAGCATTTCACGTGATGTACTCTGCAGGGTGTACGTCTGCAGGGTGAAATAATAATAATAAGCAGGGTGACAATATACAGCCTTGATGTACTCCTTTCCCAATTTGGAACCAGTCTGTTGTTCCATGTCCAGTTCTAACTGTTGCTTCCTGACCTGCATATAGGCTTTCTCAAGAGGCGGGTCAGGTGGTCTGGTATTCCCATCTCTTGAAGAATTTTCCACAGTTTCTTGTGATCCACACAGTCAAAGGCTTTGGCATAGTCAATAAACCAGAAATAGATGTTTTTCTAGAACTCTCTTGCTTTTTCAGTGATCCAGCGGATTTTGACAATTTGATCCCTGGTTCCTCTGCCTTTTCTAAAACCAGCTTGAACATCTGGAAGTTCACGGTTCACGTGTTGCTGAAGCCTGGCTTGGAGAATTTTGAGCATCACTTTACAGATCACATACAGATTTCTCAGGAGGCAGGTAATGTGGTCGGGTATTCCCAGGAAAGTTCTTAAAAACTTTTCACAGTTTGTTGTGACCCACACAGTCAAAGGCTTTAGCGTAGTCAATAAAGCAGAAGTAGATGTTTTTTCAGGAATTATCTTGCTTTTTCTATGATCCAATGGATGTTGGCGGTTTGATCTCTGGTTCCTCTGCCTTTTCTAAATCCAATTTGAACATCTGGAAGTTCTCAGTTCATGTACTGTCGAAGCCTGGCTAGGAGAATTTTCAGCATTACTTTGCTAGCATGTGAGATGAGTGCAATTGTGCAGTAGTTTGAACATTCTTTGGCATTGCCTTTCTTTGGGATTGGAATGAAAAAATGATCTTTTCCAGGAAATGATCAGGCAGGTTAATTTGTCTTTCTTGATCTGAGCACTGTATCTCCACTTAAGTACACTGTATCTCTCTGCGGCTGCACCTTCACAACAATCAGTCATTTTGTTTTGAGGATTGGGAACAAAATGTCTGGGGATAGGGTTTCTCGGGATCTCGGTGGTGCTCATCATGAGGGTGGATGTTTAGGTTTTGTGTTTGTAATATGTGGGGTGCTCAAACGCACAGGGCCCCTCTTGCTGGATCAACATTGTTTTATCTCATCTTATTTTCTCTTTGGAGCTTAGCCACAGAGATTTTAGCCTGGTGTACTCCCTATTTCACAATACAATATAATCCTTTGTATGTCCAAGGGCTTCTTAATGTTGGATGTAACATTCATGATGAGTTTTTTTCAGAGAATTATTACATTAGACTACATGTACTGTTAAGATATTCTATTCTATTTTGAGAAATATGATTTAGAATTTATTATAAATTTGGCTTAATTCTTGGATTTTTAAAAATCAAAACAATTTTCAGGGGTTTTCTGTGATGTAGTAACTGATGTTACTAAGTTCCTGGAGCTTCCCAAGTGGTGCCGTGGTAAAGAATCTTCCTGCCAATGCAGCAGATGCAGGAGGCATGGGTTCTAACCCTGAGAAGGGAAGACCCCCTGGAAAAGGGAATGGCAACCCACTCCAGTATTCTTGCCTGGACAACTGCAAAGATCTCCTGGAGAAGGAAATGGCAACCCACTCCAGTGTTCTTGCCTGGAAAATCCCATGGACAGAGGAACTTGATGGGCTACAGTCCACAGGATCGCAAAGAGTCGGACATAACTTAGCAACTGAACAACAGCAAAAACAGCTGATGAATGTCTCTATTCTCCAACAGAACAAAGTAAGGGTCCTGTAATGTCTGGATGCCCACCATCCTCTGCCATCTTCCATGTTACTGTTGACTAATATTTTAGTTTTACCTGTCTTTAACTTCCTCCCAGTGGCCATTATTACTATAGTTGTTGTTTATACATAATTCAGTACTGATTCTGTTTACCCGCAAGCTTACTGATTTCTCTGCTCATCATTGCTTCTTGGACTTCACCCACCCTTACCCTTCGTTTTTCCTGAAGTACATTCTCTAGTATAACTTTCAAATAGTTTTCCAAATTACCTGCCCTGTTTTCATGGTTTCTTGATAATCCCTTAGATTTCTATTTTCATTTTCGTTTCATCAGTTATTTTAAATGTATTTATTTCTATAATCCCTTTCTGATTGTTTTATTAGCACAGATTTTTAGAATGCTAATCCTCCCACATTCTGTGTCTTCTTGTTCTTGTTCATGGTGGAGTGTTTCCTTTCTGTTATATAATGTTTGATGAGGGGGTCATTGATAGTGGGAATTCTTCCCCCTGTGGACATTTTTTGTGGTCTAGGTAGGAAATTGCCCCAAGAGTGGCTTTATGTTTGCATTTACTTGGTATTCGGGGAATGCCGTTGCTTTGGAGCTAACTGTGTGATAATGTACTGGCTTGGGATAAATTTGCACTTGTTTTAAGGGATGTGGTACATGGCAATGGTTTTGTGAGGAGCAGCCAGTGAGAGGCCCAGTCCCTAAGCGCTCATCCTTGGTCCACTGTATTGGAATTGAGCATGTCTGAGTATAGATGGGCCACCGAGGGGTGTGCTGAAGGGATAACTGATTGCTGTTTGCTTAAATACCAGGCTTATTGTTAGTCATATGTGCAGATCGGGTCCAAGAGATGAATCACTCTCCATGCCAGGAGGGACTCCCTTGTAGACTGTGAGACCTGCAGTGGGCAGGTAGGTTGTGAGACCTACAGTGGGGAGATAGAGAGCGGGAATGGAAAAAACATGAATCAGGAGCAGCCATGTCTAATGATGAAATGTTAGTTGAGTTCTGGCCTTGGGAACTCTTTTCCCCACCTCCATGGTAGTCACCAGTGAACTAATTGTTTCTTATACATTCATTGTGGCCTTGGATCTGTTTGGACTGGTTAATTCTGAGTCTTGCTTCAAGTAGGCCGAAGAGGAAGACAGACTCAAGCCTAGGGGTCTAAGCTCTTTCCCCCTCCTTGATCTAGACAAAAGATCTGAGGCCAGCTCTGGAGGAGAGTCAGGATTTGCTGGCCACTTTGGAAAGCCTTGTGCCATGCCCACTCCAGCGCAAGGTCCCAGCCCTTCCCCATCACCAAGAAGAATGGGGTAATGAAATCAGCAGGGGAGCCCCAAGCGCTGGGGCCAGGCTGGGGGACGGCATCCTGCCAGGAGCCACACGGTGGCCTGCCTAGCCTAGGGCGGGCTCCCCCCGCCTCCCCTAACCTGGGCCACATACCAAGGGCATTGGTTCCGCACAGAGTAGCCACCAACGAGGGTGGGTGGAGACAGGCGGGGCTCTGAAAGCAGCCCCCATGCCCCTTGTTAGGGATGGTTGGGTGGCTCGGGTCCTTTCCACCACCATCCTCCCTGCTTCTAGGCAAACACTCCAGCTTTAACTCACCTCCAGGGAGAGAGGAAAGAACAAGACTTGCCTCTCAGCCCGCAGAAAGGAACTGCTGGCTGAGAGTGAGGGCCTTGTGTTTTTGTTTGTGTCGATTCTATTTGCAACAATAGGGCACAGTCCCCCTCATGCTGGCTGGGATCAGAGCAGCAGCTGGAAGTGCTCAGGGCTGGGCTACCTTCAGGGCATCTTCATGTTGCCAAGGGCTCGGGCTAAGGAGGACTCTGGCCCAGGAGCCACACTGTGGGACCTAGCTGAGGCTGTGGGTGCCAGTGCAGCGAGGGCATGTACTATGCTAATATGTGCAAACAAAAATATTTATAAAGTTTCACTTCATGGGGAAAATTTGAAGTATGATTCTTCAAATGTATTCCTATGGGAACTTCAGTTTTGAACTATGCAAGGCATCAACAACAAATGAATTTCATTAAATGCACCACTCTGAAGGGTGATATGCATCTGGACAGTCCTGCGTCCGAAGCTGGGCTTTGAGACCCCTTAACAGCATGGCCGTGGGCCACTTCCTTCACAGCTGAGTCTCAGTACCTTCCTGTATAAAATGGAGCCTCCCTTGCCTGGCTGCAAGGACTGAAGGATGCGTGCTCTAAGTTTAGCCCAGTGGCTGGCACGTGCAGTAACCATTCAGTGGTGGCCTTTATAACCAGTGGTGGTGGGGGCAATACATGTATTATGCTGGGTAAACTAGGGTTCCAAATGAGGAAGCGCCTGCTTCCTATGGAGTGTCTGACAGCTCCCGGCCAACAGGCTGGGCGTCCTTGGGATATCTGACTGCAGCTTCTCCCTGGTCCCCACCGTGCATCTGTCCTCTGCTCTAGCTGGAGCACAGCCCCGCCTGGGCATAGTCCTTGCCACACCTTCACATGTGAGGCCATAAGATTTCTCTTTACTGAAGCTTAGGCTGTTGTTCTGATTCGTTCCTAGACCCTTAACTTGGAGGTACCTGGTAATAGGGAGAGAGAACAGAGACTTTCAAATCCCAGCTAAGCCATGTGGGTGCTAAGTCTCCTCAAGCGAGCTGCTGTTCACCTTCCTGTGCCTCAGTTTCTTAATCTGTAAAGTGGGAACAATAATTTCTCCACTTTTCAGCATGTTCTAAGGGCAAAAGTAAAATTAAATTGTGTAGGTAAAGTGCTTGGCCCACACAGCAGCTGTTCAGCACATTTCTCTTTGCCTGCCCTTGATGTGGTATTTGAAATCTCTTACTCATTAGCAGTGCCCCCTGGACTTGTTATCATGTGTTGCCTGCTGATTCTTTCCCTTTGGAGCAGAGCTGCTCCAGAAATGGACATGGGAAATGAAAAGTGTTTTAGGAAAAACAAATTACAGATGGAGCCATTGTGGGAATCACAGAGACCTTTAACAACTAATTGCTAATTCTAAAAAGGCCATGCAGACGTTTTTGAGTGTTTAGATTTTCTAAATGTCAGTGGGGTCCGGAAATATGCCTGGCGCCTTTAGAGAAAAGACTAGCCACCGAGCCAAAGCCTCTAAGACCACTTCTGGAATGCGTGGAGAAGTTGGGATAGGTGGGAGACAGGCCAACAGGAGACCATTTCCCCCGGGAGACAGAAGGGTCTTCGGAAACCAGTGTCTGGGAGGAGTAGGTGGAACCTGGGAGAGGTCCTGAGCCAAGGCCAGAGGGAAGTCAGCTCCTCGCAGACAATGGATGCGCACGGGAGGGGCTTTCCTGTGGGAACAGTGGGGTCGGGGGAGTCGATGATATTTTTGGAGCGGTCAAGAAAGAAAGGGAAGAGTTGCTTTCTAGTCCTCTATTTGTGAAGTTGCCAGCCCTTCACCCACGCTTGCTCATCAAAAGTGGCAGGAGGGTGGTGGGAAGGCCTGGGGACAGGAGCCTCAGGCCCCTGCGTGACTGAGCCCCTTCTTCACTGGAGGATGCTCAGCCCCAGAGCAGAACCCATGGCACTGAACCCCAGAACCATGCAGGGTCCTTGCCCCGAGGGAACTGCTCAGGGACGCTGAGCAGCATCTGCCATGGGGTGAGAGGGACACAGTGGGCAAGGAATGCGTTTTGGGGGTGTATGGGAGTGTGTGTGAGGGAGGCTGTGCTCTGTGGTGGTGAGGTGGCTGTACGTGGAGGAGGTGGGTGCATAAGGGAAGAAGTGCATGTGTGTATGGGGGGCATGTGTGTAAGTGGGTGTGTACCAGAGGTGTGGAGAGGGTGGGGTTCTTGTGAGTGTGGAGGTGCAGGCAGGGATGGACGTAGGGGAGCAGCCTGGCAGGAGTTGGGGTCTTACACTTACAGAAATGTCAGTGTGTGTGATGCGGGGGTGAGTGGGTGTATGGTTGCATAGCTTGGCCAGTTGGATCTATTTACCCTGAAAAGGAAGAGAAAACAACGAGAGGAAAGGGGGGAAGTCACAAAACAGATGAGTGTTATTAAGTCAACTGAGAGGAAAATATTCCTGAAAAGATGAGGACAGCGAAGCTAATGAGACTTGATGTGGAACACATTTTCAATACACAGTGTAGGAAGGACAAGAAATGTGTGTGGAAAAATGACAGAAAACACCAGGCTGCTGTGTTGCCTGTCAGGGGATGGCCAGGAAAAGAGCTGGGGCCACAGAGAACGGGCCTCTCCAAGACACAGCCCCAGCAGCTGGCCTGAGAGTGCTTGCCTCTGCTGTGTGGCAGAGTCACAACCCTTGTTCTTCTGGGTCTCCAGGGCAGGCCCCAGTAGAGACCTGAGTGTCACTCTGCCTCCCCTGGAGGTTTGTTCATCACTTTCCTTGCTTAGGAGTGAGGCTGGGGGTGCAGGCCTGCTTGGGTCTGGAGGGGAGGGGAGGGACGCCTATGAGCCAGGCTGCACCCTGCGTCCTGGCTTCTCTGGGAAGAGGGCCTCTCGGGGACCCGTTGTGGACTGTCTTGGGCCCACCCAAGACAGGGAGGTGGGTTTCCTGAGGAGAGTCCACACTCAGACTGGAAAGGAAGACTGGTTACTGTTCCAGAGGCTGTGGTCACCCCAGGAAAACTGTCAGGGGGATGGCCCCACAGAAGCAGGGTGCCAGCCTCTGTCCTGCAAAGCACTATGGTTTGAAGAAACCATTGAGGCCGCCTCTGAGGACCCCCCAGGGGACACAGGGAGGAGCTCCTGCTCTTTTTCTAAGGGAACAAAAGGACCCAGAGCTTGGATTGGCCTCCGTCAGGGGATGTAAGTAAGGCTCAGAGATCTAAAGGGGGAAGCAGCCAAGAGCAGTCAGGTATTTGGAGGCAGGGAGCTCATGGAGGTGGAGCCCCCTGATGGGGTCCATGCCTCTGTGGAAGAGGCTAGAGAGCTGGCTGGCTCTTTCAGCCCCATGAGGATGCAACAGGAAGTCAGCAAGCAGTCCAGCTTCCATCAGAACCCCAGCATGCTGGCACTCTGATTTTGGGCTTCCTGCATCCAGAACTGTGAGAAACCATTCTGTTGTTTGTAAGCTGCCCAGGCTGTGACCCTTTGGTATAGCAGCCCCCATGGATTCCTTTAGATTCAGTCCCTTTGGTTGGAGCCCCTCCTCATAACCTTGGGTCTTAATTTTGAATGTTCAACCTTTGGACTGTCTTATTAACCACTGGTACCAGCCTCAGGCCATTGACATCATTCACAGCTGTTCTCAGCCGTGCCCAGGGCTGAGTTGCATGATGGACCCCAGAGCCACCGTCTTCCAGGTCACCCTGGCCCGTTGGCGCCTGCGCCAAGCACACTTTGAGATGTTCTCCCCAGAGGATGCTCAGCCACGCGTCTGCATCTGGTCTGGATATCAGTCAGGACATCATGACTGGCTTTGTCAAAAGGCTTCCTCCAGTCAAGTAACACTGTGTTACGGCTTCCTGCCGGTCTGGGAGCCCCATTAACAAAGGAAATGAGGTTGGTTTGGCATGACTGGCTCTTGATGAACTCATGTTGGCTCAGCTAATCCCATTTTTTCCCCCTTCAAATTGCTCCTCATCAGCCTGTTAATAAATCTGTGAACAATAATTCCGCTTCACTCCCAACTGGGAGTGTGCAAATTAAGCGCACATTCTCTTTGAATACTAAAATTAAGTGGCTCCGAGCCTCCATCCTGTTCTTTCAAGTGTGTCTTTCTTCCTTCCTATCCACTAAGAAACAGTTTTGATGACAAGATGAGCCAGGCAGTTCCTCTTTCCTTGGTCTGATGGCAGTTCCTCAGGAGCAGGTCAGGGTACAGGGGCGGGGGTGACAGGCTGGAGGCACGCCCCTTGTCTGCAGCATCACCCTGTGCATAGTGGACTGGCCCTCTCACACCGACCTCGCTGGTCACATGACCTTCTCAGTCCAAGTAGGCATTTCCCCACGGCCCCTGTGTGGGAAAGGGTGTCCAGCCTCCTCCTCAGCCTTGGAAACCCAGTCTTGAGCACAGAGCAAAGGAACCCTCTTCTTCCACTCCCTAAGCTCACCCTTTTCCGGCACGGATGTGAATCCTTGCAAGCAGCCTGCCTGCCCTCAACTCCTTTAGTATATCCACTCATTTTTAGTGACCAGCACTGGTCTTACCTGTTTCTGGTTTCTGGACCCAGTTCCCAAGTCTTAAAAACCTGGGCAACAATGCCTGTCTCAAGAGTCCTGATATCTCTCTCATCTGTCTGAATTTCTCAAAGTTTCTGGCTTGAAACTTTGAATGAAAATTGATGTTATTGTGTAATCACCATATCCCAGGTTTTGTTACTGCTGTTAGTTTTAATCTGAATAAGACTATTACAAAGTCGATGTTAGTATCTGTATCTGTTTCAGAGATGAAGAGACTAAGGTTCTGAGAATTCCCATTTGAACCTGGCCTGTCTGATTTCAAAATGTGATTCCTTGCACTGCTCAAGCATGCGACTCTGGCTGTTAACCCCAGCTCTGTTCGTTTCTGCTGGTGCAGAAGAACATGTTCTCTTAGATTCCCAAAATGAAAGTCAGAAGGCACATGCCCATAGGAATTGTTGTCTAAAGGGGAGGCTTAGTCTAGTTGGGAAAGAACACGTGTTGTCACAGGGGCATGATGGATTGACAAGGAACCCAGCCACTTCGGCTCTGCAAATAAGTCACTTTATAAATGACTTGGAGATCTCCATCGTGAGTTTGGGACAGCCTGTTCCAGACCTCCTGTTGGGTGTTGCCGGAGTTTCAGGAAGAACTATTGAGTAGCCGAATTTAGGAGGATGAGGAAATAGGTCCTTCAGAGTGGAACATTCTGAATGAGGTTCCAGGAGCTTGCTGATAGCCCAGCAAGGCTTGGCACGTTGGGTGTACTTCCAGGAAACTCTCCGGAAGCACCACTGCCTTTCTCTGTTTCACTCTTATGGGCTGCTTCTGAGGTCTTGCTAACCTCCTCCTCCTTTGGCCCTACCCACCCACCAGCAGTGCCCCCTTCTGAGTGGGGAGGTAATAGGTAGCTCTCAAGGTGCTGCCCTCCTGTTTCCTGGCAAGAATTCTCTCTTTCCTCTACTAGAATGACAAGAAAGATTAGTCAAAGGAAAGCCCACTGCTGCCACGGCCTTCCTGTGTTGCTCAAACCTTCTAGCATCCTCTCACAGCTCCACTGCTGGATTTTTGTGCAGAGATCCTTATTTATACCCTTGATAGCCTACTACCTCAGCCTGGACACACCTGGACTGTGTGTCCTTGACCAGTGAAGAGGCCAGACCTTGGTCTGCCCAGATCTGCCTATCTCTGTGGGTCCTGCTCCAGGAAGGTAACCCTTCCTGCTACTATGTCCCCTCTTTCCAAACTGGAGGAGCCATTCAGAAATTAGAGCTGAAATTCTATGTATGTAAATTGTGGGATGAGTCCAAGTGTTGACTGGCATGCAGCTGGGCTGGTACGGGGATAGCTGAAGGAGGGGAGAGGTCCTGGCCTGTTTCTAGTTAGCATCTCGCAGCCCTGTGATAACTGGCACAGCTAGATCTCTGGTATTTTGTGGGAAGAAGAATGTGCTCTGATAAGCTTGAGCCTTCCAGAAGTGGGCCTCAGGGAAGATGGGAAATAGACTGACAGTCAGCTAATGAACACACCTCCCTCCTTCCCTTTCCCAGGCTCCTCAAGGCGGAGGCAGGCAGCCCCTGAGACTGTGGCTGGAATTGGTGGGCTTTTCTCTGACCTTATTACAGGATCTGATGGTGGGCAGGTCTGAGGAGGAGGAGGGCAATCAGGTTTCGTAAGTCAGTGGAGAGGACTGGGTGCCCGGCCTTTGCTGGAATGCCCGAGAAATGGAGAGAGGCTGTTCTTTTTTCTTCACATGGGCTGAGCTCCTCAATTCGCTCCAGGGAGGAGGAGGGGATGGGCTGCAGAAAGTTGAGGCCCCCATTTCTGTCAAAGGATCCTGATACAAGATCTTTTCACTCCATCACTGTCTTGTTTTTAAGAGAAGAGCCTAATGTTTTAACTTCTAGAAGACTGTCCTCACCAGAGTGAGCTGCCCACTGCAGGGTGGCCCAGACATGGATTCTTGGAAGGAAGGCCACGTTCTGTCTTTGATGCAAACACCTTCTCCACAAAAAGTCAGGAAGCAGTGGTCTCACCCACCACCACACCCTACTCTACCTGGGTCCAGGGCACTCTGCCCTCAGGACAGACAGCTGCCACTTCCCTTCCTGAGGGTGGTGCTTCCAGGTGGAGGAACTTCTCATTCCCTTTCACGTGTGTCAGAGCCTGGTCAGGGTGGGGTGGCCCCATTTAGGCCTGGCTTAAGGAAAATAAAGTTTGTTGGGAGACCTTGAATCAATTTGGAGTGCAGAATAGTCCAAGAGGAACTCAGGAGACTTGGATTTCACTGGGGCCAATTAATTATTTTTGAAAATGAGCATGTTTAATAAAGGCAGTTTCTGACAGGTAATCTAACATTCTAAAAGTTAATGTAAAACAGTTAAAAGATCCCCAGAGAACTTTGCCTTCTGGACACTTCATTAGGTGAAATTTCATGAGGATTTTTGTGGCCTTGGTGCACTGTGCTACATGCTATGTAAAGGCTTAATAAGCCAGTCAACATTTTTATGAGCTTTGATTACTGTTAAATGGCTCACAGAAAAATAATTTTGCCAGCAACAATGTTCTAATGAATGTGACTTTAGTCAAATAATAAGAATCAGCAAAATTAAGAACAAGAACTCTTAAAAGAAGCACTTTTTCTCTGGGCCTTTGTTTCTCAGGCTCCTGCTCCCATACAACCAGCCTGGCCTTGTGTATCTGCTGCACACCCGCCCTGGGCTGAGCAGTCCTGTGCTCACAGCCGTGGATTGGACCAGCAACCCCTGCCTGCCTCTCACGTAGCACACAGCCTCACCTGTTTTACCATCCAAGTAGCTCTTGGCTGGGTCGATTTCGCTATTTACATATGTGTCTTGAACATTGGTTAATCTCCCCTTCATGATCATGACCCTCTGGGTTCTCCTTAGGATGTAATCCAGGCCCCTTCACGGGACACAGCAGCCCTCCAGGGCTGGCCAGGCCTCACCGTAGTGGTGTTTGCACACCGACCCCACTAAACCTCTGCGCTCTTCCCTTCTGTCTCTTCCAACTGAGTCTTCCCAGTGCAGAGCCCATGTCCTCCAGGAATCCTTCCCAAATCCTCTCCCCAGCGAGCCTGGGTTTGGCGCCTCCCCTACATGCTCCCTGGTACACTTTCCTTTCTAACTCAGTGGATGTGAGTGTGCATGCTAGTCTCCTCGGTTGTGTCTGACTCTTTGTGACCCCATGGACTACAGCCCGCCAGGCTCCTCTGTTCCTGGGATTCTTCAGGCAAGAATACTGGAGTGGGTTGCTGTGCCCTCCTCCAGGGAATATTCCTGACCCAGGGATCAAACCCACATCTCTTACATCTCTTGCATTGGCAGGGGGGTTCTTTACTGGTAGTGCCACCTGGGAGCCCGACTCAGTGGATACCAGGCTGTATTGTTTTTATTGTGGTTAACTATACATGACATTGGAGAAGGCAATGGCACCCCACTCCAGTACTCTTGCCTGGAAAATCCCATTGACGGAGGAGCCTGGTGCGCTGCAGTCCATGGGGTCGCTAGGAGTCGGACACGACTGAGCGACCTCACTTTCATGCGTTGGAGAAGGAAATGGCAACCCACTCCAGTGCTCTTGCCTGGAGAATCCCAGGGACGAAGGAGCCTGGTGGGCTGCCGTCTATGGGGTCGCACAGTGTGGGACACAACTGACGCGACTTAGCAGCAGCAGCGGCATACATAACATAAATTTGCCATTTTAATGTGTCCAGTTCAGGGCATTAAACACTTTCATGCTGTTGTACAACCATTCTTACCATCCAACTCCAGAACGTTTGCATCTTTCCCAATGGAAACTGCGCTCCTTAAACACTAACTCCCTCTTCCTCCTCCTCCCAGCCCCTGCCTGGCAGCCACCATTCTGCTTCCTGTCTCTATGAATTTATCTATCCTAGGGTCCTCATGTAAATGGAATCATGCAATACTTGTAGTTTTGTGTCAGGCTTCTTCAAGGTTCATTCATTTTGTAATGGAGCATGTGTATAAGGCTCAGTATTATTCCATTGTGTGTGTGTGTCGCATTCTGTTTATCCATTCATCCATTGATGGACATTTGCGTTGTTTTCCTCTTTGGCTATTGCGGATAATCTTGCTATGAATACTGGTGTACAAATATCTGTTCAAGTCCCAGCTTTGATTTCTTTTGGGCAAATACCCAGAGTGGTATTTGGGTGAAATACTATTTACCCAAAGTGTAAATGCTGGATAATATGGTAGTTCCATTTTTAACTTTTTGAAGAACTATACTATTTGCCACAGTGACTGCACTATTTTACATTCTTACCAGCAATGCCCAGCATTTGTTTTCTGTTTTTTCAAAGGGTGGCAAGTGATATTTCAATGGGATTTTTATTTGACCAATATTTTGACAATATTCTGGTTGCTTCTTTGATGATGAGTGTCCCACACCAGTCAGAGGCTTTAGAATGGCAGCTCCTGGGCTTGTCTCAGTCACCCCAGCAGAGGGCCTGCCCCCAGTCACCCTTGACCAAGTAACTGAACAGCCAAGAGTGAGGCAGGCATCGTCCACTGAAGCTGGCAGGCCTGGGTGTGGTCCTTCGGTGGCTGCACAGGGAGCAGAGGACAATGCTTCGCACCTCTTTCCCAGTGTGGTCATTTGCCACCTGGCGCAAAAGGGAGGCCTGGTCCTGCTACCCCATAGCTGATGAGACAACACCGAGAGGGAGCTTTTGTCACACCTAGACAGGGACAGGCAGCTTAGCCAAGCACATTTGCAAATGACAACAGCCCATGGTTTTAGGGAACTCCAAACTTTGCTCATTTCCTTATACAAAATCTACTTGAAATTTGTTTGAATCTTCTAAGAACAAATGCCCATTTGAGAACTTGGTGGCAGCTTTTTTATTTATCAGTCCTTTAGACATGCGTCAGATCAAAATTGGCAGAGGGCGGTGAGCAGGGCGTGTGTGCTGACTGACCAGAGCTGCACCTGGCCAGCTGGGTTAGCAGGCGGCCCAGGTCAGGCGGCCTGCTCTGGCCTCATTCCTGAAGCTGTCCAAATGGTCTTGAGAAGGGTAATGGGGTCTTTTTCTAAAGACTAGCACAGCCCACCGTATGTAAATGCTCATCAGCTGGGGTGTCCCAGTGGCTGCCACATTGAGGGCCCAGAGTGAGCTGTGAGCTCACCAGCAACCACCCACCCTCTGCAGTGCGTGGCCGCTTCCCTGGAAGCCTCTGAGGTCTTTCAAAGTCAAGGTCACAGATGTAGGGAGTCAGATGCAGGACTAGGACCTAGATCCCAGGCCCCCAATCCAGCCATTCCAACATCTGTGGGTCTTGCCTGCCCATGGCCAGCTGTGGGTGGGCATGAGTCTGCCAGCACCGCACCTCTGGTTCTTAGTGCTGGACATGGGGCAGTGTTGGTGACAGGGTTCCTGAGTGCAGTGAAGGGCTTTCTTCCTTCTCAGCAGGAGCATTTCACAGTTTTGCACTTCCAGACTAAAGTGAGAGTCAGGCCTTGTAGCACCGCTGGGTCACACCAGCCTTCCTACAAGGGGGCTGGCACAGCCGTCAGCCACGCTGACTGACCAGTTGGTCTGACTTTTCATGTCTGCTCCCTTCTGGAACTATTGCCTTCTAGCTCTTTAGTGACCCACAGGAGCTGTCTCTATCTAGCCACACTATGGTCTCTGCCTAAAGGGAAATTGAAGCTCAGAGAGGGTCAGAAACTTGCTTAAGATCACACAGCTACCTAGGGCTAAAATAAATTTTTCTTTCTTAAAAAAAAAAAAGTCTTTATTGAGATGTGATTGACACGTAAAATGCTGTACATATTAATATATAAAACTTAATGAGTTTAAGTATACACCCATGAAATTGTCATCACGGTCAAAGCATATCCATCATGTCCCCAAGCTTCCTTTAATGATAATAATTATTATTGCGTGTGTGTGTTAAGAACACTTAAGATCTACCCTGTAGGCAAATGTTGAGTCTGCAATGTGGCATTGTTATCTATAGGCACTATGCCCTCTAGCAGATCTCTAGAGCTTCTCTGACGGAACTGAAACTTCTTACTCTTCACCGTCGCCTCCCCGTTCCCCTTCCCCTGGTCCCTGGCAACCACCATTCTACTTTCTGCTTCTATGTATTTGACTAGTTTTGATTCCATGTATAGTGAGATCATACAGTATTTGTCTTTCTGTGTTTGGCTAATTTCACCAAAACCAATTTCTTCACTCTTTATACTCTGCTTGTTTTGTCTCTTTGTCTCAGATTTCAGCAGAATTCCCAGCAGCCAGCCCTTCCCAGGATACCTCTCTCTGGGAGGAGGTTCCCAGCCACCTACAGAGATCAGAGGGCTCATGTGTTTGAATGTAACTAGGGAGGAGCAGAGGAATCACCCCAGACCTGCCTCCCCCATCCCTGCAAAACCTGTGTTGGATCTTTTCGGAGCTGCCATTTCAGACTTGATTTCATTAAGGACTTTGAATCAGGCACACATGGGTTCAGATGCCAGCTCTGCCCCAAAGCAGCCACTTGGATGGGCCAGTAACCTCTAAGCGGGACACAAAGTAGTCTCAGCCTTGGCAGTCTCTGCTTGTGCAGTAAATGGAGTTTAAAAATTCTGGTGCTGGAATTTGGGTCTCTACAGTAGAGCATGTAAGTGAGAGAAAAGCCCAGCACTCCACCAAGGAGAGGCCTCGGGGAAGATGGGTGTCAGAGAAACTTGGCCCTGATATCTCGCATACCTCTGCAGGCCCAGGGCAACAGCTCTGGAACCAAGAAATAAGAAGTGGGAACAATTGTTAAATTTTGGCTATATATTTTTTTATGAAAAATATTTTTAATTGAAAAGCTTTTGCTGCTGCTAAGTCACTTCAGTCATGTCCGACTCTGTGTGACCCCATAGAGGGCAGCCCACCAGGCTCCACCGTCCCTGGGATTCTCCAGGCAAGAATACTGGAGTGGGTTGCCATTTCCTTCTCCAATGCATGAAAGAGAAAAGTGAAAGTGAAGTCGCTCAGTCTGTCCGACTGTTAGCGACCCCATGGACTGCAGCCCACCAGGCTCCTCCGTCCATGGGATTTTCCAGGCAAGAGTACTGGGGTGGGGTGCCATTGCCTTCCCCGTACTGTTGCTTTATTCCAAAAGCATCATGTGTTCCTTATAGAAAAATTAGAAAGTACACCGAGGCAAACACACACACACAGGCAAAGATGCCACAATCCCGTGACCCTGGGGCAGCCGTGGTCTTCCAGTTTTTCTTTGCATATTCAATCAGATCACATACGTTTTATAAATTAGGGATCATATTCTTCTCCAAACTACTAGGTATTTCTTGAATCTACAAGATGTCATAGCTTCCTTCCCATGCCAGCAAAACTACCTCCCTCTAAGAGTCTGTCTCCCACCTACCCTCGTGGTTGGACCACTCTACCCGAACCCCATACCCTGCACTGAAAGGCGGGATAATGGTGGGATGGAGGGACACCTACCAAAGGGGCTGGGCCCTGGCCTGGGTGCACAGAGCTTCCTTGCACGCAGCTACTGTCGGGCCTGGATGACCTTGACCAGACAACATCTTGGCCCCCTTCACTTTTACTGAGCAGGCCTCTCTGACTGATGAGGGGACTCCCAAGCCAGCAGTTTTCACACGTGTTCAACACAAACTCCAGTGAAGAGGAAGGGAGATGGGGAGGCCTGGCTGGATGAAGCATGTGTGTCTGGTGAAGAGGAGGGGAGATGAGATGGGGAGGGCAGAACCCTCCCCGGCCCTACCACCCGGAGCAGACCTGAGCTCAACAGCACCGGGCAGAGTCAAGGAGGATGGACAGATCTTGTCCAGAGCCCTCAAGTTTCCTCCCCTCGGGACTCTGAGGTCCACCCAGCTCAGAGCTCTGTCCTCTCTGAAAGGACCAGAATTGAGAGTGAAACTGAACCCCACGGAGCAGGATCAGGGATGTTAGTGGTTTCCATTGGCCTCTTCAAGGCTGGGAAAGAAGGCATCTCACGGAAAGGAGCCCTCGAGGCCTTGGAGAGCTGGCAGTGCTGTCTGTTTAGTGTGGGCCAAATTGGAAACAGCAGTATGGGAATGGCAGGCCAGCCAGGCCAGGTCCCCAAAGCCACGGGCACCAGTGACCACAGGCCACACTGGGGCCTCGGGGGCCCTCACAGTAGGTGCAGCCTGGCTCCTCTGTGGGTGCAGCCTCACCCCCTATCTGGAACAGGAAGTTTGAACCAGAGGGTGTCAAAGTCCCTTTAACATCCCAAATTCTTGAACCTTGGCCAGACTGGATAGCATGCTCAAGGCCTTTGGCAATAGGGCTCCCTAGTGTGACCCAATGTGTGGCTTATCCAAGAGGGAGAATTCTGGGAGTCATGACCCCCGGGAGCCTTCCAGGCTGGAGGTGACACCGTCTTCTGGGGGATAGAATGACTTCTGTCCTGCTAAAGAGAAAACACACCTTGGGGGCCTGAGCCTGAGGCTGCCCACAGGGGCGCTGAAGGCCTACAAGCCTGGATGTTGATCTTGGCTCCCCATTTCCCCACTGGATGGCCTTGCCTCCAGGGCAGAAGCTTCGTGTTACTAACACCACCCTCCTAGTACCCAGAGAGGGGAAAGAATGGTCCCCCAGAAGAGGAAGATGTCTCTCCCACCCAATGAGGGCTAGGTCCCCTTAGAGCAGGGAGCCCGCCTCTCCCCTCCTCTCACCGTTGTTTCTAGAGCCACTCCAAGAAGGCCTGGGAGAAAAGCCGGGTTTAGAGGCCGCAGCCGGACACCAGGGTGGCGGTGACGGGTGTGTGCTCTCTCGTTGCAGGCAACAGCAGCCACCTCCAGACCGAGCTCTGTCAGAAAGCCTGGCAGGGCCTGCCCCCCAGCAAGTGCCACGGCGGCCCCCAGGACTCTCGGAAGGAGACCAGCAGCATGTGGGGCCTGATGGTGATCGCCCAGCTACTGGCAGGCNGTGGCGGTGACGGGTGTGTGCTCTCTCGTTGCAGGCAACAGCAGCCACCTCCAGACCGAGCTCTGTCAGAAAGCCTGGCAGGGCCTGCCCCCCAGCAAGTGCCACGGCGGCCCCCAGGACTCTCGGAAGGAGACCAGCAGCATGTGGGGCCTGATGGTGATCGCCCAGCTACTGGCAGGCATTGGCACGGTGCCCATCCAGCCATTTGGGATCTCCTACGTGGATGACTTCTCGGAGCCCAACAACTCGCCCCTGTACATCTGTGAGTCAGGCTTGAAGAGGGCTTGGGGTGGGGGCGGGTCCTCACGTGGCACAGCCAAGGCAAGCAGAGGTCTGGGGACCTTGTCTGAGTCCCAGCCCAGGCCCCAGCTTTTCACCAGCAGGACGGGGCCCATGGTCTCTGTGCGCTGGGGCCGTGGGAGTCCCCGAGGGGATCTGCATGACCCCTTGGTCCCGGGCCAGGAACAGGGCAGCTCCTTGACCAGCAGTACGTGGTCAAGTACCTGGTCAAGGTACTGGTCAAGAGCAGTACCACTGCCTTCCAGACCAGGCACCGGCCAGCACACATGTCTTCTGAGCCATCCATAGGGCAAGCTGGCCTCATAGAAAAACATGCAAATAGATAAAGTGAAAGTGACACCCCCTCAGCTCAGTCGTGTCCGACTCTTTGGGACCCCTTGGACTGTAGCCTACCAGGGTCCTCCATCCATGGGATTTCCCAGGCAAGAGTGCTGGAGTGGGCTGCCATTTCCTTCTCCAGGGGATCTTCCCGACCCAGCGATCGAACCCGGGTCTCCTACATTGCAGATGGATGCTTTACTGTCTCAGCCACCAGGGAAGCCCAAAATAGATGGCTGATGACCAAATTCTTCCCTAAGAATAAGCCACACTAAGCATCCTCAGGGCCCACACCAGACAGGCCACATCCAGAGGCTCTGTGGCCCACAAGCTCCCACCACGACTGACACATCATACCTGCAAGGAGCCTTGCCCCCAGCCCACGCCTGGGTCTTCATCTGTAAATGCCCAGGAGGCCGCTTCTGTCCCAGCAAGCAGATCGCTCTGGCATCTAGCCAGAGGAGAAGCAGCTTGGATTCCGCACATTCCAGGGTCTCAAGTGGCTCTGTGGGCAATGCTACAGGTGTGGACTTGTCAGGGCCAGGGGACAGACTGGGGAATGTCCCGGGAACCCCTCAGTGAGGGGAAGAGCCCGGGTGCCCCGCTCAGTCCTCTCAGCCCCCTCAGCATCCTTTCTCTCTCCCCTCTCCAGCCATCCTGTTTGCCATTGCCGTGTTTGGACCAGCTTTCGGGTACCTGCTGGGCTCGGTCATGCTGCAGATCTTTGTAGACTATGGCAGGGTGGACACAGGTGAGTGTGTGCCAGGACCGCAGCCCCCCAGTCAGGGCAAGGATGAAGCTGAACTTTAAATGCTTATGGCTCCCTCGCCTCCCATTCCCTCCCTCCCACCTGCAGTCATCAGCCGGCCTCAGATAGTGGAGAGCAGATAGCAGATAGCGTGTACCTCCTCTCTCCAGGGCCAGGCTGAATGATGGAGCAGGGGTTGCCACTTTCTTCCCTAAGAAAACATACTTTCTGCAGTGGGAAACCTTGAGACCTGAGCAGGGCCTCAGGTGTTGCCATCACAGCTGTCTTTTGAGGTCGTGGTGTTAAAAGTAATTCTATAGTTTTTTGATTCTAAGATGGTTTTGACTGTTTAAAAATTTTTGAGATGACTTCTTTAAGGAAAAGGAAGAAGTAGTATGTGAAATATACACATGGATTATGACTCCCACCCAGAAGAGTGTAACAGTTTAACCATGTGGACACAGATAGCAGAGAACCTGTGTCTAATCCTGGTTCCACCTCTACTAGCTGAATTCCACCACCTCTACTGATCTTGGGAAGAAACCTTCATCTTCCTATGCCTCAGTTCCTCATCTGTAAAATGGGGCTAATGATAGTGAAATAAAATTGCTGTGAGCTATTAACAATGTGACATGGATTAAGCCTCTCTATCTCAGGATGAGAAAATACAATCCACAGACAAGAGCATATATACTGAGTTAACCATTTAGGGAGCTGACCCCAGGATGGATCCTACAAGGGCATGTGGCTGTTGTAAGCCTGCCCAACACCCGCCAGCCTCCTGCAAGGCAGAGAGGGCCAGCACAGTAACAGAGGAACAGGCAAAGTGCTTTGGCAGTTCCAAGGCCAGAAAAGCGCTTCTGCATGAGGTGATGAGGGAGGGCCTCCCAGGGAGATGATGCATGTCTGCATCCCATGTGAGTGGAAATTCCACAGTTGGTGGTGGCTGGTGGCAGACGCCTTCCCAGGTGGGGGAAACCATCTGGACAAAGTCAAGGTGGGGAATGCATGGGGAGTGTGTGGGTGGTATATAAATTCTCGCAGGCTTAATGTGGCTGGAAGGCAGGTCTGCCAGACCCTCAGAAATAACATCCCCACCCCAGTGCCCTGCACTCAGATCAGAGCCTGCCTGTCTCACAAAGAATGTGGGCGATCATGCTGCCAGACACCACAGACTCCTGACCTTGGAACTGTCAGACCGCAATGTCATCCGCTCAGTGTCATCCACCTGTACTTCAAATCAAAGGGCAAAGCTGGAGGAGCCGTCTGCTCAGGGTCAAGCCATGCTTGTCCTTCACTGGCACTCCCTGAGCTGGGTCCTAGCTCTTCATTACCCAAAGAGACTGGCACCTGAGCTCCCAGTCCACCGGGGACCGTGCCCAGGACCGTGTTCTCCCTCTTCTCCCTCCCTGCGTGCCCGTGAAGCTTCTTTACTTACAGAGAGAAACACAACAGCAGGCCCTTGGACGTGGATGGGAGGCTGCACAGGAGAAAGCGTCTGCTTACCCAAGAGCCTACTCTGTTCATGGTGGTTTTTTGAGTTTCTAAGGATGGCGAGGCCTCCTTTTTTAAGGGTTAACCAAAGTGGGAGGCAGAGCACTCAGTTATTAAGAGTGCAGGTTTGGAAACCACGGATGCATGGGTTTGAAACTGGCCAGTGAAATGGTGCTTGCAGGGCAAGGTTAACCTCACGGATCCTCGCACAGCCTCTGTTCTCTGGGAAGAGAGAGAGGACGTTGTCTTGACCAAGGTGCTAGTTCCCTTGATGAGTAAAGTGAGCTCATGCGTTCCTCCAACAAATGCTGTGTCCTGTGCTTTCTCTTCAGCTTCTGTTAACTTGAGCCCCGGAGACCCCCGATGGATAGGAGCCTGGTGGTTGGGCCTGCTCATTTCCTCTGCCTGCTTGGTTATCACCTCTTTCCCCTTCTTTTTCTTTCCTCGAGCAATACCCACAGGAATAGAGGTAAGCTTCTGAGAACCCACAGTTCCACCTATTATAAGAGTTTCCTAAAAGGAAGTACTGTGTCAGTCATTTAGTCCTGTCTGACTCTTTGCAACCCCGTGGACTCTAGCCTGCCAGGCTCCTCTGTCCATGGACTTTTCCAGGCAAGAATACTGGAGTGGTTTGCCATTTCCTTCTCCAGGGGATCTTCCTGACTCAGGGATCGAACCTGGGTCTCCCACATTGCAGGTAGATTCTTTACCATCTGAGCCACCAGGAGGTATGGAGGGGTAGATAATAAAGCTAAGAAGTTTCAGTAAGTTAATTCATGAAATCTAATCAAGTTTCTTGAGGCGGGACTTCTCAGAGGCTTTGAAAGGTGAGCGTGCTGTGAATTTCCCAAAGATGTGATCTCATCAGTGTTCCCTCACCGTGGTAGCATCTCAGGGATTAGGAGGGCTCGCTGAGAACATAGTCTGGGGGAAGTTCTGAGTTATCTAAAGTGAGATAAAGAATTAAGAGTCAATAAAAACTAAATATGTGACCTGGAGCAGTTGACTTTTGCATGTAAGTCAAAAGTCATGTCTAATCCTAAAGGACTGAGTAACAAAGACATTCCTAGTGCTGAAGAGTGTGCGCTTGGGCTGAGAGTGGAGCATATTTTGAGCAGACTGACCTGCATGCATCTTCCAGTCATATCTGTTGGGGAAAGAAATCAGGGAAGGATGAGATTGGAAAACAGTGGAGAGAAGTCTGAGTGGGGGCCTTGACGTTAGCCTGAAGGATCTGAAACTTGTTCTGATCTCATGAAGTTCTAAGTGACTGGCGCCCACTTGGGTGACAACTACATGACGTTATGGCTGGGGAGTCGGGAAGGAATGAAGGCTGGAGATGTGATGAGGCCAGCGGAGAGATGACACAGCTGAGGACCAGGGCCATGGCTGCCGGGCATCTGAGACAGGGCAGTATAGATGTCCTTGGAGGGGTTGCTCAGAAGGACTTAGCCGTGAGCGGCTAAAGTTTGTGCCAAGGCTTAGAGCCAGAGGTTGAGCTGGACGTTCTGCAATAAGGTGTGTGAGACTGGGTGAAATCTAGGCCCAGCCAATGGGGAGGGGCAGGGACAGACAGCCTCAACTTGTCTTGAAAAATTTCAAAGTGTGGCAGCACACCATCGTGATGCTGGAGTCGGACAAAGCTGAGCCTGAATCTAGCTCTGCTGCTTCTAAACTAGCTGAGAGATCCTAGGCAAGTTTTCTTGCTCCCAAGTTTCCTCTGCTTTAAAGTACTGGAGATGGAAACTTCCCTGATCGTCCCATGGCTAAGAATCTGTGCTCTCAATGATTCCTGGTCTAGGAACTAAGATTTGACATGCCGCCACCAAGACTTGGCACAGCCAAATAAGTAAATAAAAGTAAATATTAAAGTACTGGAGATAAGAGCACCTATCTCAGGAGGAGGTTGTGAGGAATGGGACAATGTATGCAGAAAGCTGGGCACGGGGCCCACCATGGAGGAAGCATGAAATAAACGGGAGTGCCTGCACCTGGTGACGAGTCTGCTGGGGGATCCTAACAGTGTCTGAGCTTGGGGGCCTTGCATCTGTTTAGTGGTTCAGAGCTGGGCCTCGGGCTGCAGCTGACAAGTTCAAAAGTGGAAGGCGAGTTCACTGAGGGGGTTTGCACAAGTGCAGGCTAAGAGCCAGGTCAGGGCCTTGGACAAGATCCAACTTTGGGCCCAGAAGAAAGAAGGGACTCCACAGAGGAGACTGAAAGAGAGAGCTGGGAACGAGGTCATTACAGACCAGAGTGTCCTGGAGGCCCATAGCTCCCGGAACCTGAGGACAAGGAAGAAGTGTAGCCATGACAGGCAGACAAAGGCTGATGTTCACTCAGATGCCTCTTGGCATCAGCCAACACTTAGATATGAAATGGTATGCACAGATATGAAATCATATCTGGGAGGCCCTAGCGTGGATGCATTCTGGCCAGTGGCCGAAGCACCAGGCTCACTGACATGCATGTGGTGACTGCTTTGGACACCCTTCCACACACTACCAGGGTGGCTGAGCACCACCCTGCCATGAGCCACTAAGACCAGAATGATCAAGGGCCTGGGAAAGATGACTGTAAGGAACCTGCNCCTAACAGTGTCTGAGCTTGGGGGCCTTGCATCTGTTTAGTGGTTCAGAGCTGGGCCTCGGGCTGCAGCTGACAAGTTCAAAAGTGGAAGGCGAGTTCACTGAGGGGGTTTGCACAAGTGCAGGCTAAGAGCCAGGTCAGGGCCTTGGACAAGATCCAACTTTGGGCCCAGAAGAAAGAAGGGACTCCACAGAGGAGACTGAAAGAGAGAGCTGGGAACGAGGTCATTATAGACCAGAGTGTCCCGGAGGCCCATAGCTCCCAGAACCTGAGGACAAGGAAGAAGTGTAGCCATGACAGGCAGACAAAGGCTGATGTTCACTCAGATGCCTCTTGGCATCAGCCAACACTTAGATAGGAAATGGTATGCACAGATATGAAATCATATCTGGGAGGCCCTAGCGTGGATGCATTCTGGCCAGTGGCCGAAGCACCAGGCTCACTGACATGCATGTGGTGACTGCTTTGGACACCCTTCCACACACTACCAGGGTGGCTGAGCACCACCCTGCCATGAGCCACTAAGACCAGAAGGATCAAGGGCCTGGGAAAGATGACTGTAAGGAACCTGTTAACATTCAAGGAAGCCGTTAACATTCACCCCTTTTCTGCCTTCAGAGGACTCATCCCATGATGAATGAAGCAAGGAAGATGGAAGAGGCCAAGTCAAGAAGATCCCTGGTGGATTTCATTAAAAGTAACTGAGTGACCCGGCAGTCCTGGGTGGGCTGGCTTGGGGTGGGGATGGTCTAGGGTCCCCTGGCCCATCTGGGGTTGGGTGTGGTGAGGGGCAGTAAGAGCAACCCTGGCCCATCCCTTCATGAGAGGTTCTGCCAGCAGCCCTGCTGACTGCTGCTTTGCAGAGACCAGGAGACCCAGAATCAGGCAGAGGCAGCCCTGCCCTCACGGTCTGGCCTGCGGTCTCCTCTCTCTTCCCTTCACATAGATGCAGCTGTCCTGTGTAATCACCCGCCACTTGCTTTCTTCCAGGCCCCTCCTCATTTTATTTAGCCCATGAGCATGTTGAGTGGATCCTGAGTGGCTGTGTGCCCCCAGCTGGCCTCTGAGCAGCTTGGGGCCTGAGTTTCTGTCCGGAGGAAGAGAGGGGAGCTGCCGGCGGGTGCAGGAAGGGCAGTGGTCAGGCTTGCGGACCCCGGGGACCACCGCCTGGAGGCGCAGCCCTGACAGCAGTCTATCCACAGGGTTCCCCCGCATCTTCCTGAGGCTCCTGATGAACCCACTCTTCATGCTGGTGGTCCTGGCCCAGTGCACCTTTTCCTCCGTCATCGCCGGCCTCTCTACCTTCCTCAACAAGTTCCTGGAGAAGCAGTACGGCGCCTCCGCAGCCTATGCCAACTTCCTCATTGGTGAGTCCCCAGGGCTGCCGCAGCTGGGCCATCCCCCTGTTCATCCAGGGAGGTGCACCACCAGACCAGAAAAGGGCAGGAGCCAGAGGGTTCTTGCCCAGGAGAAAGGATTTTAAGGACATTTTTCCTGGTTGGCAATCCAGAATGTTCTTGGCCGATATCTTGGGCCCCTATCATTCCAGGCAGGAGTAGGTGGAGGTTGGGGGCTGCTTCCTCCCTGTCAGAGGGGCTGAAAGCCTGACCGTCTCCCAAAGGCCCTGACATCATCAGGGACAAGAGAGGAAAGGGCACGGATTGAGCAGGGGGCTAGGCAAGATGCCGCTGGGTGTTTTTCTTCTCCAAGGGTTTGAAGACATTCACCTGGATAAGGACTGTGGGGCCCAGTGATTCTCAAGCCCCTGTACTTTAGGCTTCCCAGGAGAGCTTTAAGAAATACAGATGTCCAGGGCCCACCCTCGAGCAGTGAAAGCAGAATCTCTGGCAGGGGGTGCCAGCATCCAGCACCTGTGTTTTTGGCAGCTGAGGTTGCAAAATACTGATGCAGTCCCACCAAGAACCCAAGGGAATGACAGGGACCCATTCACTGGTGAACTTGACCATGTGGATGTGGCAGGGTGGTCAGGGCATGAGCCCGACCTCCTGTGTGGCTCTTGGCTGTGACTTCACCCTTCTAGCTTTGGCCTCTGACTAGCACACCAAACGGGAAGCGGCACCAGTGCCTTGCTAACCCCATGTGGTTACAGTGCAGTAAAGGGCCAGGTGTGAAAGGCCTACTAAGGGCTTCCCGGGTGGCTCAGTGGGTAAAGAATCTGCCTGCAAGGCAGGAGGTGCAGGAGACTTGGGTTCAATTCCTGGGTCCAGAAGACCCCCTGGAGGAGGGCATGGCAACCCACTCCAGTATTATTGCCTGGAGAATACTATGGACAGAGGAGCCTGCCTACAGTCCATGGGATCACAAAGAATTGGATGCAGCATGTACGCACAGAGGAGAAGGCAATGGCACCCCACTCCAGTACTCTTGCCTGGAAAATGCCATGGACGGAGGAGCCTGGTAGGCTGAAGTCCATGGGGTCGCTAAGAGTCAGCACGACTAAGCAGCTTCCCTTTCACTTTTCACTTTCATGCATTGGAGAAGGAAATGGCCACCCACTCCAGTGTTCTTGCCTGGAAAATCCCAGGGACGGGGGAGCCTGCTTGGCTGCCGTCTATGGGGTCACACAGAGTCGGACACGACTGATGCAACTTAGCAGCAGCAGCAGCAGCATGCACACAGAGTTATTTGGGCTTCCCTGGTGATTCAGACTATAAAGAATATGCCTGCAATGCAGGAGACCCGGCTTCTTTCCCTGGGTAAGGAAGATCCACTGGAGAAGGGAATGGCTACCCACTCCAGTATTCTTGCCGGGAGAATCCCATGGACAGAGGAGCCTAGGAGGCTACAGTCCATGGGGTCACAAAGAGTTGGACATGACTGAGGAACTAACACTTTGACTTTCTCATAAATGCACATTCAACCCACATCTCTCTGGTTATAAGGGTCCCACTTCTTTCTTTATTGTTTGCACAGGCAGGGCAATCCTCCATGTCAAGATTACTCGGTCAGTATGCCTGGCAAACAGTAAATGCTCAATTAATGTCATCTATTACCAGGGACGGTGGAGCCTGGTGGGCTGCCATCTATGGAGTCGCACAGAGTCAGACATGACTGAAATGACTTAGCAGCAGCATTACTGCTGCAGTTAAGCATATCGATTGTCCCTTCAGGAAGCCATGCCCCCTTCTCGGTGGTCCATAGCACTCCAAGGCCTATGCACCCAGACCAGCTTCTCTCTGTCTGTAGGTGCTGTGAACCTCCCTGCTGCAGCCTTGGGGATGCTGCTTGGAGGGATCCTCATGAAGCGCTGTGTTTTCTCTCTGCAAACCATTCCCCGTGTGGCTGCCACCATCATCATCATCTCCATGATCCTCTGTGTCCCTCTGTTCTTCATGGGTTGCTCCACCCCGCTCGTGGCGGAGGTCTACCCCCCCAGGTAAGGGGAGCGAGGGTGAGGAAACACTCTTTGCTGAGTCCAGAACCTGGAGGTGGCTGCCACGTCTTTCTGCTTCAGCTGTCCTCTCTCCTTTTCCTTTGTTGATCTGATCTTGTATGTGGCAACTGAGAAAGCCAGGTCTTAGTGTGCTCAATTATGAGAAGAAATCAGAGGGTGCTAGTGGGCCACTAGCAATCAGGATTAGGGTTCTGTGTTTTAAGGAGCACCAGAAATTAATTTGTTCGGTTTCAAGATGAATCTGTAGTGCTGTGAGCCTCAGGAACCAGGAAATAGCTATGTTTAGCATCTGCTCTCTACCAGCTAGAATTACAGAGTCTTATCGAGCTGCTGAGGAAAGATGAGAGATGGACACTTGAAAAGGTCTGGAGAAGAACAATGAAAGTGATGGCAGACTTAAAAAATTAGGGCAGGTGAGGAAGAGGGCAGGGAAAGGATACCTGTCGGCTTGCATAAAGCGACATGGTTTTAAGTTCTAAGTTTGGCTTCAAGTTCAGGAAGGGCTTTGAAGCCAAGGAGGGGATGTGCTTTTTTCCTCAGGGCTGCCTTTCCACACCTCTTCTTTTAGATTTTGCCCAGTGAGGTTGCAGTGCTGGAAGATAGCATACTTTCCAGTGGTGCTTTATCTTTCTCTGTGAAAGGACCTCTCCTGTCTCCAGAGGGTATGAAGGAGGGGAGTGTTATTCAGTATGGAACTGCCCCTCCCCCCACTCTGGCCCACTCCCAGTTTGTACTGGTCTTCTGGCTGTGGTTGACAGAGGCCAAGAATGCTTTCACTGGGTGTTTAGCACAGGGCTTTGTCATCAGACCAGGTCCTAGGTCTGGCACTGCTCTTTCCTAGTTGGGGAAATTTACTTCGGGTTTCTCATCCACCAAGGGAGCATCATTATCAGAACATTTACTGTGATGTCAGTGCCTGAAAAGCTCCAAGGCACAGTGCCTGGAACATGAGAGATGCCCCATTACTGTTAACCAGTACCAGAATAATTATTTTAGCAAAGTTCTGAACTGTGGTTTATCAGCCCCTAACCCCCACCCTTCCCAGAGGAGATCATGAATATTGGATATGGAGGGCGGAGAGATTGGTGCGATCAGCCAGTGACACCCCTGCGTTAAAGTTCAGGGGGATGCAGTACCTGGGCGATGGCTACCCAGAGACAGGAGCCACTGAGACCCCAGATGACCTCAAGGGGCCTCAGCCCAAGCCCAGGTGAAAGAGAAAGGAAGGGAAATATCACCTGTGACTTTCCCATAGCATCTGCCTTCTCTCGCATCAGAGTCCTGGCAGGTTGTTCGTCTCGACCCCTTCTGCAGTGGGGGATTTGCCAACCAAGCATTCCCAATTGGTAGGTTTGGGCTCCTACTGGGAGAAGAAGCAGAGATGCCATGAACACCGGCCAAGTTGACCCTTGGCTCCAGTAGACATGATGCAGATCTCTGGGTGGCGCTGGCCCAAGACAAACAGAGAGGCACAAGCACGCTAACCAGGCGGAGAAGTCACGCTGGGCTGGAGTGGCGAGCTTTTCCTTTGGTCTTGCTTTGTTTGATTCCCATTTCCTGTTTTGCTGGCAGCACATCAAGTTCTATACGTTCACAGCCTCCCGCCTGCCGCCGGAACTGCTCGTGCCCAGATTCTGTCTTCCACCCGGTCTGTGGAGACAATGGGGTGGAATACCTCTCCCCTTGCCACGCTGGCTGCAGTGAAGTCAACTTCAGCTCTACAGCTCTCAAGCAACCGGTAAGGGCCGGAGGGGCCCCGGGTCTCTGCCGAGTGTGTGCTCTGACAGCCTGCTCCTCCACTTGGGATGGGCAGGGCTCCACCCCACTCATTCCCAGCATCCTGGCCCTCTGGGCCACACCCACCTTTTCTCCACCTCCCGTTCCCTAGGGTCATGATCAGATGCTTACAGCCCAAAGTCAATTAAAGACTGGCCAATGTCCAGCGAATTCACATTCCTGAAGCCCAACAATGCTCAAAGCAGAAACAAGTCAGAGCACTCCTGCTGAAGCCTGTCAGTCTCACCCTGATGGGTCCTTATTGGGCACACCAGCGTCCTGCAACCTGGTTGTGTCGCAAAGCCATATGGACAGGCCCACATAGATCGAGGGCAGAGGGCCTCTGTGATGTGGACCTGGAAGGTTAGAGCTGGAAGAGGTGACAGAGGCCCTTTGGTTCAACCCTTCTGAGCACTCTCAGCTGTGGCCACACAACTGGCTTGAAGGCTGTAGCTATTCAGGGGCAGATCTGGGACTAGAACCCAGGGTGCTGCCTCAGCCCAGGGCACATCTCTGCAAGATCAGGTGTCTCCCAGCCACAGCCTCCCACTCACACAGATCACATTCGCGATGCTCACTTGGCAAGGTCCTGGCCAGCCCTCAGAGTGTTCTCTGCCTCCCCAGATCAGAGAGCAGCAAGCCAACTCCAGTCGTCTGTGTGGTTATTCAAGAAACACCTAGTGGACACAGGACACATACATGGGAGCTGAGGACTCAGTGGGGCACCCATCAGCCCATGTCCCTGCCCTCATGAACTTGTATTCACCAAATAAAGGCACAAGAGTGTTTTTAGAAGGTAACCCATGCCACGAAGAGACTTAATGAAACAAAGAATATCTGGGGACCTCCCGGAGGAGGTGACATTAGAACTGAACCACCAGAGGAAGAAAACGCTATGAAGACCTGGGAGGGAAGCAAATGCAAGAGCAAGACCCAAGGGCGTGAGTGATCTGGCAAATGGGAAGAGTGAGAAGGCTAGGGCTGGCACAGAGTGTGGAGGAGGCTCATACCCAGCTAGCCCTGGGAGCAGGCAGGGCTCTGGCTTCAGACTTGGACATTCTTTATCCCACGAACACTGGGAAGTCTGTGCAGCTCCCTAAGGAGAGGATGCAGCCTGTTCCTTTAAACCTGTGTGGAGGGCACGGGCAAGGCTAGCCATCTTCCCTGAGAGGACAGGCAAGGCTGCTTCCACGGCCACCTCTGCTGGCAGAGGAGCGTTTCTCAGGAGGTGCAAGGACCAAGAGCTTGGACAAGATGCTTTCTCAGCTGCCTTCTTGTTGAGGGAGCCTGTGGTGGCTTCTGTGGTTTTCTTATTTTTGTTTACTTACCTCTGACTCGTCTACCTCCAGAAATAATCTTGACAAGTTTCCAATAACAGCACAAGCACATCAAGACCAAGATCCATTAGCATATTATCAAGAAAAAAAATAGAAAATTATAAGGGAAAATATGTGTAAAAAGTCCAGACTGAGGAAGGTAGCAGCAACATTGTATACAACTTAATTATGAGGTTCCCATCAGCCCAAGTAAAGAAGGCCCATAGTTCCGATCCTTGGTAGAAGGAAGCATACCAGTTTATTAGTTCCAGTCTCTGCCCTCTAATAGCTTTGACACTAAAGCAGTTGGACCATAGGCTGGTCCATCAGACGATATGAGAGGGAAGAGGAAGCCACCTGACACAGACGGTCCACCAAGGTGAGCTGTACAACAATGTTGAGCTGTATGGATTTATAGACTTGAGACAGAGACCTCCAGAGGCAGGAGGAATTTATCTCAGGCAGAAAGTTCAGTGGATTTCACTGTGTTTCCACTGGTGCTGTGCTGCCCTGCGCTTAGTCGCTCAGTTGTGTCCGGCTCTGTGCAACGTCATGGACTGTAGCCTGCCAGGCTTCTCGGTCCATGGGGGTTCTCCAGGCAAGAATACTGAGTGAGTTGCCATGCCCTCCTTGAGGGGATCTTCCCAGGGATTGAACCCAGGTCTCCCGAACTGCAGGCAGATTCTTTACCAGATGAGCTACCTGGGAAGCCCATTCCCACTGGTATCTCCTCCTATTTTTATCTTCCTTTAATGTTCCTGCAATAAACACACAAACAGCAAAAACAAAAACCCAGAAAACCACTACTGCTGGGCAGAAGGTGGCCTGGCCCAGAGGAGGGCCCTCCCAAACTGAGGTCTGCAACTGGTGGACCATACCTGGCAGTGGATTCCTGCAGATCCCCTCGCGGTGTAACTGCGGGAGGAGTTCAGCGCACACTGGGCGACTGGTTTTGGTAAAACAAACACTGTTTGTTGCCCAGTGATCAGAAGCGAGATCCCTGGGGCACCTGAAATCCCCACCTCATCTCCTCTCCAGCCTCTGCATCTAGCATCACCAGGTCTCCAGGGAGGGCAGAGGGGTGACCATTGGAGCAGGCATTTAAAGTGTGTGGAATCGAAATAATAACAGCAGGTTTCCCCTGTTCCCTTCCGTCTCCTTCCAAGATCTACTTGAACTGCAGCTGCGTCCGCGGGGGATCTGCTTCAGCGAAGACAGGCCCGTGTCCCGTCTCCTGCGCCCACTTCCTGCTCCCGACCACCTTCCTCATCTCCTTCGTGGCGCTCATAGCCTGCATCTCGCACAACCCCCTCTACATGATGGTGCTGCGGTGAGTGCGCCTCTCCTTCCCAACGCTCCCCTCACTTGACGTCCAGCTGCCCCCTTCTCGGCTCTCCTGCCTCTCCTGGTCCTCTGAGTCCTCGACACGAGATGTTCTTGGGGTGATACAGGAAGATAATACTAGTGCGCCAGTGCCAGGGCTTTGGTGCCAGCCTGTACGGAGTCCCACGCTGCAGCCTCACTTGGTGGGTGGTCCCAGCCTCTCCATCCTGTGTGAGGAGGGAGGAGCCTGGAGAGGAGGCGGGGCCTGGAGGGGAGGCGGGGACTGCCGGCTGAGCCACGTGACCCCTCCAGTCTGCCAGGCTCAACGCTGACTCCACACCTGTAGATTCACCTATCTTTAACTCTCCAAAGAACAGAGAGGAGGGAGGAGAATTCAGTTGAAGGCATAAAATCAGAGAAGGAAAATGAGGAAAGTTCCAGAGACAGAATAAGGACTGTGGAAAGGATGACAGTGAGAAAAGCCCCCATGTCCTAGGAGCCAGGTCAGAAGGGAGGGCAGGACAGGCAGCGGGCCAAGGTAGGTGTCCTGTTACAGTGACACCGAGCTGCCCCTGAGGTGTTGACATGAAATGACCCTCCATTCACCTCACCCTCTGGAAAGGAGAAAATACGGTTTCAACCAAGTTGGCATAACTTACCCCTTGCCTACCTCCCTCCTGTCCTTATCAGTCTGGCAACAGAGATGGAAAAACAGGATTTGGAAGACCTGGTCCAGGGTCAGAGGCCTAGCTCTACCATAAACTGGCTAAATGTCCTTTGGTGTTGCCAAGTTCACCAAGTCTCAATTTCCTCATGTATGTGTGTGCTTAGTCACTCAGTCGTGTCCAGCTCTGTGACCCCATGGACATAGCCTGCCAGGTTCTTCTGTTCATGGAATTTTCCAGGCAAGAATCTGGAGTGGGTTGCCATTTCCTACTCCAGAGGATCTTCCCCACTCAAGGATCAAACCCACGTCTCTGTGTCTCCTGCATTGGCAGGCAGATTCTTTACCACTGTATCACTTAAGAAGCCCTTCCTCATGAATGAAAGGGCATTCATGATATTGACCTCAAAGGATTCATGTGGGAGCTGTATGGTAAATTGCTTTGCTTTGCTCTGCATAATGGTTCATTATCACTATTTACCAAATTATTCAGTTCATTTCAGTTGCTCAGTTGTGTTCGACTCTTTGCAATCCCATGGACTGTAGCACACCAGGCCTCCCTGTCCATCACCAACTACCAGAGTTTACTCAAACTCATGTCCATTGAGTCGGTGATGCCATCCAACCAATTCATCCTCTGTCATCCCCTTCTCCTCCTGCCTTCAGTCTTTCCCAGCATCAGAGTCTTTTCCAATGAGTCAGTTCTTCATGTCATATGGCCAAAGTATTGGAGTTTCAGCTTCAGCATCAGTCCTTCTAATGAATATTCAGGGCTGATCTCCTTTAGGATGGACTGGTTGGATCTCCTTGCTGTCCAAGGGACCCTCGAGGGTCTTCTCCAACACATTTCAAAAGCATCAATTCTTCAGCACTCAGCTTTCTTTATAGTCCAACTCAGACATCCATACATGACTACTAGAAAAATTATTACCACCAAATTATTATTACTCTTCTTATCAACAGCTAGTTTCCCCAGAAGACTAGGGGTTGAGGGGTCTGGGATTTTATCCTATTTACAAGTTAGCGTGCAAACTACTGAGCCCCTGTTTCTGTTACTATTTCATAAGGATGCTGGCAGAAGCCGGAAGACTCATAGGTCAAAGGCAAAGGACTTTGTTGCTCACAGGACAGCAAGCAATGTGCAGCTCATGTTGCATCATGTATTTGTGAACCCCATGCCCTACTGGGTGGCGTGGAGGGCTTCAGGTGCGTGTGTCACCTGCAGTGGGTGTAGGCACAGCTGAGGAGCACTGAGCTTGGGAGAGTCACTGCTTCTGTAGAGCAAGCCTGCAGCTGGTCTAGCAAATTGTACCTCATGCCTTAGGTCTGTTCACGGCAACCACACCCTTGGGAGATGACCCAGGAAGCACACAGTCAGGCCCTTGCATTCTTAGCATACTCCACGAGAACGTGCAGGTTGCTTGTCTCCACACCGTCATCACCCTCTCCTCTACCATTCTGCATCTGTGCATTCCAAGTACCCATGCTTTCCCTCAAGGCCCCTGAGGGTGGTTCCCTTCTTGCACTCCGGGTCAGGTGGACCACAGTGGACCCAGTAATCCTGAGAAAGGTACGTGGGTGGCCATGACGAGGAGAGGGAATAGAATAAGGAAATTTCATAGGGAAGCCCCCGAGCATCGGAGAAGGGCATTGCTGTCAGATTGCCTCCCAAGGGACAGCCAAGCGTCAAGGATGAGGACATAATGGAGGGAAAGCACCATTTGAACCCCAGGGTGAGCTTTTTTAGAAAATCTCTCCCTTCCAAGTTTGGTCAGGAGCTGGAGTGAAATTGAAGAAGAGGCTCCAGTATCCCCAAATAATTTAAAGATAAATTCCCCTGGGAAAGATGAAAGAATGGATGCTAAGTAGTGCAAAGAAGGTGAGGTTTAAAGCCAATGTTGTAGACCTTATTTGTATCACTCATGGCCCTCAACCAGGCATGGAAATACAGGCTGGGAGTGAAGATGTGCCAATAATGTATCACAAGACAGAGGTCAGAGAGCCAGTGTTAATTCAGGGCTGAAGGGGCAGAGATCGCAAGGAATGCAAACTCTCTGTTAGAAGCCAGTTTGGGGTTCCCAAGTCCCATTTAGTTGAGAAACCAGGGGAGTCTCTCCAGAGATAAGGATCAAAACATGGAAGCAAAGGACCAAAACAAATCCATCTATTGTGGACTGGCCCATTGAAGGGACCGATTTCAACAAAGGGAGTGTCCATTAGATTGAGATTTGAGGCACTTTCCACTGGGGCCTCCCAGTGGATCCCTCTCCCCTGCTTCACCCCAGTGGGGATTCTGAGAAGCTGAAAGAGTCCCTTTCCAGTTTGCTAGCAGAACTGTGGAAAGAAAACAAAATGTGTGTGGAGAAATGAGTTCCCTTCAGCTCCAAATGCTTTCCCCTAACCAGCTCCCGCTCAGGAGTGTGCACGCAGGGCACAGGGAAACCTGGTGCCCCGGCTGGCCCACTCCTGACTCCCCATGTCATGGATGGGGGCCTTCCTCTCTGCCCCATGCCTAGCTGGCATGGCAGGGGCCCAGCAATACTTCCTCCAGACGGCCTCCCTCTCCTCCCTCAGTCTCCTTCCTCAGGCAAGTACTTTCCTCCTCTAGAGGGAAGAAGGGCGGGGGCAGGACTGGCTGCATAATTTGCAGGACCCAGTGCAAAATGGAAATGCAAGGCTCCTGGTTCCAAAATTATCAAGAATTTCAAGCCTGCCACAGCAGAGCATTACAGCAAACATGGGACTGAGGGTGGAGCCCGGCAAGGCCACACAGGTCACATGCTCACCACGTCAGCCCAAAGTAGAGGATTCTGTTAGCTGCTCAAAGGAGCCCTCAGGCCAGGGGCTCTGGCTACACTTTGCATCAGGCTGTCTTCTATTGCTGTCAAATAGAAGACAGCAATAGGAGTGGGCCACCAGAGCTATTCACCTGTTGCCATAAACACAGCCTTCAGTATCCTCTGGCTACCAGCTGCTCTGTCCTCTGCCTCTTGAAGGGAGCTCTGGGCAGCCCTGAAAATCACAGAGACCAGTGGCTCTCAAACCTGAGTGTGGACAGAATCTCCTGGAGGACTTCTTACAATACAGAGGGCGGGGCCTCACCCCCAGAGCGTCTGCTTCTTCATCTGAGGTGCAGCCTGAGAATCTGCATTTCAAACAAGTTCCCAGGGGATGCTGATGATGCTGTTGGTGCAATGACCACACTGTGAGATCCACTGAGAGGAACAATAGGAGCACAGGGCCCAGGTGAAACCCAGGGGGGCCTCACGAGGGCAGGTCTGATGCACCCCAAGGCTGACTGCACCAGCAGAGGGAAGGCTCAGCCCTGAGTCCTCCCCTTGCTGATTTCCTGTTTGCCTTTTCAGTGTGGTGAACCAGGAGGAAAAGTCTTTCGCCATCGGAGTACAGTTCTTGCTGATGCGTCTGCTGGGTAAGTATCAGAGATGCCCCCTTCCTGGTGGCCCCAGATTAAGGGAAATCAGAAGGCTGTGGGGTGTGGGGTGGGGAGGGGAAAAGCCCCATCTCATCTNATTCTTTATCCCACGAACACTGGGAAGTCTGTGCAGCTCCCTAAGGAGAGGATGCAGCCTGTTCCTTTAAACCTGTGTGGAGGGCACGGGCAAGGCTAGCCATCTTCCCTGAGAGGACAGGCAAGGCTGCTTCCACGGCCACCTCTGCTGGCAGAGGAGCGTTTCTCAGGAGGTGCAAGGACCAAGAGCTTGGACAAGATGCTTTCTCAGCTGCCTTCTTGTTGAGGGAGCCTGTGGTGGCTTCTGTGGTTTTCTTATTTTTGTTTACTTACCTCTGACTCGTCTACCTCCAGAAATAATCTTGACAAGTTTCCAATAACAGCACAAGCACATCAAGACCAAGATCCATTAGCATATTATCAAGAAAAAAAATAGAAAATTATAAGGGAAAATATGTGTAAAAAGTCCAGACTGAGGAAGGTAGCAGCAACATTGTATACAACTTAATTATGAGGTTCCCATCAGCCCAAGTAAAGAAGGCCCATAGTTCCGATCCTTGGTAGAAGGAAGCATACCAGTTTATTAGTTCCAGTCTCTGCCCTCTAATAGCTTTGACACTAAAGCAGTTGGACCATAGGCTGGTCCATCAGACGATATGAGAGGGAAGAGGAAGCCACCTGACACAGACGGTCCACCAAGGTGAGCTGTACAACAATGTTGAGCTGTATGGATTTATAGACTTGAGACAGAGACCTCCAGAGGCAGGAGGAATTTATCTCAGGCAGAAAGTTCAGTGGATTTCACTGTGTTTCCACTGGTGCTGTGCTGCCCTGCGCTTAGTCGCTCAGTTGTGTCCGGCTCTGTGCAACGTCATGGACTGTAGCCTGCCAGGCTTCTCGGTCCATGGGGGTTCTCCAGGCAAGAATACTGAGTGAGTTGCCATGCCCTCCTTGAGGGGATCTTCCCAGGGATTGAACCCAGGTCTCCCGAACTGCAGGCAGATTCTTTACCAGATGAGCTACCTGGGAAGCCCATTCCCACTGGTATCTCCTCCTATTTTTATCTTCCTTTAATGTTCCTGCAATAAACACACAAACAGCAAAAACAAAAACCCAGAAAACCACTACTGCTGGGCAGAAGGTGGCCTGGCCCAGAGGAGGGCCCTCCCAAACTGAGGTCTGCAACTGGTGGACCATACCTGGCAGTGGATTCCTGCAGATCCCCTCGCGGTGTAACTGCGGGAGGAGTTCAGCGCACACTGGGCGACTGGTTTTGGTGAAACAAACACTGTTTGTTGCCCAGTGATCAGAAGCGAGATCCCTGGGGCACCTGAAATCCCCACCTCATCTCCTCTCCAGCCTCTGCATCTAGCATCACCAGGTCTCCAGGGAGGGCAGAGGGGTGACCATTGGAGCAGGCATTTAAAGTGTGTGGAATCGAAATAATAACAGCAGGTTTCCCCTGTTCCCTTCCGTCTCCTTCCAAGATCTACTTGAACTGCAGCTGCGTCCGCGGGGGATCTGCTTCAGCGAAGACAGGCCCGTGTCCCGTCTCCTGCGCCCACTTCCTGCTCCCGACCACCTTCCTCATCTCCTTCGTGGCGCTCATAGCCTGCATCTCGCACAACCCCCTCTACATGATGGTGCTGCGGTGAGTGCGCCTCTCCTTCCCAACGCTCCCCTCACTTGACGTCCAGCTGCCCCCTTCTCGGCTCTCCTGCCTCTCCTGGTCCTCTGAGTCCTCGACACGAGATGTTCTTGGGGTGATACAGGAAGATAATACTAGTGCGCCAGTGCCAGGGCTTTGGTGCCAGCCTGTACGGAGTCCCACGCTGCAGCCTCACTTGGTGGGTGGTCCCAGCCTCTCCATCCTGTGTGAGGAGGGAGGAGCCTGGAGAGGAGGCGGGGCCTGGAGGGGAGGCGGGGACTGCCGGCTGAGCCACGTGACCCCTCCAGTCTGCCAGGCTCAACGCTGACTCCACACCTGTAGATTCACCTATCTTTAACTCTCCAAAGAACAGAGAGGAGGGAGGAGAATTCAGTTGAAGGCATAAAATCAGAGAAGGAAAATGAGGAAAGTTCCAGAGACAGAATAAGGACTGTGGAAAGGATGACAGTGAGAAAAGCCCCCATGTCCTAGGAGCCAGGTCAGAAGGGAGGGCAGGACAGGCAGCGGGCCAAGGTAGGTGTCCTGTTACAGTGACACCGAGCTGCCCCTGAGGTGTTGACATGAAATGACCCTCCATTCACCTCACCCTCTGGAAAGGAGAAAATACGGTTTCAACCAAGTTGGCATAACTTACCCCTTGCCTACCTCCCTCCTGTCCTTATCAGTCTGGCAACAGAGATGGAAAAACAGGATTTGGAAGACCTGGTCCAGGGTCAGAGGCCTAGCTCTACCATAAACTGGCTAAATGTCCTTTGGTGTTGCCAAGTTCACCAAGTCTCAATTTCCTCATGTATGTGTGTGCTTAGTCACTCAGTCGTGTCCAGCTCTGTGACCCCATGGACATAGCCTGCCAGGTTCTTCTGTTCATGGAATTTTCCAGGCAAGAATCTGGAGTGGGTTGCCATTTCCTACTCCAGAGGATCTTCCCCACTCAAGGATCAAACCCACGTCTCTGTGTCTCCTGCATTGGCAGGCAGATTCTTTACCACTGTATCACTTAAGAAGCCCTTCCTCATGAATGAAAGGGCATTCATGATATTGACCTCAAAGGATTCATGTGGGAGCTGTATGGTAAATTGCTTTGCTTTGCTCTGCATAATGGTTCATTATCACTATTTACCAAATTATTCAGTTCATTTCAGTTGCTCAGTTGTGTTCGACTCTTTGCAATCCCATGGACTGTAGCACACCAGGCCTCCCTGTCCATCACCAACTACCAGAGTTTACTCAAACTCATGTCCATTGAGTCGGTGATGCCATCCAACCAATTCATCCTCTGTCATCCCCTTCTCCTCCTGCCTTCAGTCTTTCCCAGCATCAGAGTCTTTTCCAATGAGTCAGTTCTTCATGTCATATGGCCAAAGTATTGGAGTTTCAGCTTCAGCATCAGTCCTTCTAATGAATATTCAGGGCTGATCTCCTTTAGGATGGACTGGTTGGATCTCCTTGCTGTCCAAGGGACCCTCGAGGGTCTTCTCCAACACATTTCAAAAGCATCAATTCTTCAGCACTCAGCTTTCTTTATAGTCCAACTCAGACATCCATACATGACTACTAGAAAAATTATTACCACCAAATTATTATTACTCTTCTTATCAACAGCTAGTTTCCCCAGAAGACTAGGGGTTGAGGGGTCTGGGATTTTATCCTATTTACAAGTTAGCGTGCAAACTACTGAGCCCCTGTTTCTGTTACTATTTCATAAGGATGCTGGCAGAAGCCGGAAGACTCATAGGTCAAAGGCAAAGGACTTTGTTGCTCACAGGACAGCAAGCAATGTGCAGCTCATGTTGCATCATGTATTTGTGAACCCCATGCCCTACTGGGTGGCGTGGAGGGCTTCAGGTGCGTGTGTCACCTGCAGTGGGTGTAGGCACAGCTGAGGAGCACTGAGCTTGGGAGAGTCACTGCTTCTGTAGAGCAAGCCTGCAGCTGGTCTAGCAAATTGTACCTCATGCCTTAGGTCTGTTCACGGCAACCACACCCTTGGGAGATGACCCAGGAAGCACACAGTCAGGCCCTTGCATTCTTAGCATACTCCACGAGAACGTGCAGGTTGCTTGTCTCCACACCGTCATCACCCTCTCCTCTACCATTCTGCATCTGTGCATTCCAAGTACCCATGCTTTCCCTCAAGGCCCCTGAGGGTGGTTCCCTTCTTGCACTCCGGGTCAGGTGGACCACAGTGGACCCAGTAATCCTGAGAAAGGTACGTGGGTGGCCATGACGAGGAGAGGGAATAGAATAAGGAAATTTCATAGGGAAGCCCCCGAGCATCGGAGAAGGGCATTGCTGTCAGATTGCCTCCCAAGGGACAGCCAAGCGTCAAGGATGAGGACATAATGGAGGGAAAGCACCATTTGAACCCCAGGGTGAGCTTTTTTAGAAAATCTCTCCCTTCCAAGTTTGGTCAGGAGCTGGAGTGAAATTGAAGAAGAGGCTCCAGTATCCCCAAATAATTTAAAGATAAATTCCCCTGGGAAAGATGAAAGAATGGATGCTAAGTAGTGCAAAGAAGGTGAGGTTTAAAGCCAATGTTGTAGACCTTATTTGTATCACTCATGGCCCTCAACCAGGCATGGAAATACAGGCTGGGAGTGAAGATGTGCCAATAATGTATCACAAGACAGAGGTCAGAGAGCCAGTGTTAATTCAGGGCTGAAGGGGCAGAGATCGCAAGGAATGCAAACTCTCTGTTAGAAGCCAGTTTGGGGTTCCCAAGTCCCATTTAGTTGAGAAACCAGGGGAGTCTCTCCAGAGATAAGGATCAAAACATGGAAGCAAAGGACCAAAACAAATCCATCTATTGTGGACTGGCCCATTGAAGGGACCAATTTCAACAAAGGGAGTGTCCATTAGATTGAGATTTGAGGCACTTTCCACTGGGGCCTCCCAGTGGATCCCTCTCCCCTGCTTCACCCCAGTGGGGATTCTGAGAAGCTGAAAGAGTCCCTTTCCAGTTTGCTAGCAGAACTGTGGAAAGAAAACAAAATGTGTGTGGAGAAATGAGTTCCCTTCAGCTCCAAATGCTTTCCCCTAACCAGCTCCCGCTCAGGAGTGTGCACGCAGGGCACAGGGAAACCTGGTGCCCCGGCTGGCCCACTCCTGACTCCCCATGTCATGGATGGGGGCCTTCCTCTCTGCCCCATGCCTAGCTGGCATGGCAGGGGCCCAGCAATACTTCCTCCAGACGGCCTCCCTCTCCTCCCTCAGTCTCCTTCCTCAGGCAAGTACTTTCCTCCTCTAGAGGGAAGAAGGGCGGGGGCAGGACTGGCTGCATAATTTGCAGGACCCAGTGCAAAATGGAAATGCAAGGCTCCTGGTTCCAAAATTATCAAGAATTTCAAGCCTGCCACAGCAGAGCATTACAGCAAACATGGGACTGAGGGTGGAGCCCGGCAAGGCCACACAGGTCACATGCCCACCACGCCAGCCCAAAGTAGAGGATTCTGTTAGCTGCTCAAAGGAGCCCTCAGGCCAGGGGCTCTGGCTACACTTTGCATCAGGCTGTCTTCTATTGCTGTCAAATAGAAGACAGCAATAGGAGTGGGCCACCAGAGCTATTCACCTGTTGCCATAAACACAGCCTTCAGTATCCTCTGGCTACCAGCTGCTCTGTCCTCTGCCTCTTGAAGGGAGCTCTGGGCAGCCCTGAAAATCACAGAGACCAGTGGCTCTCAAACCTGAGTGTGGACAGAATCTCCTGGAGGACTTCTTACAATACAGAGGGCGGGGCCTCACCCCCAGAGCGTCTGCTTCTTCATCTGAGGTGCAGCCTGAGAATCTGCATTTCAAACAAGTTCCCAGGGGATGCTGATGATGCTGTTGGTGCAATGACCACACTGTGAGATCCACTGAGAGGAACAATAGGAGCACAGGGCCCAGGTGAAACCCAGGGGGGCCTCACGAGGGCAGGTCTGATGCACCCCAAGGCTGACTGCACCAGCAGAGGGAAGGCTCAGCCCTGAGTCCTCCCCTTGCTGATTTCCTGTTTGCCTTTTCAGTGTGGTGAACCAGGAGGAAAAGTCTTTCGCCATCGGAGTACAGTTCTTGCTGATGCGTCTGCTGGGTAAGTATCAGAGATGCCCCCTTCCTGGTGGCCCCAGATTAAGGGAAATCAGAAGGCTGTGGGGTGTGGGGTGGGGAGGGGAAAAGCCCCATCTCATCTCTGTCATAAGAAGCTGTACATAATAAGCACAACAGCAAATGCCAAATCCCATATGGACTGTTTCTGCATCACTTGAGGTTAGGAAAGTTTCCATCTATGGCATTAATTCCAAACGAAACTGTGTAAGAAGGAAAAGTGGACACAGCTGCGAATGCCTAATAGAACGCTGAGTGTAGGTATTTTTTCATCTTTCTCCCAAGAATTCACTGTAGGAACAAAACCTTGCATTCCTGCTGCAGCCAGAACAGCAGCAGAGCCCAGCCCTGGCTTCCTTTCCATTTTACAAAATCCACTCCTGCTACCTCTGTTCAGCAAAGGGGGGCCCTCTGCTGGCAATCCCTGCCAAAGCAGTCAGAACCCGAGGAGGAAGGGCGCTGTGCACAGGGATCAGGACTCGCTGCGGCTGTGAATGCACTGCCTGCAGGCATCTGCAAACACCCAGCTCGCCCCAGGTGTGGGGACACTGCAGGTCCTTTTCCAGGCTGCTCATGCTGGACTGTCCCCTCTGGATGCCTCCAGGCACTGGATTAACACAAGGCACTCGTATGGAGACTTTTGCAGTGACAGGTACAGGAAGTAAAGGGACTGATTGAGGAGGGATTTATTAAGGACCCCGGGGGTGCCCACTGCAGTGGGGAATATGCTGACTTCAGTGGAGAGACTTCAGTTGGCATCAGAGTGCACTTTCTGACCTTAAATGCTGAAATCCCTGCAGAGCCTGCGGTGCATTATTATTCGGGAGTCTGGCTGCACTTCACTCTGTAGCAACTTCCATGATCCCTCTGGGGTGTGTGGGTGATGTCTCTCCTGGGCCTAACCAGCAGGGACCCTCTCCTACCAAAGTTGGGTGAGTGTGGGATAAGGAGGAGTGTAGCAGTTTTTTCAGTGGAATTTCTTGGTCTCTGGCTACTTGCTCCTAAAGCCCCCCTCTTCATACTCTGCTCCTCTGGCCTATATTACACAGAGGACACAAGGCACCGGGGTCTGTCCTGTCCTGATGGCAGAGGCATAGCTGTCACCACAGTGCCTTTCCATTTATAACTTATCATTTATAACTTGCTCTGAAACCTCCACTGGGAAGGAAACCTTACGTTCTGCCCAGCTCAACAGCAGCTAGGATAAGCTCTGGAGCACCTCACCCTGCTTCTTCCCACCACTGTGAAAACAGCCCCTCCTGTGCTCAAAGCACCTGCTGCCTTTGTTTTTTTCATTTGAGCTCAGATAACTCAATGTGAGATCACAGATAGAAATCTCAGGCTGGAGGGATCCATTCATCACCCAAGAGTGCAATTCCACCCTGGGTAGAGAAAAGGACTTGGCCAGCTTCAAATTACCCACTGGAACTTAGTTGAAAATTTTTCTGGACTTCATTTCTGTTCAGGGAGCATCATTTAGGGAGGTCATTCCTTGTGGCCACTTCCATCCCCCATTCACCTGGAGATTTGGGAGCGAGCAGGTCTGATATAGAGGCTGATTCTTAAAGGTCCCCACTTCAGAGCAGAGCCACAAGCAGAAGATTGCCTGTTTCTTTCCCCCAGAAGCAGCTTCTCACAGGGCCCTAGTCTGGGAGGCTGTTTTCAGTGGGTCTGAGAGTGGGATGGCCTGACCCGGGTGTGGATCTGGCCAAGCCTGCCCCTGTCTAGACCTGTAGCTAAGGATGCAGGACTGGCCCGAATGTTCAGCAGCCACAGGGCACGGCCCCGCTGCACCAGTTCTCGGGGCTCAGCTTTGGGGCAGAGGCTCTGACCAGCCCGGGTGTTGGGGGCCTGGAGGTGGTGCTTGCTGTCTAAGGGCACCTTGCCATTGTGGAAGAATGTGGCATTCGAACCTCCAAGAACTAGAGTTCCTAGTCCAGCCCTGACCCTGCTCGGCTATGCAAAGGTGAGCCAGCCGAGCCCACCTTCCTCCCCTTGAAAATGAGGGCACCCGCCTGCCTCCGGGCTGCCCTGAGGGCCTGAGGAGTCGGGGTCCTCAAGAGCCTCCCGCCACCCGGTGAGCCCAGCAGTCCCAAGCGTGGGAACTCTGGTGCCTGTCGAGCTGGTACAAGGGGACCCTGCAGCTCGCCGTCCTGGAAGGATGGCTCAGGTCCCCCTTCTCTTCTGAGCCTCCAGTGAGAGTAATTCAGGCTTCACGGAAGGCTCGTCTGCTTTCCAGAGCCACTGTGGTTCCCACGGGCGGGGCACAGCTGTTCTCATGCCTGTGTGTCGGGGCCCCGGGCACCTGGTTCCCCACCCTGCCCTGGCGCCTCTGCTGACGGCTCCAAGTGACCTGAGCTCTCTGAACTCTCTTCCTGCTGATGCTAGCTTGGTTGCCGTCTCCAGCCCTCTATGGCCTCACCATCGACTACTCCTGCATCCTGTGGAGTGCGAAGTGCTCGGGGAGGACAGGGGCCTGTGCCTACTACGACAACAACGCCCTCCGGGACAGGTGAGAGCCTGCACGGTGTGCCAGGCCCCAGGCCCGGGCAAAGGGCCGTCATCACTCCGGTGGCAATCGTGAGGCTCTCAGGCCTGCAATTGCAGGCCGGCGGGGAACTTGCCATGGGCAGAAGTGGGGGCCACCACTGACCAGCAAGTCAAGGCTCACAGAGAGCCATCCAAGTAACAAGACCCGGAGGCTGCTCTGATGTGTCCTGGCCCCCGTCTTCAGGCCCCGCTGGCCCTCGAGAGGGAGAGCATCACAAAGAGGGTTGTTATAGGAGGAGGTCATGGCTGTGGAACGATGATGCCAGGCCAGCCTCCTATTGCTCAGAAGGAGGTGGCCCATCATAGCTTCTGGCAGAGGCCAAGGGCAGGTGGGACCAAGCCCAGCTGCAGCACCACTGAGCTCTGCACCCCTTCAGCCACCTCACCTGCTGCCTCGTCACAAACAAAGTGGGGGGAGTGGGCTGGACGGGGTCTGGAAATGCTGTGGGAGGGGCATAGAAATCCAGGAGGAGGGCAGACCAAGAGGGCAGGGAGAGGGCACCCTTCCTGGCTGTGCTGGGACACAGCACCCTCCCAGATGGCCGGTGCTGCAGTGTTTCACTGGGTAGGTGGGGGGGGACGCCAGGGAGGGTGGCAACAAGGAGCACTGGACTGGGAGTCCCACGAAGCTCCCACGTCCTACAGGCCTCTCTAGGCTTGTGGACAAAAGGGATGAGGAAGGTGGCTCCAACTCAGGTGGGGACGGATCCTTACATGAATGGTGATGACACATGACCCTGGGGTCACTGTAACAATGATTCTGCTCTGCTCAGCGGCCCTGGCCACAGAGCCTCCATGTCCCTCACGTGTCCTGCCCCCCGCCCCACAGGTACCTGGGCCTGCAGGTGGCCCTGGCCACAGAGCCTCCATGCCCCTCACGTGTCCTGCCCCCCACCCCACAGGTACCTGGGCCTGCAGGTGGCCCTGGCCACAGAGCCTCCATGTCCCTCACGTGTCCTGCCCCCTGCCCCACAGGTACCTGGGCCTGCAGGTGGCCCTGGCCACAGAGCCTCCATGCCCCTCACGTGTCCTGCCCCCCACCCCACAGGTACCTGGGCCTGCAGGTGGCCCTGGCCACAGAGCCTCCATGTCCCTCACGCTTCCTGCCCCCTGCCCCACAGGTACCTGGGCCTGCAGGTGGCCCTGGCCACAGAGCCTCCATGTCCCTGTCGTGTCCTGCCCCC
>SJYX01002037.1:129551-140949 GCA_006410675.1 Oreotragus oreotragus
CCTGGGCCCTGCTCAGCGGCCCTGGCCACAGAGCCTCCATGCCCCTCACGTGTGCTGCCCCCTGCCCCACAGGTACCTGGGCCCTGCTCAGCGGCCCTGGCCACAGAGCCTCCATGCCCCTCACGTGTCCTGCCCCCGCCCCACAGGTACCTGGGCCTGCAGGTGGCCTACAAGGCTCTGGGCGCGGCGCTGCTTATCTTCATCAGCTGGCGGGTGAAGAAGAACAAGGAGTACAATGTGCAGGAGAAGGCTGCCAGCCTCATCTGACCCTCGGCCTCAGCTGCTGCCCTGCTCCTGAGAGCGGACCTGCCCCCACACCTGCCCATATTTACTAATGTTAACACGGCGCCTCCTTTCTGTTTTGTAAATGAGAAAGAAAACCCCATCGCCACTTGCTTTCCCTGTCCCCTCCTCCCAGAGCCCCCCAGGGTGCCCAGGGACCCAGTGGGCACAGAGCTAGAGGGCTGGGTCTCTCCTGGCCCCTTGGGCAAGGCCCCTACAGGCCCGGTCTCGTCCTGCGCGATGGGGATGCTCACTGAGGCAGCCCCGCGGGTCCCTCACCAGCTCTGTGGTTTCTCTCTGGGGAGACCTCTGGGTATCTGCCCAGAGGAAGGAGGGAGGGGGCTGGGTTATTACTGACCAGAGCCAGGCTAGGGGAGGGGCGGGGCTGGCTGCAGTTCCTTTTGTATCTGGCTTCAACACAGCACAGAGCCTAGGGGGACCAACTTGCTTCCCCTCCGATCCTCGCTTCCTGCCCAAGAGGCTGCTTTGGAAGCTCTCATGTTGGGAAGTATGGCCAGTTGGTCCTCTCAGTTACTCATGCTCAGGACCAGAGCTCGGACTAACACCTGAAGACAGGCCATCCAAATGGTATTCAGGTTAACTGTAGACTCTTCTGTACCAGGCCCTGTGTAGGTTTATCTCCGTCTTTCCAGGAGTATATCTCACAAAAGCCACACGGTGGTGAAGACCTGCGGCTGGCTGTAGAAGGCCATGACACCTGGCCCCCACCCCACAGTGGGGAGACAGGACTCCTCATCTCAGAGTGATGGGAAGACCACCTTCCCCTAAGCTGACTCGGGTGCAGATGAGGTGGCTTCACACGGGCTTCCCCGTCTGGACTTTAGCCTGCGGGTCATGGAGGAAAGAGAGGCTGTCGGGATGTCAGCAATCAGGTTAGGAAGTCCAATGAATATCAAAAGCCATCAAGCTGTCTGGCCTCCTGTAGCCCACAGAGTAGAGGCCCTAGAGGTTGACTTTCCTGGTTTTGAACATGCTTGTGCTTATTAGCATTTTCTCAGCCTTGTCTCACTGCCTCCAGAGAGGTGGGTGCCTTCCCTGGGCTTGGGCTGAGAGGTGCTGCTGCCCTGGGTGGAGGTTCAGAGTCAGAAGCCAACAAAGGACTCCTTTCATCCACAAATGTTTATTGGAGACCAACTTCGTGCAAGGCAGCACTGGGGCATGGTTCTCCCTGGAGCTTCCCTGCCCTCCATCTACACTAAGGCCGCCTCCCAGAACAGGCTCACTGGGCAGGGTGGGGGACACAGAGCAAGAACCTGGAGCTTATCAACAGAACCTTGACCGTCCATGCCTCAGCATACTGAGTCTGCTCCTGGCCTTTACCGTATAGGGAGCTGACTTACCATGTCCTCTGGAGTTGCTGGACATCGGTCATGGTCACGGGCAGATCTCTTGAGTGCCACTGCTCTTAGAAGACCCTTCCAGAAGGCACCTCCGGAAAGGCCTCATATGATGGAACGCCAGTGGCCACGGTGTGATCGTCTGAAGTCTTTGTGAAAGCCACTGTCACAGTGACACAGACAGCCTGATTCCAAAGCCACCAGCTCTATTTCCACAGATCTCACTCAGGAAGGGAAGCTCCATGCAACCTCAGAAGCCAGTTTCAGCCCTTTCAGTGGTCATGCTTGGAAAATGATTCTCTGCAACTAACCCTGGTTCTTCTCTCTGCAGTTTAACCAAATTCTGAAGGCACTGCCTTTAGCCGATCTCATGAACAATGAATGCCAGCCTTCAGATTCTAGAAGATGGTTGCTATTCCAAGCCTTTTTTCTATTTTGATATTTCTATTAATATAACGTAACTTAGTCATGAATTTGTACTGTCATGCATATTTGCTAGAGAGCAGACATAACCTATATGTTCTGGCCAGATTGTCCCTTGCCCAATCCTTGGGGGCCTAAGACCATGGGGATGGGAGGTAATGCTACTCCCAACTTATCATGCTGGTACAGAGAAGCAGCAGGTGCCTCTTGTCCTTTCAGTGAAGTCCTTTCAGTCAAGACCCCACAGTGCTGGGCTCTCAGAATCTCTGATCCCTGCCCTTGAGTTTATATGCAGAAGTGGGGTAGGACACAGGCAGCTAAGTCCATGATATGAAGTGGAACTAACATCATAATCATCACTGATCACTGGTCACAGCCAGCACAACTGCCCTACAGCAAATCTGCCTGTAGGACCTGTAATGATGTCACCTTCATTTCCCTTCAGGTGCAAAGCCTTAACAAGCTTCCTTGAGTGTTGGACTCTCATAGAGCGTGTTGTTAAAACGCAGATCTCTGGGACTTCCCTGGTGGTCCAATGGCTAAGACTCTGCACTCCCAATGCAGGGGTTTGAGTCTGATGCCTGGTCAGAGAACTAGATCCCACATGTCGCAACTAAGACCCAGCACAGTCAAATAAATATTTTTTAAGAAATAAATTAAGTGCAGATTCCCAACCCTCTCCACCCTGCCCCAGGGGCTATTTATATGGGGCTGAAGGGAAACCAGGAGTGGCATTTTTAACAGGTCCTTTGTGTGAGGCTGATGTGGGTGGTTGTCAAACCCTGTGTGTGGGTCATCAGAGCCTTAGGGATGCCCACTTATGCTTGGACCACTGAGAAACTGACAATAGGCCTTTGGTCCACTCAAAGGGGAGTGGAGGAGGACAAGGTGACTCTGATTTCCTGGGTGGCTCCAATCAGGGGCTAGTGGACATGGAAAACAAAGCAAGAGCCCACATTTCTATTAGGTTCTATCAGCCCTGAGAGTGGACTTCTCCCTCTACAAGCTTGAAAGTGCAAAATGCATCACAGTCATTTCTTTATATTGGTTGTGTCTGACTTCAGGTCTTCATGGTGCTGCGGCTGGAAATTCAACATCAGTCAGCCTTGGTTTGGCTCTCAGAGCCATCCACATGTCCTTGGGTCCTGCCACTGTGGGTCTTTGGTCCCTTCCTGGTCTGAGGCCCCTAGAAGCCCAGTTTCTCCCCTGGATCCCAAGACTAGGGTCCTGTGTACCCCAGTGATGCCCCTCTACCCCATCCAGTCTAGGAATCCCACTCTCCTGCCAGCCCTTCCGGGGCTGAATGAAAAAGCCAGAAAAGGAAGGGTCTGCAGGAACCTTTTTGTCTCATCCTTCTTTGAGCCTTCTTGGCACAGGAGAGGGAAAATGCAGTAGAATTAAATGCTAAATCTCCATAAATTATCTTCTGGCCCAAAGCCCTTTTGGGTGATCTTTGCCATAGCCCCACGTAGGAGGCCAGATTGGTCTTAAGGCTCCATTTGAAGATGAGGAATCTGAAATTAAGGAAGTAACCATGTGATCAGCTTTATGCAAATAACAACTGGATGGGCCTGGACTCCAGTCAGGCTATCCAGCTCTCTCTGCTCCAGCTCCCCTACTGAGTCGGTTCCCATGGAGGTCCACTGGACCACAAGACAGAGGGGGGAGAATCTACTGAGGGCCAAGTAAAGTTGTTAATGGAGGTGGAGAGAACAGCTAATATTTCACCTACCCACCTTGTATTCAAGTAACAAGAACATTATAGCTGTTCATTAAGCACGACCACGTCAGCCCTATAGCACCACGAGTTCAGAGAGAGTCACAGAGAAAAGGGACAAAGAGGAAAAGGCTTTCAAGAGAAAAAGCCTTGGAAGAGCTACAGGCAGACAGACCTTCAAGGAGACACTCCCACTTGGTGACGAGTCAGCAGGGTTTTGCTTAGGAAACAAAGCCACATTGTGATTTTCTCCAGCTGCTTTCAAAGATGGAGAGATACAGTTAATCTGGGGGCTGAATCCAGTCAGTATCAAACTGTTATTAAAATATTATATTACAGATTCCCAGAGATTGACAGGGGCTGTGTGTGTGAGAGAGAGAAAAGAGAAACAAACAAACAAACAAAACCCTGTGAATCCAACAGAGAAACACTATCTTTTTACAACGATAAGAACTAAACACCTGGGAGAAATGTTCGTCTCCTGCCAACAGCACAGAATTCATTATAACCTTTCATCAGAAATTAATTATGTATACAGGCTGTGGGCAAGCCCTTGGCAAATTATAAGTGAGAGAAAGTTTTTCTTCCACGACACACCCCACCCACTCATCCACTGCGATCCATCCCCACCCTGCCGTGTTGTTGCCACACCACACAGGGGGTCACCGCTGTTTGATGGAAGTCCCTGCCCCGCAGGCACCTGCTGCAGCTTGATGATAGTGACGAAAATGTGCACGGATCTTTACAGCTCACAACACCATCCACTCATTTAACACACTCCTTTAACTGGGAACTCAGGATAGGCTTGGCTGTGCTGGGAAACAAACAAACCTCACCAAGTGTCACGCTACACGACAGTTTGCGTCTTGCTCACCCAAAGCCCACCGTCAATGACGCAACAGGAGTACACGTCTTGCTCACCCAAAGCCCAGCTTCAGTCTGGGTGACTCAGGGCTGTGGCTCAGCACCTCGTTTACATAACACACCGCCAGGACGGATGAGGCAGTGGCAGGGAGTCTCTGAAGGTCTTGCACCGCTAAGCAAGCTTCTGGCCCAGAAGCCACATGCTTCACCTCGGCTTCCAGCCCCTTGGCCAGAACTGGTCACTGTTGCTGCCTAACTGCCACAGAGATGGGGAAAGATAATCCTTCTGTGAGCTCAGAAGAGACAGGAAGCACATATGATGGACAAGCTCTAGGCTCCTCCACCACTGGGGCAAACCTAGATGGAGACAGGTGCTCACTGCAACACGTAAGCAAAGTTTGCCAGGCGCTGGGGGAGGGGGCACAGCCAGGAGAAAGTTTTCTGAAGGCGGCGACATGAACATTGGGTCCCCAAAGGCAAGGAGATGATTTTGAGGCAAGGCTGAACCTGCAGGCAGTTTGCAGAAGAAAGAGGAGATGAGGAGGGAGGTTGGCTCAGGGGAAGCGGATGGTGTAGTGACAGAGGGAGATGTGGGGTTGGGGGAGGGGTCTCCTGGGGTGAGACTTGCTGGGGCAAAGGGCCAAAGACTCAGGGAGGCTGAAAAGCCAGAGAAAGGCCCTAAGGAGGAAGAGAGGGTGAGTTGATCCTCAGTGGAGGTATCTCAGCCAGAGCTTCCACCAGCCCTGAAAGGCCAGTATGACTAGTCCTGTCCTACAAATGGAGAAAACAAGACCCCTCCCAGCTGTCACTTGTGCCTTTATTCACTTAGTCCCTGATGTAGATGAGGACAAAAGATGATGAACATATGGTGCCTAACCTCCAAGGTCACATAATTAGAAGCAAGAATTAGGTGCAAGGACTGAGAGCGCATTCAACCGAGAGATCAGAGAAGGGGCTTGATCCATCCTTACAAAATGGACTAGATTTCAAGAAACTGCAAGGTGCAAGAGAAGACATTCCAGGAGTTCTGAGAACTCACTGGACATAGGGTGCATGAAGGAGAGTTGGGGTCACCTCTGGCCCCTGGGGCAGTGCCCAGGACCCCTCTTCCCACTTGGGCCTGACAGAGGGCCTCTGAGCCTCAGCCAACACATCCCAGGAAGGTCCCCCTAACTCAGGCCCCCTCCTGGACTCTGTCTACACTGGGAAGGGGCTCCTGAGTGGGCCCTTCCATCTTTCCAGGAGTGGTCCTCTTGACACCCCATCCACACCAGCTTGCCCACCAGTTCCCAGGAAGTCTCACCTCTGGGGCTTGGAGGAACTACCCATTTGCAGTCCGCTTCTTGGCCAGAGTTCCAAGGCTGTCCCAGCCCAGGGTGGGGTAGAAGCTTCTCTATGCCCTCTCGTCCCCTCTCGTCTCCTCTCTCTTCCCACCCAAGCCCTGAAAATTCAGGCTTGGAGCTGAGAGTCACAAAGAAACATCCGTCCGGTCCCCAGTGTGTTGCTACCCGCTTAGTCCTGTCCTACAAATGGAGAAAACAAGACCCCTCCCAGCTGTCACTTGTGCCTTTATTCACTTAGTCCCTGATGTAGATGAGGACAAAAGATGATGAACATATGGTGCCTAACCTCCAAGGTCACATAATTAGAAGCAAGAATTAGGTGCAAGGACTGAGAGCGCATTCAACCGAGAGATCAGAGAAGGGGCTTGATCCATCCTTACAAAATGGACTAGATTTCAAGAAACTGCAAGGTGCAAGAGAAGACATTCCAGGAGTTCTGAGAACTCACTGGACATAGGGTGCATGAAGGAGAGTTGGGGTCACCTCTGGCCCCTGGGGCAGTGCCCAGGACCCCTCTTCCCACTTGGGCCTGACAGAGGGCCTCTGAGCCTCAGCCAACACATCCCAGGAAGGTCCCCCTAACTCAGGCCCCCTCCTGGACTCTGTCTACACTGGGAAGGGGCTCCTGAGTGGGCCCTTCCATCTTTCCAGGAGTGGTCCTCTTGACACCCCATCCACACCAGCTTGCCCACCAGTTCCCAGGAAGTCTCACCTCTGGGGCTTGGAGGAACTACCCATTTGCAGTCCGCTTCTTGGCCAGAGTTCCAAGGCTGTCCCAGCCCAGGGTGGGGTAGAAGCTTCTCTATGCCCTCTCGTCCCCTCTCGTCTCCTCTCTCTTCCCACCCAAGCCCTGAAAATTCAGGCTTGGAGCTGAGAGTCACAAAGAAACATCCGTCCGGTCCCCAGTGTGTTGCTACCCGCTTCTCCTTTTTGTGGCCCATGCATGTGCGATAGGACAGGAATTCCCTTCTACAGACACCAGATCCATAACGTGACCTTAGAGATTCCAGACAGGGCCCAACATTTGTTTAAATCTTGGCTCTCATTACACTTCACTGACATTAGCTTACGGAAGAGAGAGCAGTGACTCCAGAAGAGGCAGAAGCTCTCCCCTGGGTCCCCACTGGGTAAGTCTGAGGTGGGTTTCACACTCTTCTCATCTGGCTCCTTGACCTCAGCTTCCTCTCTATTCACTCTGAGATTCCAGAAGGGCTCCTGCAGCCCAGCATTCAGCAGTTCAGGGTGTTGAGCACCCAGACTCTGCCCTAAGAGCTTCACATAAGTTTGCACCTTTATTAGTCACCAAAGAGATGCAATTATCATGCCATTTCCCATAAGGAACCTGAGGCGTAGCCAACTGTGGTCAGTTCAGTTCAGTCACTCAGTCGTATCTGACTCTTTGCAACGCCATGGACTACAACAAGCCAGGCTTCCCTGTCCATCACCAACTCCCGAAGCTTGCTCAAATTCATGTGCATTGAGTCGGTGATGCCATGCAACCATCTCAACCACTGTCATCCCCTTCTCCTCCTGCCTTCAATCTTTCCCAGCATCAGTGTCTTTTCCAATGAGTCAGTCCTTCGCATCAGGTAGCCAAAGTACTGGAGCTTTTTGGCTTCAGCATCAGTCCTTCTCATGAATATTTAGGACTGACTTCCTTTAGGATTTACTGGTTTGATCTCCTTGCAGTTCGAGGGACTCTCAAGAGTCTTCTCCACCACCACAGTTCAAAAGCATCAATTCTTTGGCGCTCAGCTTTCTTTATGATCCAACTCTCACATCCATACATGACTACTGGAAAAACCATAGCTTTGACTAGACGGACCTTTGTTGGTAAAGTAATGTCTCTGCTTTTTAATACGATGTCTAGGTTGGGCATAGCTTTTCTTCCAAGGAGCAAGTGTCTTTTAATTTCATGGCTGCAGCCACCATCTGCAGTGATTTTGGAGCCCAAGAAAATAAAGTCTCTCACTGTTTCCCTTGTTTCTCCATCTATTTGCCATGAAGTGATGAGACCGGATGCCATGATCTTCGTATTCTGAATGTCGAGTTTTAAGCCAACTTTTTCACTCTCCTCTTTCACTTTCGTCAAGAGGCTCTTTGGTTCTTTTTCACTTTCTGCCATAAGGGTGGGGTCATCTGAGTATCTGAATGACTGTGGTCAGAGCCTCCTGTCTCTCCTTTCCTCCGAAGGCGGCCGGGGCAGGCACTGGGGTCTGCAGAACTGCACCTCGTGGGCGCCACCAGGAGGCGCCACCCGCCACGCCGGGCCCTGCAAAGGGGCACGAGGGAGACCGGATTCGCACCCCAACTGGGCGCGTCCTCAGCGCCCCCGCGCCTCCGCTCCGCGATCCCGCTGCCACCTAGCCCCGCTTCCTGCAGCCCAGCGTACCGGTCCTGGCGTCCACTCGCTCACCCCCCACCCCAGGGTGCATCCACCGATCCTGGCCACCCCGAATCTGTCCGCAGTCTGAGCCCGCCTGCGCCAGCCTTGCGTGTCCTTGAGATGTCCCACCCCCGCCGAGCGATAAAGCACCAGTTGGTCTATTTGTATTTTTAGTACGAGAGTGTAATAAACACGTTCAAGAACGAGGAAGGTAGAGGGAAAAGTACCAGGAAGCCCGAGAGGGTCCGGGAGCACACACGGCTTCCCTATGCCCTCCAAGTACCGTGGGCGGGGGAGGGGGAGTGGAGGGTGTCACAGGCTTCCCGCGGAGCCGCCGCCTGGGAACCACCGTTCTGTGGCTGCAGGGCGCTCAGTTATCCTCCCATCCCTCCTTCCTCCGGCTGGCTTCCGGAGCACCTCCTGAGACCTGGCCCTGAAACAGAAGCGGGCATCAGAGAGAAACCTGTGTGCAAATCCAGGCAGGCCCTGTCCATCTCAAGGACTGCCGATTGCCCATCCTGTCGCAGACTCTAGCATCGGGCAGGTGCTGGGGAGGGGGAGGGGCGGCGGCGGGAGGCAGTGAACAAGACAAATAGAACCCATTCCCTGGGGGAATTTACAGTTTGGGAAGGAAGGCATAACCAAGACAACCAAGAAGGCTCACAAATTGTGTGGTTGAGATTGGCTAATAATTCCAGACGCAACAGTGCCATGAGGAGAGATGCAGACAGATGCCTGCATCAGAACGCAAGGGGGAGAGTATGTGTGGTGATATCACAAATGTGATAGACGCCAGTACCCTAGTGCAGTAAGGATCAGGAGTAGAGAGGTGAACTCCAGCTGCATCATGAAAGATGGCAGCAAGTTTATTGTGCAGGGGCCTTCGAATGAAGGTGTTCTGAGGAGAGGGAACTTCAGGCTTGGAGACTCATAGGTGAAATGCTTGAGGTGTGTTTGCCTGGAGGGCAGCAGGGAGGAAGCACAGTTACAAATGGCTGGAGGTGGAGTGTAGTGGGAGGCAGGCTCTAGAGGGAGGGTTACTGTGTATACACCTCCTTTAGTGGCTGGATGCTGCTATGGATAATGGGGAGCCACCAACAGGTTTTTAAGAGGCAAGATGCCACCCAGTTTCTGAGTTTCAAAAGCTACTGGGGCTGCTTTATACTTGGGAAAGGGAGCCTGGCTGGCACAGGTAGGTTCTTAGGAAGATGGCCTCCTTGTCTTTGTGGCTGCTGGGGAGCTCAGGCACAGGAGGAGATCTGAGCCAAGGAGCTCCGACAGGTCAGAGCGGAGGGCAGGACCAGGGAGCAGCAGGAGCCTCCCAGCCGCCTCCCTGGAGCCAGGCCGAGCTGCCCAGAGTACTGGGAGTAGATTCTTGTGCCAGAATGTGCTTTGTTAAAGACAGGATGTTGGGAACTGGATGTCTGTGGGTCCAACACGTGGGGTCTAATTGGCCCACTTGACACGTATGTTTTTAAATTATCCTCAAACATTGAGAGACTTTGAATCTTGGGATTTTTTCTTTGAAAAAACTTGGACCAGCACTCAAGTCCTACAACAAGGCACTGCAGCTGAATGGAGACCACCTTGTGAGGTGGTCCCTGTATTCTCAGGGTTACTGAGGCTCCCCACATCACCTGCTCAGCCTCTTTTGGTATTCAAGTTTCCACACATGCCCACACCCTTAAAGAGTCAAGCTAAGCCACAGAAATCGGGGTGAAGGCTGGAAAGGGCCAGTCCAGAAGCAAAAGGTTATGTTTCAGAAATAATAGCTGGATAGATGACTGTCTGGGAGAAACTGTGAGGGACAAGTGACTGCAGGTGTCTGATTGGGCCCACTGGAGAATGATGTCCAAACAGAACGCCCATATTTCTCCCCAGACATCCTTTCACTGACTTTCCCATCTCACTAAACGGCACTCCAGCCTTCTAGTTTAGTTCAATTCAGTTCAGTTGCTCAGTCGTGTCCGACTCTTCACGACCCCATGAACTGCAGCACGCCAGGCCTCCCTGTCCATCACCAACTCCCGGAGTCCACCCAAACCCATGTCCATCAGGTTGGTGATGCCACCGAACCATCTCATCCTCTGTCGTCCCCTTCTCCTCCTTTCCTTAATCTTTACCAGCATCAGGGTCTTTTCAAATGAGTCAGCTCTTTGCATCAGGTGGCCGAAGTATTGGAGTTTCAGCTTCAACATCAGTCCTTCCAATGAACACCCAGGACTGATCTCCTTTGGGATGGACTGGTTGGATCTCCTTGCAGTCCAAGGGACTCTCAAGAGTCTTCTCCAACACCACAGTTCAAAAGCATCAATTCTTCAGCATTCAACTTTCTTTATAGTCCAACTCTCACATCCATACATGACCACTGGAAAAACCATAGCCTTAACTAGACAGACCTTTGTTGGCAAAGTAATGTCTCTGCTTTTGAATATGCTGTCTATGTTGGTCATAGCTTTTCTTCCAAAGAGTACACGTCTTTTAATTTCATGGCTGCAGTCACCATCTGCAGTGATTTTGGAGCCCAGAAAAATAAATCAGCCACTGTTTTTACTCTTTCTCCATCTATTTCCCATGAAGTGATGCGACCAGATGCCATGATCTTCGTTTTCTGAATGTTGAGCTTTAAGCCAACTTTTTTGCTCTCCTCTTTCACTTTCATCAAGAGGCTTTTTAGCTCCTCTTCACTTTCTGCCATAAGGGTGGTGTCATCTGAATATCTGAGGTTATTGATATTTCTCCCAGCAATCTTGATTCCAGTTTGTGTTTCTTCCAGCCCAGCATTTCTCATGATGTACTCTGCATATAAGTTAAATAAGCAGGGTGACAAAACATAGCCTTGACGTACTCCTTTTCCTATTTGGAACCAGTCTGTTCCAGTTCTAACTGTTGCTTCCTGACCTACATACAGATTTGTCAAGAGGCAGGTCAGGTGGTCTGGTATTCCCATCTCTTTCAGAATTTTCACAGTTTATTGTGATCCACACAGTCAAAGACTTTAGCATAGTCAATGAAGCAGAAGTGA
>SJYX01002037.1:186065-216547 GCA_006410675.1 Oreotragus oreotragus
GACACGACTGAGAGACTGAACTGAACTGAACTGAGTGCTATTTTGGGGCTTCCTTGGTAGCTCAGTGGCAAAGAATCTGCCTGCAATGCAGGAGACCGGGGTTCAATCCCTAGGTTGGGAAGATTCCCCTAGAGAAGGGCATGGCAACCTACTCCAGAACTCTGGAACAAAGGATCCTGGCAGGACATGGAATTGCAGAGTCGGACACAACTGAAGCGACTAAGCAGCGATAGCATCAGTGATGTTTCAGGAAACTTCATTCTGGTGCTCAAATATTATTTCCCTCATGGCAGCTTCCTAAACAATTAATTGCCACTCAGTCTTGGCATCTCACTGAGTGTTCTTTTCACTATACTTTCACAAGAATATGAAGAATAAGGATATGTGCCTATTAATTCATATATAATTTATCTAAATATGTTTTTAAAATACTTACCTTGTAAGTATATTTTCCTCCATCATGAATTTCTTTAAGGCAGTCTTACTCATCCTAGTAAGCAAGGACATCTGGCATATAGTGGGTGCTCAGTAATGAGTAATGAAAATCAATACATTCATAAAGAATAAGAAATAATTTCAGTTGAGAGAATTCAATATCTTGCATGCGTACTCTTTTTTTTTCCAGGCCTATTCCCTCAGCATCCCCTATTGATGATGGGGGGCGGGGCGGGGTTACATTTCAAACTCTAAATGGCCTGTGCAAGATTACTGGAAATATAAATGGTCACAAAGATGCTATTGGCACATATTAGCCTTGGATTTCTCCACAGAAAATGGAACAAAGTCTCAAACAAAATATTAGCATCTTTGCTCCTTCCCAGTATTCTACATAGTATAACATAGATTTGCTGGTTCAGACAAGTCTGCTCTCATTCAACAAGCATTTATAGAGTATCTGTTATGAGTCCATCACTGTACTTGACGCTGTGAATATTGAGTAGAAAAGCAAAGCCTCTTAGTTCAAAAAACTCCTACTCTACCATACATAAAATAGATAAATGACAAATATTTACTGTATAGCATAGGGCATTATATTAAATATCTTGTAATAATCTATAATGGAGTACAATAAGAAGAAAAAAGCTGAATCACTCTGCTGTACATTTGAAAGTAACACAATTTTGTAAATCAACTATACTTCAATAAAAATATTACTCATCACCGATAACCATAACAAATAATAAAGTTCTGAAAGATTGTGAGACTTATCAAAATGTGACAGAGACATGAAGTGAGCAAACGCTGGAAACATGGCACTTTTAGGCATGCTCAATGTAGGGTTGTCACGACCTTCATTTCCTAAAAATACGAAGTATCTGTGAAAGGCAGCAAATCAAAGCACAATAAAATGAGTTTGGCCTGCATGCTATTTTTAAAGTATGCTTTCAAGCAAACACTGCTCTTTCTTAAACTTCCATCAACATTGGAAGTAAACACTCCCTGGAAAGCCTACCTAAAACTTGTTTAAAAATAAGTGGAGTTGATATTTCATGACAGTGTGAGGGAGGAAGACATTTTCCTCTACCATTCTAGGTTCTTCTGGTTGGTCTATGAATTAAATTGACATGAGACAGATTAGCAGGAGAAAATCACACCAAAGCTTATAACTTGTCTACACAGGAGAGACCCAGGAAAACTGAGAAATTCATCAAAATGCCTGAGGCTCTCACGTCAAACAATATCTTCAGCTAAAGCAAAAAAAAAAGGATGTTGTGGTAGTGATTTGGGACTTCAAAGGGAAGGAAGGCAATTTCCCTGGAGATGGAAAAGCAAACATCTGGTAAACAAATGTTTGCTGGGCCTGCAGAGACAGTGGGACCCAGGAATTTTAACAGACTCTGCGGGGTTCCCCTCTGTCTACACAGCTAGTTCACACTACAGTTGGCTGTGGTGTGGCTCCTTTCCTGGAACAGGTCCTCTAGGTACACTCTTTAGGCAGTTAGAACGTCAGAGTTTCTTCCTGAATCTTTTGAGCCTTAATGATTTTCAGCTAGAAATTATCTGCATGCCAAAGAGACGTTTTGGGTCGGCAGATTGTGTTCCCCTAAAACATTAACCAGATCCTTCTTTCTCTCTCTCTCTCTTTTTTTTTTTTTGGTCTTATTTATTTTGTAAAATTTTTATTGGAATATGGTTGCTTTACAATGTTGTGCTATTTTCTGCTGTACAATAAAATGAATCAGCCATACATAGACGTATTATCTCCTCTGTTTTGGATTTCCTTCCCCTTTAGATCACCACAGACCACTGAGTTATAGAGTTCCCTGTGTTATACAGTAGAGTCTCATTACTCACCTCTTTTATACATAGTAGTGTGTGTATGTCAATTCTAATCTCCCCATCTTTGTCTTTTAATACAAAAATTAACATTAACCGGTAGTCTGTGTCAGTAACTTACACCTCTGGTTCCATCTTCTTTCTCTGGATAGAACTTCTGGGAGGAGTCAGAGGTTTTATATCCTTGGATATGCTACTCTGCCTTAGCTCCCTTCTGCAAAACTTTGTTCAGTGAAAACGTCCAGACCCTGGGGATATCCCTGATACATATATTTTGACCTATAACCAGTCAGTCCTGGAGAGCAGGTGGCATTTGTCCAAATCTATTTTCATCAACACCTATGTATGCTCTAATATTTGTTTAATCATTGTGTTTTTCCTTACCATATGGCCAAGATTAAAAGGATGAAAAAAAAAGATATCAATTTGTGGTTAATATCTAACTTTGGAAACAGTAGTCATAGCAACTCCTTGTTTCTTAAAATCACCCCTTTGATTTTATTACCATGTAAACAATTTGGGATTGAACACTTACTGAATATTGTTGATTATTGTAAGATGGTCCTACAGACAGTGATTATGACTTTATCTTCAGGCACAGCTGAAAAAGAGCTGTGTATAAACAATAAAGTTGCATTTTGTCCTGCATTACAAAAATATAATGAGTCAATTACCACGAACTTAGCTTTTAAAGTAGAAATTCTCATGAAAATAGCTCAGCATGGGAAAAGGAAGAAATACCATTTGTAAAATATATGGAGTTTATACTTGTTAAGTTCTTTAAATAAGACATAAACAGGCACGATTAGAATACACTGAGGTCTTAACATGTTATATATTTCATTAGTTATTATCCTAAATGAATCCATAGATGCAAAATAATTTGTTTCTGAGAAGGCAGTCTCAATTTAGGTGACATAATTTAAGAAAAGGAAATTACTTCAGGTACATTTGCAAATGCCTCTAATTCCATACAGTCTAATATCTTGATTCTACTCTCTGTCATGTTAATGCCTAGGAATAATCTTTTCTCACTCCCACATCCCAAGAATGGAACATGGTTCAAGATTACAGCATTTCTGAAGAGCAAGGCCAACACCAAAATGTCTCCCATAGACGTTTCCCTACTTTTCAAGCCTTCCTCAGTCAGGGCTGGCAATATGATCTAATTTTTGCCAATAAATATAAGTGAAACTCTGTTGGAGAATGCAAGTTCGGAGAAAGATTTTGTGTCCTTTGAAAGTACCCAAACTATCTCGGTTTTTGTAAATGGACAGCTTAGAAAATCTCTCCTCCTTCTTCCAGCCTTGAATGCAGAAGTGATGGCTGAAGCTGTGGCAGCCACACCATGACCAGGAGGCAATAGCAGATGAACAGTGGAGATACTGGCCCTGACACCCTGAACTGCAGAGGAAGCAGGACCTTGAGGAAGACAAAAGTAATAGCATTGGCCCCAATGAGTACAAGTCTCTATCAGCTGAAACTACACAAGCTTCCTAAAAAAAGAGTGTTCAGGCATTCCCTTAGTGAAACACCGAAGAGTTCAAAGGCATAAATCTCCTGGCGTCACAAGTCAATTTATTCACCTGTATCTAGAGAAATACTGGCCTTAGAGGTTTTAGCTACGAGGTTTTCTCATACCTCTTTTTCTCTGTATGGCTTACGGGTCTTTAGCATCTGTGTGTCTTACTTTTTGAATCTATTTCCTTTTCTCATTGTGTCATTGCTCAGTTGGTTGCCACAGGCAGTGCTGATGCTAATTCTTTCTCCTCCATTAATAACACAGAGCAATCTCTATTAATCCTAGCCAGCTATCCTGCTGCCGGCAAACTGTACACTGTTGTGTCAGAGTGATATAGGCAGCGTCCTTTTACACCACCTCCAAATCTGTGCCAGTCTCTCCTTCTGGGAATCTCTGTAAGAAACAGTTTAAAGATCTTATTTCTCCATTGTAGGAGAAAGAGGTCCAAAATAAAGTGCGTGTTCCCTGGGGATGCAAAAGAATTATTAAGGTAAAAAGGCTTACTTTTGAAAATAATAGGTCAAACACCAAATGGATTATTTTAGTACTTGATTATTTCCTGATTCATATTTTAACCTAATTTTCATTTCTCAGAGGACTTTCGGCATGCAATGATACCTAGTACCCTGGTTTAATATTTTATCCATTTCCCCAAAGCCAGTCAAGAATGTAATGAAACAGAATGTAATTAATATCAAAAATCTGCTAAATTGGCGCTTCTCTGGTGGTCCAGTGGTTAAGAATCCTCCTGGTAATGCAGGGGATACTGGTTCAAGCCCTGGTCTGGGAAGATCCCACATGTCATGGAATAACTAAGCCCATGTGCCACAACTACTGAGCCCGTACTCAGCAACAAGAAAAGCCACAGCAGTGAGAAGCCCAAGCCCTGCAACTGGAGAACTGCTTTTGCTCAGCCATGAAGACCCAGGCAGTCAAAAATGAACAAATAAATAAAATTATTTGTTTAAAAACTGCCAAGTTTACAAATAGATCAAGTCCAGAAACTTCTGGGAGACAATAACAAGAGATCCCTGAAGTTTTCACATAAAACCTGAGTCTCCCCAAATCAATCAGTGTTCCAGATGGGTGGATCATTGATGGGTATTCCTGATTATGGCATCCTAATTACAGGGTCCCAGTATGTGCCCACTGTCATTAAAATTATTTTCCAGCTATTTTTGGTACAGCCCCAGAGTTGTTCAAACTAAAACACTAATGAAAAACACAAAAAGTTGCAGGCATTTCCACTTTAGTGAAAATGCACTAATTTTTTAATGGAATAAAATATCCATCTATGCTATAGAAAGCCAAATGATGTATTTGCACAGTCAGTAATAAAACATGTGGCCACTTAGATTGAAGGCCACAAAATAGCAAAGCGCATATGATCTAGCGAATCATGTCGCCTAAGAAAATTTCAAAATTGTGAAGAATTAAATTCCCTGTTATGAACATGCTGTTTATTTAAAAACCAAATGAGACAAAACTTGTTTAAATCTGTGTGACAAACAATAAGCCAAACTGAAATTGCTAGTTCAGCCTATTTGAGGAACTGCCCTGCCCACATCTTTGAGATTTTAGTAGCTATAATCTGTGCTTCTCGCAGATTTTACTGCCTCATAGGGGAAAAAGTCTCCCAGAGACCAATTTCTGCAAAACAAAACCAGTTCCCATAAAGGGGTAAATTCCCATGGAGACAGTATTACATTTTTCTCAGCCTTATGCAAGGGTAAATAAATTAACAGTAAACAAGCATCTTTGAAACCAGGTATGCCACAGAAAGTTCTCATCAGCTGTAGATTTTGAGCAGGTACCACAATTCCCTGCATCAACACAACTCTGCTGAAGACCTTGAAATGTATAGTGCAGGAGCTCTTTCCCAAGTTATAAAGGAAAAACACCAATTAAATGGAAAAATATTTAAGGACGATTATTCCCTTAAAAGTAAAACTGTAGAATTTAGTTTCAAGCATTCTGGCATGTCCATTGTATTAAATTCAGAGAAATTCTGTTGCCTAGGAAAGAGATGCACCTTGAAATAGCTAAGCAAAATGGGGAAACTGACATCTTATCTCACAAGAAACCAGATCACAGAAAAAGGTGGGGGACACGTCTGGATATCAGAACCCCAATCCAAGGACCCCAATAACATAAAAGCTTTCTCAGCATCTCCCACATTGAATGCTTCTGTCTATTGTCACAGATTGGCTTGTCTATAAGACTTCACAAGGACATGGTGTTGAAATCTATGGGTCTTGAAATCTATCATCGTTATAACTTAAGAAGACATTGATGGGGACTCTCCCTGGAATGTGTATTCCTCAAGATTCTTCTTCAATGTGAAATATTTTTAAAGTCTTTACTGAATTTGTTACAATGCAGGTTCTGTTTTATGAAGGATGTGAGATCTTAGTTCCCCTATCAGGGATGGAACCCGTACGACCCCCTGCATTGGAAGGCAAGGTCTCAGGCACTCAATCACCAGGGAAGTCCCTGTATTTCTTTTTGAACCAAAGTGATGGGCACCATTTCGATCTCTTCTCTGTGGCATGAGGGTGAAATATTTCTATGGGCCACCTCCATCAGAAGCATGTTCAGGCTTGGGGTGAAGAGGTTACTAAAAGTAGTTAAAGTTCAAAATACTTAAAAAATTCATACATATATTAAGATTCCTTAAAGTTCACGCAATTTGTGCTTTTTACTGTCAAACAGTATTTGTTTAAAGTAGTGTTCCTTAAAGAAATGAATCACTTAAAAGTCCTTGTGGTTTCTGTTTTTCCAGCAAACCATAATGGCTAATTTTGAAGCTATACATAGTAAGTTGGTTCTTAAGGTTGTTCTTCAAGTTATAAAAGAAATGAGATACCCATTTAGAGGAAGACTTGAGAAAAATTCTAATATATAAACCCCAAGTTTGGTCATACTTCCAGGATGTTTTTGGTATTCTTAAAAGATCCTATTCTCTATTCATATCCTCCCCATAAGCCAGGTTGCCCTTGTACTGGCCTTCTGGCCTTGCCTGCATGTGAAGTTTTCAACATCACCGCAGTTTGCAATAAGCTGATACTACCAAAAAACCTCCTGCCCTTTTAACAAAAGCAGTCTAAAGGTGAGCTAATTAAAGGAGGATGCTTTCCGCTCTTACAATCCTCTTGCCCTTTTAAACAGCTCAGGCGAGAGCTAAAGTTAATTAAAAAGAGAAGGTAGCTTCCATTCTTCTAATTTTTCTAGAGGTTGGAGAAACTTCATGATTAGTAACTGCTGAGCATGTGTGTGTGTGATAAGAGACTTCAGTTATGTCTGTCTTTTTGTGACCCCATGGTCTATAGCCTGCCAGGCTCCTCTATCAGAGGGATTCTCTAGGCAAGAATACTGGAGTGGGTTGCCATTTCCTTCTCCAGGGGATCGTCCCAACTCAGGGACTGAACCTGCATCTCACATCTCCTACATTGGCAAGTGGGTTAATTATCACTAGTGTGCAGGAAGCTGATTCTTCACCTGTTGCTCCCTCCCTGTTGTACCAGGAGGTTGTTATTCTCTCCTCCCAACAGCTTTCACAGGAGAGCAGACTCTCCATCCAAACCCTAAAAGATCCAGGATATGTGCTCTAAGTTTTCCTGGTCCCGATAACAATTTGCAGGACCTTCAATTCACCCTCTGTATTTAAAGGGCTAATCATGTAGTTGATTGCAAAGATGGCCACAAATGTTTCTCTTCCTTCCCTGGATGCCCTTGGAAGCTCTCACCCTTCCTCTCTGAACTATCACTGAAGATTTGCTTTGGAAAGGGAGCATTAGCAAATGTCAGTCAATGGGAGGCTGGAAAAAGCTTGTGGGCTAGGACTTTCCTTGGTGCCCAAAGCCTCCAGAGGAGGAGTGCAAGTCAGCCTGCTGGATTCTGAGGGGCGTGTGACCAAGTGACTCCTGTCACCTCCCCTCACCAGAGGCAGAGGGCCGTTGGTGACAACAGTCACGTCTGTGAGCCCAGCCAAGCCCAGCAGAAAACCCAACCAACCATGCCCAGCCTAAATCAACCATCCACAGAATCCTAAAGAAATACATGGTGCTGTTTAAGTTTCTAAGTTAGAGTATGATTTCTACACAGGGATATCTTGTGGATAGACAGCACTGTCATGGAGTTGACAAACAGGGCCCACAGAGATAACAAATAATGTAACACTAAAGGCCTAAAGGCGTGTCATTAAAATCAGGACACAGAAAGCGGTCAACTGTATCAGTGAATTCAGCAAGCCAGAAATGCAAAATTGAAAAAAGCATTGTAAAAGAAGAGAGGTGTTTTGTTTTGCTGATGATACGTTTGTATGTCCAGAACACCATTAGTTAGAAACAAACAAATAAAAGGACAATCCCTCCAGATCTTCTATAATTATTAGAGATTTAGATTAGCCCACATGCTGAAATAGAGCTCCTATGGGCTGCAGTCATCATGGAAGTACAGCTGAGCTCAGCTGGAGCCCCTATAACCAAGGCCAGCTTAATTAACATGCAACATTATAACATACAATATACAAACACCAATACAGTTTACCCATGCTAACTGTAAGTATGTGAAATTGGAAATGCAATAAAATAAACCACCATTTTATTCATGGTAGTTAACAGGACTCATATGAAGAAAACTACTCAATATATAGAGATACTAATACTGAGGTTAAATAAGCAAATTAAAAAAAAAAACTGGGAATATATTTGTTTTCAGAGCAGAAGATTAAATCTTAGATGTGTTATCTCTCCCAAAATTCATCTCTGGGTTTAATGCAATTTCAATTAGAATTCTCTAAAATGATTCTTTCTGGAATTAGACAAAACTACTTTACATTTTATATGAAAGGATAAATGTTCAATCATGGTGTAGAGAATTATGAAAGGAAAGAGCAGTTAAAATGACTTTCATTACTAGGTATTTGAAAGAATTATGAATCTACCATAATGAAATCAATGTATTATTAGCCTAGGAATAGATACTAGATCAATGGAACAGAGCAGAGAGTTCAGCCTATTCCCCTATACGTGAAGGCAACATATAAAGATTGTGTTTCATGGATTCAGAGACAACAAAGCAGGCTATGTCGTGGTGATACTGATACACCTCCAACTCCATTTGGGAGAAAATGAAACTAATTCTCTCTTACACTTAAAGATTTAAATGCAAAATACAAAACAACAACAAAAATCTTTAGAAAAACAAAGATTGAGACTACTTACATAATCTTGGGAAAGAGGATTCTTTGTAACCAAGTCAGAAATCCAGAAGCTCTAAAAGGTAAATGATTATAAAAAATGTTATGTAAAGTCTGTATAGAGACAGATATCATATTTCTATAAACAAATGGAGTTTTCCTACAAACAAATGAAATTAAAGTTTGGAGAAAATAATAGAAAAAAACTTGGAATTCTATTTCTAATAATAAAAAATTATACTGTGGAGTACATCTGACATGTATTCTAAGCCTTGTATATGTATTAAGACTTTAATCCTCACAGCAACTCGTTTAGGAAGTTATTCATCTTCTGAAACCCACTTACAATATATTTTTTGTAATCACAAAATTTCAGTGGCTGGCATAGCAGACTCTCCATTGCTTCACAGCAAAATACAAGGTTACTCTGAGATTCAAAGCCCTCTACAATGATCTAATTTCCTTTGGTGGCCTTATCTTTTATTATCCCATTCCAAGACCCACTCTGTGTCTTCCTTTCTTTATGGCCTTACTTCAGAGAGAAATTCTGCTTGGGATACTTTCTTTGCATTTTTCACATGAAATCTGATGATTTTCTCAAGCTCCATTTTCTGCTTTGTAATCTTTCCTGTTCTCAGACCTATTGCAGTCTCACCAGTATTCAACTTTCCTGCAAATATTTTGATGCTTTTCTTGTGTCCATGTAGTGAATTCTAAATGATAAGCAACTTGATAACAGAGAGTATGTTTTACTTATCTCTAAAGTATTTAGAACACAACAATTGCTTGAGCTACAGCTAGTGAACCCAACATATTAATGGAAGAAATGGCAGGTTTCTGCAGGCTTACTAGTATTTTATTCAGAAAGTTTTAGCAGCTTCTCAGAAGCTATATTCTAAACTTTATAGCAAGGAATACGAAGTCTGTCTCTTCTAATATTCTATGAATTCTTTGAGGGTAGGGACTGTATTTTATCCATTTCAGTAATTTAGTCACTAAACACTGTAGGGATATAGTTCAGTTCAGTTCAGTCACTCAGTTGTGTCCAACTCTTTGCGACCCCATGAATCACAGCACGCCAGGCCTCCGTGTCCATCACCATCTCCCGGAACTCACTCAGACTCACGTCCATCGAGTCAGTGATGCCATCCAGCCATCTCACTCTCTGTTGTCCCCTTCTCTTCCTGCCCCCAATCCCTTCCAGCATCAGTCTTTTCCAATGAGTCAACTCTTCGCATGAGGTGCCTAAAGTACTGGAGTTTCAGCTTTCCGGCCGGTGGCCTCACGGGCTCCGCGTCCCCCCGCAGATGCCCGAGGAGACCCAGGCCCAGGACCAGCCGATGGAGGAGGAGGAGGTGGAGACGTTCGCCTTCCAGGCGGAAATTGCCCAGTTGATGTCACTGATCATAAACACTTTTTACTCGAATAAGGAGATTTTCCTGAGGGAGCTGATTTCAAACTCGTCCGACGTAAGTCTCTCAATGCGGAGTGGGGTGTTTGTGTGAAAGGGCACTGTTTTAGGCGGGGGATGTTGTGCGTCATCACGTGTCTTTTTTTAAATAGGCCCTGGACAAGATCAGGTATGAGAGCTTGACCGATCCCAGTAAGTTAGACTCTGGGAAAGAGCTGCACATTAATCTCATACCGAACAAGCAAGATCGAACTCTCACCATCGTGGACACCGGCATTGGGATGACCAAGGCCGATTTGATTAACAATCTGGGCACCATCGCCAAGTCCGGGACCAAGGCGTTCATGGAGGCTTTGCAGGCTGGCGCGGATATCTCCATGATCGGCCAGTTTGGTGTCGGGTTTTACTCGGCCTATTTGGTGGCTGAGAAGGTGACCGTCATCACCAAACACAACGATGACGAGCAGTATGCCTGGGAGTCTTCCGCAGGAGGGTCCTTCACAGTGAGGACTGATGCAGGTGGGCCCGGGAGCGGGGCCCCGCCGGCGCTGGGGCCCCAGAGAGGGGGTGGCGTTTGTGTGGCCTGTGGTTTCCCTGGAGGGTGATAGCACGCACTTGTGGTGGTTTATCTTGGGCAAGGCCGTTAACTGCCCTGGACTCTTCCCAGTTGTAGCTTCGTAGACTTTTCGGTTAACTGCCCTGGAGAGCGAAATAGTATTTTTTTTGCCTTGATCAGGCCATTGTGATTGAAATTGGCCTCAATCTTTGGACTTTCTTTTCAGGAGAACCGATGGGGCGTGGAACAAAGGTTATTCTGCATCTGAAAGAAGACCAGACTGAGTACCTGGAGGAGCGGAGAATAAAGGAGATTGTGAAGAAGCATTCTCAGTTCATTGGCTATCCCATCACTCTTTTTGTGAGTTTCCGTGTATCCTGTATATGTAGGTTACTAAAGTGACTGAACTGAAATCCTGTTAGTCCTTAGTGCTTTTTATAAGAGATCCAAACTTGCACTAATATCCTGGGCTGGTGGGTCGACTCCTGTCAAGGTTCCCAGGACTGTTAAGGTCCTTCAGAAATCGGCAAGTAGCTTCCTGGCTACTAGTGTTTCTCAGGTGGTGTTGGTGTAAGTGCTGCAGTCTCCTTTAGCTTTTTTCCCCCAGTTTTGTGATAGAGAGGTGACGCACATAATTTGTCCTTTGAAGGTGGAAAAGGAACGTGATAAAGAAGTTAGTGATGATGAAGCAGAAGAGAAGGAAGACAAAGAGGAAGAGAAAGAGAAAGAAGAAAAGGAGTCTGATGAGAAGCCCGAGATAGAAGACGTTGGCTCAGATGAAGAGGAGGAAGAGAAGAAGGATGGGGACAGGAAGAAGAAGAAGAAGATCAAGGAGAAGTACATCGATCAGGAGGAGCTGAACAAGACAAAGCCTATCTGGACCAGAAACCCTGATGACATCACGAACGAGGAGTACGGAGAGTTCTACAAGAGCCTCACCAACGACTGGGAGGATCACTTGGCGGTCAAGGTGAGTGACTGCTAAGTGCTTCAAAACTACCATCCCTGCAGATGTTTGAGGCAGCATTCTGTTCCCCGATGCCCCATGCTTTGCCCAGAGTCATTGTTAGGTAACTGTTATAAGTGAAATTTTTTGTTGGCGCAAGTTGTTTGCCCCGTGTTAATCTTGATTGTTTTATTATAGCACTTTTCAGTTGAAGGGCAGTTGGAATTCAGAGCCCTTCTTTTTGTCCCAAGACGAGCTCCTTTTGACCTGTTTGAAAACAGAAAGAAGAAGAACAACATTAAGTTGTATGTTCGCAGAGTTTTCATCATGGATAACTGTGAGGAGCTAATTCCTGAATACCTGAGTAAGTCGTCTGACATGAAGAACGATCACTGTTATTGGCTTGAGAGATTCATCCTGTCAACTCCTGGTTTTTAAACTAAACGTGGGGAAAATCGTTCATCTTTGGTTTTTGGGGATTCACATTTGTCAGTTTTTGTCTTTGGAGTGACTGGCTGCATTGGGTCTGTTTTTCAGATTTCATTAGAGGTGTGGTGGATTCTGAGGATCTTCCTCTGAACATTTCCCGTGAGATGTTGCAACAAAGCAAAATTTTGAAAGTTATCAGGAAGAATTTGGTCAAAAAGTGCTTGGAACTCTTCACTGAACTGGCAGAAGATAAGGAGAACTACAAGAAGTTTTATGAGCAGTTCTCTAAAAATATTAAGGTAGGTTAGAAATACATTTGGCTATTAGGAGTAGTAATCAAACTGATTTTTCATATGAAAGAATTGAATACAGAAAATGTCTTCCTAAAGCTAACAATGTCTTTCAGCTTGGAATACATGAAGATTCCCAAAATCGGAAGAAGCTTTCAGAGCTGTTGAGGTACTATACTTCTGCTTCTGGTGATGAGATGGTTTCTCTCAAGGACTATTGCACAAGAATGAAAGAAAACCAGAAACACATCTATTACATCACAGGTAACTTACAGACGATAACTGTGACAGTTGATCTTTTTTGTGATCCCATGGGAACAGTTGCACGTGTTTTCTACCTGTGTGGTGTTACCTATAATTTAGTAGGTGTTAATCTAACAGAAATAAATGAGACCGCTGTTAAAAGATCTAAACCTGCTGTTTCCCAGGTGAGACGAAGGACCAGGTAGCCAACTCGGCCTTTGTGGAGCGTCTCCGGAAGCACGGCTTGGAAGTGATCTACATGATCGAGCCTATTGATGAGTACTGTGTGCAGCAGCTGAAGGAGTTTGAGGGGAAGACCTTAGTTTCAGTCACCAAAGAGGGCCTGGAACTTCCAGAAGATGAGGAAGAGAAAAAGAAACAAGAAGAGAAAAAGACGAAGTTTGAAAACCTCTGCAAAATCATGAAGGACATTTTGGAGAAGAAAGTTGAAAAGGTGTGTGAATACAGCCTTTATTTTCTGGTTACTACCCTTTTTAGGGGTGTTAGGTGTCTTTTGAACAAGTCCCATATACATAAGATCTTTAAAGACACGAGAACTTAACAGGAACTTAAAGGTTCGGATTTGTGATAGTATTTGCAAATAGTATTTCTGATTCATGAATACTCAAGTTCCTTAAATATTCAAGTAAACCTGGTAACAAGTACTGAAAATGGAACATCTCTATGCCCAGTTATCACTATATACTTTTTTTATTTTTTGATGAAAGGTGGTTGTGTCAAACCGGTTGGTGACATCCCCATGTTGCATTGTTACAAGCACATATGGCTGGACGGCAAACATGGAACGGATCATGAAGGCTCAAGCCCTGAGAGACAACTCAACGATGGGTTACATGGCAGCCAAGAAGCACCTGGAGATCAACCCTGACCATTCCATCATTGAGACCTTGAGGCAAAAGGCAGAGGCTGACAAGAATGACAAGTCTGTGAAGGATCTCGTCATCCTGCTGTACGAAACAGCTCTCCTGTCTTCTGGCTTCAGTCTGGAGGATCCCCAGACACATGCCAACAGGATCTACAGGATGATCAAACTTGGTCTTGGTAAGCCTTGTGCCAAGTACCCACTGTAATAATACCATTGGAGAAAAAAACCCAAACACGTGACTGTTGAAAAGGGTGAACTTTCAGCAATTTCAACAAAGTTGGGCTCTCTTGTTTCGTTTTCAAAACACAAGTCACATGAGTTAAAAGGGGGTAAATAAGCCTTTTTCGAGATGTCCCTTGTAATTCTCTCAGCCTTGAGAGTGGGTACGATGAATTGGACTAGTTATGTGGCTTTAAGAAACTTAATCCATGTTTTTTATTTCCTTAAAGGTATTGATGAGGATGACCCCACTGCTGACGACAGCAGCGCTGCGGTCACTGAGGAAATGCCACCCCTGGAAGGAGATGACGACACTTCCCGCATGGAGGAAGTAGACTGAGCGCCGCCGAGGGTCCCCTGGCCGTGTGCTCAGCGCTCTGTCTCCATTCCCTCCAATATGTTCTCGAGTATTTCTTTATTTTTGTTAACATTTAAAAATGTGTATGGCATGACAGCTGCATAAGGGGAGGATAAGATTTCTTTGTACTAAGTGTGATACTGTGGTACTTTTAGCACTAAAGCAGAGCTAGTTGTTTCTTCCAGTTTCATGTTGGCTTATTTTAACAGATGGAAGTAGTTAATCTTTGTTGTAAGGTGTGTATGTAACCTCTGTTAACTTTGTGGTCTGAAATGTTTAGCTATCAAGTGGATTCTTTAGTAGACCAAAATTTTCTGTCACTGAAGTGTTCTGAAGTATATACCTTGATGTTTAAAAGAAACACTTGTTACAGCAAATATTCCTCTTCTGGGATATACTTTTTAAAACTTCCATCCCCTGTAGTTGTGACTGCATGTGCCAGGCCTCTAGAAGTTAGTGTGTTAAGCTGAACCAACTTGATTGAAGTCACTGTCCATACATAGGGCTTGTTTTCCAAAGAAAAATATTGTTTAGCAAAATTCTAAGCCTGCCCAGGCATGTTTAAAGCCGCTGGAAAGGTGACTTGGAGCAAGTTTTGTGAATGGAAATGGAGTGCTCAAGTCACATTCTGCTTCAAAAAGTTGTAACAAATACAGATGAATTAAAAGAAATGNTTAGCAAAATTCTAAGCCTGCCCAGGCATGTTTAAAGCCGCTGGAAAGGTGACTTGGAGCAAGTTTTGTGAATGGAAATGGAGTGCTCAAGTCACATTCTGCTTCAAAAAGTTGTAACAAATACAGATGAATTAAAAGAAATGTGTGATGTCTGTCTTGTGGGGGTGGTCCCAGAATGTGAAACATGAGGTGTGCGCCTCCTCCCTAGGAGAGTCAAGGGAGCAGGTGGTTGGTGTGGCCTCCCTAGAGCCTGCTGCTGTGACCTTAGGGTGCTCAGGCCACATGTTTGGGGGTGAGCCTCTCTGCTTAAAAAACAGGAGAATGGCACTTGCTGCTTCTGTGTCCATGTGTTAGACTTTCTAATAACATCATTGTGCTTTAGGATTTCAATGTCTAAGCTGCACTTTGATGGTATTGGTGCAACGGGGGATGTTATTACGCCGCCCTTTCACTGCCTTGCCAGTTATGAACCACAGCTGCTGAACACTTTCCCACCTGAAACCGTCTCTGCTGCTTGTTTTCTGGTTCTTTATTGAGCCTCAGAAAAGGTGTGCCCGGCAGGCTGCTGACGGCCATAAGCAGCACACGGCAGCTGGAGAGGGCAGGGGTGAGCATTAGAGTACTTGGTGGGAGGTCTACCCAGGATTTGGACCTAGAACCTGAGAGAGGCCTGGAGAGTCCACAGACTGGAAGGTCTGTCATGGATAGTAAGCACTGCTGAGTAGTAAGTGCTTGGTAAGCAGCAATCTTTAATCCTTACCAATCGAATGCAGCAGCAGTTTTTAACTCCCCTTAGTCTAAGGAGAGCTTCCCTGATAGTAAAGAATCTGCAACGCGGGAGATTCTGGTTCGATTCCCGGGTCAGGAAGATCTGCTGGAGAAGGGATAGGCTACCCACTCCAGTATTCTTGGGCTGCCCTTGTGGCTCAGCTGGTGTGGTGCCAGTAATCCTGCTGTTGAGGAATTAGTAATTTAAGGACAAAAAGCAAGTTTTCTTATTTCCCACCTCTAGTAATGAGACTAAGAATTACATTCAAATTAAAAGTATTAGTCCTCTATAAAGTGTCTCCAGTGGAAAAAAAATGCCCACAGAGCATTTCCCTCCTGAATTATGGGAAATGTTTATGGCAGGCAAGTAATTGGAACTGCCCCCCCAGCAAGCCCTGTGCCAGAGATAGACCACGGAGACCACAGGTGCCCGCCCCTGAGGGTGAGAAGGTGGTGACCTTATCAATTGTCAGGGGGTCTCCACCCTACTCACACTAACTAGTCCCACAATGAGTGTATAGAGCGCTGGGAAGCAGAGGTTGGTATGATGCAGGGTGGGAATGTGCTCAGTTGCTAACTCGTGACCAATGGTGACCCCCATGGACTGTAGCCTGCTGGGCTCTGTGCATAGGCAAGAGGACTGGAGTGGGGTGCCATTTCCTTCTCGGGGGGTTTTTTCCTAACTAGGCATTGAACCTGCTGTTCCTGCATTGACAGGCAGATAGTTTACCACTGAGCCACCAGAGTGGAAAAAGACTTGGATTATGTGGTTGTGAGAAATCTACAAAACCGGCACAAGGATTCATCAGCAGAGCAAAGTCCTAAGATAAGAGATCAATATATGAAATAGAATTTAAATTTTGTTAGCAGGAAAAGTCATCAGTAATAGGAAACAAAAACAACAAATTGCAATAGCATATAAACAGGAATACATTTTATAAGAAGTTCTGCAAGACCCTGCATCTGAGGACCGGAAAGCAGAAATTAGAGACCAAGGTAAATGGAGACAAGTGAAAAGCCAGACAGAAAAAACACTACCTCCTGTGAGATTTCACTGAATTTTAGGTAAGGCACAGCTATGGAAAGCAGCGACCCTAGTGGGGATCGGACTGCAGGGGGTCCAGGAGGGAACTTGGGCCCCGAGACGTCACAGCTGCACAGCTGTGTGTGTTTATTAAAATTCCAGCTTAAAATACACAAAATGGGTGAATTTGAACCGTGTTTTGTACATAAACAGCAAATGAAAACAAAGCCAAGCTATAGAAAGCAGTCTATAGGGATTCAGAAGTGAGTCTGAGCAAGTCCCGCGCCTCATTACACGTGTAAATCAGCTAACATAAATACTCAGGAGCCTGTTCTGGCATTTTCTAGGTAGTGGGCTTAGCAGGTGCCTGGTGTTTAACTGGGGCTCACTACTCAGCCGGTCACCGTGCTTGGGCTCAGGTCTCCCCATACTTTCTGCAGTGTAACCTGCAAGCCCCAACCCAGGCCTCACCCTTCTAGAATTTTCCCTAAACTGCCGTGGCCTTGCTGTCTCCCGGTCCTCTGAACTCACTAGTTGCTATCAAGCACAGATTCCTCATGCTTTCATTGAACACCAGCGAAGGACCAGCCCAACACACAAAAGATGCATCACCAGGATGGTCCAGCGGTAAAAAAAATCCTCCTGCCAGTGCAGGGAGCACGGGTTCGAACCCTGATCTGGGAAGATGCCATGGAGCAGCTAAGCCCGTGTGCCAGAACTGTTGAAAAGCCTGCGCCCTAGAGGCTCTGCTCTGCAACAAAAGAAGGCCTTGCAATGAGAAAGCCCACGCACTGCAATGAAGAGCAGCCCCAGCTCACCGCAACTAGAGAAAAGCCTGCACAGCAGTGGAGACCCAGCACGGCCCCGAATCAGAGGTTAAAGCGTCTGCCTCCAATGCGGGAGACCTGGGTTCGATCCCTGGATCAGGAAGATCCCCTGGAGAAGGAAATGGCAACCCACTCCAGTATTCTTGCTTGGAGAATCCCATGGACTGAGGAGCCTGGTGGGCTGCAGTCCACAGCGGCACAAAGGGTCGGACACGACTGAGTGACTTTACTTACTAAAGAATAAAAAACCACAGAGAAATATGAATCATTGGGGAAGGCAGCCATGGCAGAGGTCACGGAGTCCCAGTTGTGGTTGGAAGTGCAGGGGCTCAGCTGGTGGGGCAGGGTGGGCAGGTGTGTGGGAAGGCTCCAAGGAGGTGGTGTGTGGGGGGTGTGCTCCAGGAAGAGGGTGACTGCTGATAGAAGTGGGGGGCTTCCCAGTGTAACCAAGTCTTGAGAGCCTGGACGTGTTAGGTCTTGAGAAGAGACCCTGGAGCGTCCCTTCTGAGTGATGGGAGAAAGCTAGGTGAAACCTGCTGAGTGTGCCTTGAAGAATCAGCCTTGGGCCTGGATTGGAGACTGTCCAGCCACTTAGATATGGAAAGAGGGTCACCGTGGTCTGCCATGGGGCTGCTTTTTCAGAATAGGGGGGCCCACCCCTCGGGAAACGTCCTCAATACCAGGAATACTGAGTGGATCTGGTGTGACAAGTCAGCCGCGCCATCCCCGTGACGTTGCCTCGTCTTCGTTCCCTACACACGGGAAAGCCAGTACTGAGAAATCCAGGGCACAGCCCCAGTGGCAATCCCACCTTCGGTCTGGCGGTCCTACCTTCAGTGATGTCGTGGAGGAAGAGCTGCCAGGGCCAGTCCTGACTCGCCACCATAGATGTGTTTGCTAAGTGTCTGTATCCAAAATACTTGGTGTTTGGTACACAGTAGTCAGGTATCTCTGTACAAATTAGTCTCTGACCTTCACAGTTTACAAACACTTTCACTTACAGTTTCTAGTTTCTTTTGTAGATTTCTAAAGTGCATGCAGAAGTGGAGAGAGATGAGTGAGTGTTGACAAGGACACGCAGTAACCGGAGCCCTCACACACCGATGATGGGGTGTAAAGTCATGCCATTTTGGAAAACATCCTGGCAGTTCCTGAAAAGTTAAACATAGAATTACCATGTGATCCAGCAATTCCACTCCTAGGTATGTACCCAGGAGAAATGAAAACATACGTCCACAAAAATACATACACTCCTCCCAGCATGTCTATCCCTCAAGGGCTTTGTTCCAGGATCTCCGAGGACACCAAAATCTGAGGATGCCCAAGTCTCTTTTATGAAGAGAAGGGTGAAGTCAGCCCTCTGTGCCCTCAGGATATGTGTACACACATTTTCATAGCATTATCGATCCTAAAGGAAATCAACCATGAATATTCATTGGAAGGACTGCTGCTGAAGCTGAAGCTCCAGTACTTTGGCCACTTGATGCAAAGAGTGGACTCATGGGAAAAGACCTCGATGCTAGGAAAGACTGAAGGCAAAAGGAGAAGGGGGCGGCAGAGGATGAGATGGTTAGACAGCATCACCGGCTCAATGGATATGAATCTGAGCAAGCTGTAGGAGAGTGAAGGTCAGGAGAGCCTGCAGTCCACGGAGTCGCAAAGAGTCGGACACAACCTAGGGACTGAACAACAATTATTCATAAAAGCCAAAAGGTGGAGACAAACCAAATGTCCATCAACTGATGAATGGAAAATAAATATTCCATGGCAGTGGGATATTATTGCCATAGAAAGGAAAGAATACTGATTCGCACTATAATACGAGTGTACCTTAGGACCACAGTTTTATCCCATGATCTCACTCATACGAAATGTCCAGAGTAGCCAAATCCATAGAGACAGAACGTAGCTGCGAGGCTGGCCAGGGACCTTGGGGAGGAGACACAGAGAGTCGCCGCTTAATGCCTATAGAGTTTCTTTTTGGGGTGTTTATGGTGTTGAACATAGATTGTGCTGGCTTTTCAGTACTGTGAAAACAGTAAAAGTCGGTGAGCTGTACACGTTCGAGAATTTTTGGCTGCGCAGGCTTTCCGTTGCGGTGCAGGGTCTTCGCTAGTCGGTGTGCTGGCTTGGTTGCTCCTTGGCTCATGGGATCTTAGTTCCGCCACCAGGGATCAAACCTGCATTGGAAGGCAGATTCTTAACCCCTGGACCACCAGGGAAGCCCCAAACTGTACCCTTTAAATGAATGAATTGTATAGTATATATATGACTCTCTCAAGCTGTTACTGAAAAAATGTAGGAGTTTGGTCCCTCAAAAAATTAAACAATTACTATATGACCCACCAATTCCACTTCTGGGTATATACTCAGAAATCAGTGTTCATAGCAGTGTCATGATATTAGCCAGAAGGTACAAACAACCACCCAAACACTCAGTGAACTGATGGACAAACACCAAGTGGCATATACACACAATGAAATATTACTTGACCTTAAAAGGGAAGGATATTCCAGGACAGGTGATGTCATGAATGAACCTTGAGGACAGTATGCTATGTGAAATAAACTAGGCACGGAAGGACAAATTACTGTATGATTCCACTTATTTTTTTAAATTTTTTGCCTGTGTTGCACAGTTGGCAGGATATTAGTTTCCTGACCAAACTGAACCCCAGGCCACAACAGCGAAAGAGCAGAATTGTAATCACTGGACTAGCAGGGAATTGCCAAGTATGATTCCACATAATATGAGGTATCAAGAGGAGTCAAATTCATCGACACACAGTACAAGGGCGGTTGCCAGGGGCTGGGGGAGGGGGAGTTGGTATTCAACGCGGACAGAGTTTCAGCTGGGGATGATGAAAAAGTTCTGGAGATGGATGGTAGTGATTGGGGCACAATGATGTGACTGTACTGGATTCCACTGGCCTCTACACTTAAAAATGGTTGTTGTTGTTCAGTTGCTGAGTTGTGTCCGACTCTCTGTGACCCCACGGACTGTAGCACACCAGGCCTCTTTGTCCTTCACCATCTCTTGGAGCTTGCTCAAACTCATGTCTATCGAGTCGGTGATACCATCCAACCATCTCATCCTCTGTCGTCCCCTTCTCCTCCCGAGTTCAATCTTTCCCAGCATCAGGGTCTTTTCTAATGAGTCAGTTCTTCGCATCAGGTGGCCAAAGGATTGGAGTTTCAGCTTCAGCATCAGTCCTTCCAAAGAAATCCCAGGGTTGATCTCCTTCAGAATGGACTGGTTGGATCTCCTTGCAGTCCAAGGGACTCTCAAGAGTCTTCTCCAACACCACAGTTCAAAAGCATCGATTCTTTAGCGCTCAGCCTTCTTTATGGTCCAACTCCCACACGCATTTAAAAATGGTTAAAATGGTAACTTTTATGTCACGTCTATTTGCACACACAAGCAGGGGGAACTGTTCTGTGGGCCACTACAGCCCCATCAGCCAGCTTCAACAGTTATCGCTATGGATCTCACTTGAGTTGGGGATCTTCTTATCAATACTTTCACTGATTTACGACTGCTCTGGGTCTTCATTAGGCTTTTCTCTAGTTGCGGCGACCAGGGCTACTGTTCGGTGGCATGGCAGTGGCTTCTTCTTTCAGAACACGGCTCTAGCGCACGAAGGCTTCAGTAGCTGTGGCGCATGCGTTTAGTTGCTCCTCGGCATGTGGGACCCTCCCAGAGCAGGGATCAGGCCTCCTGTGCTGGCAGGTGGATTCTTTACCACTGAACCACCAGGGAAGCCCTGGAATCTTCTAAGGATCATTATTCATCCCTTTGATAGATGAGGCCACTGCAGCTCCGAGTGGTCCCGGGTAAGAGGGGGCGCCATGAATGGACCATGTCTGCCACTACTCACTCCTTAGTGGGTTGTCCACAGACCCTTGACTTTTTTTCCCACACCAGCTTTCCAGTCAGTGACCCCATTCAAAGTGAGTGATGGCGCCTGATCCTCTCCCCCTGTCTGGTCTGTTTACCCTGCATCCGCCCCTTTCTTTGACGCAGTTCTCACAACTGTCCTGCACTGAAAAGTCTGCGGTCCATCTTCCTGCCTCCCCAGTGCCCGCTGGCCGTGAAGGTTAGGTGTGTGTCTGGTTTGTCCACTGCCAGCCCAGTGCACCAGATACTTATTTGTGGGCTGAATGAAGAACTGGCGCGCACAGCTGATCCTCCCCCCTCCTGTGGGGATGGCAAAGTGTTTAAACAATTGTATAACCTGGGAAGATGTCCGTCCCTTTTCTAAGCCTTCAAGATCTTCTCGAACCTTTGTAAGTCTGATAACAGATTACTCTTCTATAGGAAGGAACATTCCAGGAAGCGGGGCTCTTTGTGAGTCATGGTGTATTAATAGCACCATCAAAGTCTGAACAAAGATCCTGTGACGCTGTTTCGGCTCCGAGGAGCTGAGCATATTCTCTGCCAAGTGTTTATGTCTTCTCAGAACATAATCACCTCCTTATGAAAGTACTTTAAAGCCTCGACACTTGGTCAGTGAAAGTTCTAGAAGTTAAAATGTGGCCCCAAATGCACTGTTGTGTTTCTTCAATTCCAAGGTAAAAAATTAAAAAAGCTAACAATCAGAGTGAAAAAATTGATGTCAGCTCTCCACCTTTTAAAAAGTTGCCTGGATAGGGAATTCCCTGGCTGTCCAGTGGTTAGGACTCCGTGCTCTCACAGCTGAGGGCGCCGGTTCAATCCCTGTTTGGAGAACTAAAAGATCCCACATCCCACAAGCAGCGGCCAAAACAAGGCTGGACAGGTGAAGCCAATTAAACATTTCACCTTTGAACTCCATTCGTTGTGCATGGAACCTCATGAGCCCATCACTGTTCCCATCCGGCCAAATGATCGAGGCCACCAGTCCCGTCCACACTCCGTACAACCCTCTTCTGTCCCCTAGGCTTTCTGAAGCAGTTTCTGAATTTCACTGAATCATTTCATCTGTAAGGATTTCATCTTTTCCTTAACATTTCTTTGTAATTCAAACAGACTCAAGGTACTTGGCACTTGGTACTTGGCAATGAAAAATGCACAATTAAAAACCAGAGAGGATGGGACGTCCCTGGCGTTGCGGCAGGTAAGAATCCGCCTGCTAATGCAGGGGATATGGGTTTGATCCCTGGTCAGGGAAGACTCCACATGCCACGGAGCAACTATGCCCCGTGCGCGTAACTGCTGAGCCCGTGCCCGGCACCGAGAGACGCCGCGCAGTGAGAGCTGGCGCTCCGAGCAGGGTGGCAACCCCGCTTGACGTGGCTAGATAAAAGCCTGTGCAGATGAGGAGCCAGCGCCACCAGAAATAAAATAATAGTAAATAAAAGTGAAAAAGTAAGACAGGATGATCATTTTTACCACCTGAATTTAACACAATCCTGGAGATTTCGGCTAGGGCAGTCAGGCAAGATAAGAAGTACCCTGACTCACAGAAAAGAGTAAAAGCGGTCTCTTATTTGTTGATGACATGACCTTCTACATGGAACACACACACACACACAACCACACACACACACACAACCACACAACCACACACACACACACACCCCACACACACACATACACACAGTGGACTATTACTCAGCCATAAAAAGAGTGAAATATTGCCATTTGTGGTAATGTAGAATATTATGCTTAATGAAATAGGTCAGAAAAACACAAATATCAATTATATGTGAAATCTAAAAAAATAATACTAATGAATGTTTATACAAAACAAACATTCACAGGTGTAGAAACCAAATTAGCAGTTACCAAAGGGCAGAGGAAAGGGGGAAGGATGAATTAGCAGTATAGAATTAACAGATACAAACTACTATGTATAAAACAGATAAGCAAGAAGGATTTACTGTATATCATAGGTAACTAAACCCGTTACCTTGTAAATAACCTACAATGGTATATAATCTGTAAAAATACTGAATCACTGTCACCAGAAATTAAATACAACATTGTAAATCAACTGTATTTTAATTTCAAATAATTAGTGACTGTGCAGCTAATATTTGTGGCACATTAATTTGGTAATTCATCATTCACTGAAAAAATATACTTTTGAGCAGTTGTGCTGTGCATATAACCACCATCCCCAATAAAAAGAAATGCAAGAAGGCAAAGTGGTCATCTGAGGAGGCTTTACACATAGCTGAGGAAAGAAGAGAAGTAAAAGGCAAGGGAGAAATTAAAAGTAAACCCAACTGAATGCAGAGTTCAGAGAATAGCAAGGAGAGATAAGAAAGCTTTCTTAAATGAACAATGCAAAGAAATAGAGAAAAACAATAGAATGGAGAAGACTCTTCAAGAAAATTGGAGATATCAAGGGAACATTTCATCCAAGGATGGACACTATAAAGGACAGAAGTGGGAAGGATTTAGCAGAAGCAGAAGAGATTAAGAAGTAGCAACTATACACAAAATTATACCAAAAAAGAAAATAAAAATCTTAATGATCCAGATAACCATGATGGTGTAGTCACTCACCTAGAGCTAGACATTCTGGAGTGTGCAGTCAGGTGGGCCTAAGAAGCATGTCTATGAACAAAGGTAGTGGAGGTGATGGAATTCCAGCTGAGCTATTTCAACTCCTAAAAATGATGCTGTTAAAGTGCTGCATTCAATATGTCAGCAACTCTGGAAAACTCAGCAGTGGCCACAGGAATGGAAAAGGTCAGTTTTCACTCCAATCCCAAAGAAGGGCAATGCCAAAGAATGTTCAGTCTACTGCACAATTGCACTCATTTCACATGCTAGCAAGGTAATGCTCAAAATCCTTCAAGTCAGGCTTCAGCAGTACATGAACCGAGAACTTCCAGATGTACAACCTGGATTTAGAAAAGGCAGAGGAACCAGAGATCAAATTGCCAAGATCCGCTGGATCATCAAAAAAGCAAGGAATTCCAGAAAAACTCTATTTCTGCTTCATTGACTGCACTAAAGCCTTTGATTGTGTGGATCACAACAAACTGAAAAACTCTTAAAGAGATGTGAACACCAGACCACCTTACCTGTCTCCTGAGAAACCTGTATGCAGGTCAAAAAGCAACAGGTAGAACCAGACCTGGAACAACGGGCTGGTTCAAAATTGGGAAAGGAGTACGTCAAGGCTGTATATTGTCATCCTGTTTACTTATATCCAGAGTACATCTTGTGAAATGCCAGGCTGGATGAATCACAAGCTGGAATCAAAATTTCCAGGAGAAATATCAACAGCTTCAGGTATGCAGATGATACCACTCTAATGGCAGATAGTGAAGGCCAGGGAAAGCTGGTGTGTGCTGCACTCCATGCGGTCTGAGTCAGGCAGAACCTAGCCACTGAACAACGAGCAACTGGGGGAGCTTAGGGCTGAAAGATCCTTGGCTCACAGGGTGACAGTCTAGTGAACAGGGCAGAAATCAATAGGCAGCTTCTATACAGGCTGGTCTGGCATGCTGTGGGTGGGAGTGCAGAGAAATGGCTCCTAACCAAGACTTTCAGGTCAAGGAAGGCATCCTGGAGGAGGTGTCAAACTAAGAGGAAGAGGATAAAAAGTCAGGGGTGGGGGCAAGGAGAGGGAAGCCTTTCCAGCACAAGTCAGAGCCCTAGGCGGTTTGGAGGGAGGGGTCTCGGTAACTTTCCGCATCTGGAAGGAGAGGTGGGGCAGGCGCGGTTTTTAGGTCTGGATGTCAGAGAAGGCGATGGCACTCCACTCCAGTACTCTTGCCTGGAGGGTCCCATGGCTGGAGGAGTCCATAGGCATGGGGTCTCAGAGTCGGACACGACTGAGCGACCTCACCTTCGCTTTTCACATTCATGCATTGGAGAAGGAAATGGCAACCCACTCCAGGGTTCTTGCCTGGAGAATCCCAGGGATGGAGGAGCCTGGCGGGCTGCCGTCTAGGGGGTCACACAGAGTCGGACACGACTGAAGCGACTTAGCAGCAGCAGCAGCAGCAGCAGCAGCAACCGCCGCCGGCAGGGAACGTGGGGTTACGTCACTCAGGGTCTTGCGGCAACTTTGTGTCCGTGAGTGGAGCCGGGATGGGGGAGCCTAGCGCAGCGGGTTCACAGGAGCTTAGCAAAGGGGCCGCGAGGCCGAACCTCCGGAGCGCTGGGGGCGCGGGCGGGTGGAGGGCCGCAGGATGCGTTGTCATGGAGATGCCTGTGACGTCACACCGGTCGGGCCGCAAGACCTTCTCGACCCAGTGGATGGTCACACTGGGAACAAAATGCACATGCCATTCAGAAGGTAGGCCTCCAGTGACAGTGCTGTGCCCTGCGACCCCAGCTGCTCTGAATAAACGGCACCCCGGCGCCAACCTCACCTGCAAGGGTCCCCCCGGCCCCTCCCTCGGAGTCACCCTGGGGAGCCCGTTCCCCGCTGCTCCTGGAGGCCGCACGGGGCGCTGCGGGTCTCGGGCAGGTGGGCGCCGGTGTGCGGCCAGGGCCCCGCACGGGGCGCCTTTCCCCGCACCTGCCGCCTGCGCACGGGGCCATTGAAGCCGCGCCGGCCGCGCTAGGTCGCGGGGGCGCCTCAAGAGGCCCCAGCGGCCAGGAGGGACCCGAGCCGGCGGAGCCCAGACCCTGCGGGGGGCACCCTGCCCGGGGGGGGGGGGGACCGCCAGCCCCGGGGAGCGGGTGGGCGTGAAGAGACCTTCGCCTCGTGGTGGGGGCCCCTGACTGCCGGCGTGAAGAAGCCCCGCAGCGAGAGTGGGCGGCTCCTCACCCTGCCCAGCCAGCACTTCGGGGGCATCTCGGGTAGGAGGTGGTTCCTGCTTCCCGGGACTAGGGTCCCTGCCTCGAAGGCAGCCCCCTTTCTTTCCCTCTTAACGAGAAATATCTGTTGAAGTGAAGCAACGTGAAAGTCGCTCGTGTCCCACTCTTTTTGATCCCATGGACTATACAGTCCACAGAATTCTCCAGGCCAGAATACTGGAGTGAGTAGCCTTTCCATTCTCCAGGGATCTTCCTGACCCAGGGGTCGGACCCGCATTGCGGGTGGATTCTTTACCAGCTGAGCCACAAGGGAAGCCCAAGAGTACTGGAGTGGGTAGCCTTTCCCTTCTCCAGCAGATCTTCCCCACCCGGGTCTCCTGGCAGGGGGATCCTTTTCCAACTGAGCTAGGCTGTCCTCCCCCCAACCCCCGTGCCCAGGGCTGCTGAGGGCTGAGGCGCCACCATCTCCTCAGGCGTGGAGTGAGGGGTTGCAAAGGGGCACCTGCAGGTGGTTGCAAGGTGGGGTGGCCTGGGCCAGCCCTGAGCAGGTGCGAGTGGGAGGGTGACCTTGGGCTGACCCCGCTCCCTCCTGGGACCTCGAGCAGCCTGGAGGTTCCCCTGCCCCAAACCCACAGGAGAAGTCTAAGACACCTAGGAATTTACCTGAAGCAGGAGATCTGGGTTCCATCCCGGGGTTGGGAAGGTCTGGTGGGGGAAGAAATGGCAACCCCCGTAGTGCTCTTGCCTGGAAAGTCCCATGAGTAGAGAAGCCTGGCGGGCTGCAATCCATGGGGCTCGCCGAGACTGGCTATACAACAACATGGCTTAGTGACTAGACAGCAACAAAGTTAATGTCTGCATGTAAAACTGCACAGCATTGTTTCCAAATAAAATATTACTCTAACCTGTAGTTTCCCCGAGACAAACTGGTTTATAAGAAGGAAACCTCAGATGGTCTCTGGCTTTTCTGTGGGTTCCTTCAGCCTGAACGGGATTTCTTTTATTTTGGGTGCAGAACTGGGTGACCTTGATGGATTCTGAGAGGAGCCTGGGAGCTCAGGAGAGGCCGACCTACACACACAAGTTACCATGAAATGTGGCCGCCTCTGAAACTGCTTCTCCCTTTACAGCTTGCTCAACATTGTCTTGAAGTAGAGTTGTAAGTTTTGATCAGTTTTTCAGACAGGAGATTGCAAAATGAAAAAAAAAAAAAAAAAATCCACTGTCATTAAAAAAAACTTTATCTCAGAATAATTGTACCCAAAAGTGTCTGGTCAAAATAATACCAAGTATGGGTATTATTTTGTATGGGTTCATCTTAAAGTATGGGTTCATCTTAAAAGTTAACGCTGGAGGGCTTCCCTGGTGGCCCGGTGGAAAAGAACCCGCCTGTCAATGCAGGAGATGCAGGTTCAATCCCTGCTCTGGGAAGATTCCACATGCTGCTAAACACCTGAGCCCCTGAGCCACAACTACCGAGCCTTTCCTCTAGAGTCCGGAAGCGGCAGCTACTGAAGCCCGAACACCCTAGAACCTGCTTCACAAGAGAAGCCAGGCTCAGTAAGAAGCCCGTGTACTGCAGCTGGAGAGCAGCCTCCGCTCGCTGCAACTAGAGAAAAGTCTGAGCAGCGAAGAAGACCCAGCACACCCGTGAATAAATAAATGCGTATTTAAACAGTTAACACTAGAGGGAAAAAAAAAACAGAAGAAACTTTCCCTGTAGTTTGTGCATGAAAATACAGGTCTTACTGTCCCCTGCCTCTTCCCAAGAACCTGACCGAATATACTAGGCAGAACGTAATTCTTTGGGATGTGCGTTCTTCCTTTCTTTTATTTTAAGCCAGGGATCAAATCCACGCCTCCTGTAGTGGAAGCGAGGAGTCCGAACCACTGGACTGCCAGGGAAGTCCCAGAGGGTTCCAGGAGGTGCAGGGGGTAATGTTCAGCCTTCTGGCCTCCCGTTAGCTTATTACACTTCAATAGTATTTCCTGAGCACCTGCTCTGGTGGTGGATGGGAGTTGAGCTTGTGAAGATGTCCTTGGAAGACGTACACATCCAGGACTGTTTCTTGTCAGGGTGTGTGTGCAGGAGTTTATCTTTAGAAATTTGACCTTCAAAGACTTCTTGCTCTCTCAGGTTCCCAGTCCAGGAAAGGTGCTCAGATATTCGAAGCTTGACCCAGATCTTGGTTTCACGTGGGCAGAGACGTAAAGACCCAGTACCCCATGGAACGACAGACCGTTTCCGTGCTGCCTTAGAAACCGCTTTTGGGGGAAGAGGAGTTGGGAAATCTTTCAGAGCAAATTTTATTGCAAGGAAAAGATGCCTGCTTTGAACTGCTGGTTAGTTTTTGAATATTGTTAAGGGAGAGCTTTTTGAGTGTGTTTTTCCTTTAAAGCAGAAATGCAAAATTGAGTAAAGCACGGAGGCCAAGTTAGAGATGCCCCGTTCTGCATCCCAGACCCGTGCGTCCCCAGCGTGCCTCGTCCGTGGAGCCCTGTGGATGCTGGGGGCGAGAAGGGTCATGATGTCTTCTCCCCTTCTTGGCGGATCTTGAGAGTAGACTTGCTGAGCTCCTCTTTGGCCAAGGACCACTTTGCCTCTCTGTTCTCTCCTTCAGACCAGCGTCGCTCCCTCCCAACTCCTCTGCTCTCAGAAGCCAGCCCTCTGGACTTCACCTCCGCCCTCTCTCTGCAGCCTCTGCTCCTGGTTGTTCCCAGACTCCAGGTAGGAACCTTCACAGGGGGCTCCGGAGGCTGGCCTGTTCCCCAGGGCACTCCTCCCGGTGTAGGGGTCCGGGGCAGGTCCAGGCAGGGAGGAGAAGGGAGCCAGCTAACCTGGGCTGCAGAGAGGAGGCCACTCCAGTCTCTGGACTGTTTGGGAAGGCCCCTTCCCTGTGCTGGGGCTTCTTTGCTGCGCATGGGTTTTCTCTAGCTGTGCTGAGCGGGGCCTTCGGTTGAGTTGTGGCCCGTGGGCACCCATTGCAGTGGGTGTCTTGCGGAGCACAGGCTCTGGCACACGGGCTTTCGTCGTGATGGCGTGACGGCCTAGTTGCTCCGAGGCATGTGGGACCGCACTCCCACGTGTCCCCCGCATTGGCATTCAATTCTTTACCACTGGGCCATAAGGGACATATCAGCAGGCATCTTCTTTAAAACTGAAGTATAGTCGATTTGTGGGCTTTGCAGGTGGTGCCAGTGGTGAAGAACCCACCTGCCAAGGCGGGAAGCGTAAGAAGCCCGGGTTCCATCCCTGGGTCGGGAAGAGGCCCTGGCGGAGGGCGCGGCAGCCCCTCCAGTGTTCTTGCCTGGAGAACCCCACGGACAGAGGAGCCTGGCAGGCCACAGTCCCTGCGGTCGCAAAGAGTCGGACACGCCTGAAGCGGCTTAGCACGAAGGCATAGCTTCTGTTTCCTGGGGGCTCTCAGTCCCTTTGCTGGATCTCCAGCTTCGGAAGCCTGCTGTCGGCCCTAGAACTTGCAAAAGTGCGAGAACTTCTTTGGCATAATTATCCTCCAATTTGTGGGTGGTCTGCTCGGCAGCTCTGCATGTGTCCCAGGGCTGCTGAAGCCAAAGCCCCTCTCCCCGTGGCAGACCACTGCCAACCTGTACCGCCACAGGAGCCCCCAGACACTCACAGGCAGGCCTGGCTCAGTCTCTCGCGGGGTCACTGCTCCTGTCCCTGGGCCCAGTGCACACAAGGGTTCTGCTTTCGGCCTCTAAGCATCTCTGGTGGGTATGAAGTTTGATTCTAAACACGATTTTGCCCCTCCTACCATCTTGAAAAACATCTGCTTCATTGAGTATATCAAAGCCTTTGACTGTGTGGATCACAGCAAACTGTGGAAAATTCTTCAAGAGATGGGAAAAGCAGACCACCTGACCTGCCTCCTGAGAAACCTGTGTGCAGAACTGGACATGGAACAACAGACTGGTTCCAAATTGGGGAAGGAGTACGTCAAGGGTGTATGTTGTCACCCTGCTTATTTAACTTATAGGCAGAGGACATCATGCAAAATGCCAGGCTGGATGAATCACAAACTGGAAAGAAGATTTCCAGGAGAAATATCAACAACCTTAGATATGCGGATGATACCACTCTAATGACAGAAAGTGAAGAACTAAAGAGCCTCTTTGTGAGGGTG
>SJYX01002038.1:0-42621 GCA_006410675.1 Oreotragus oreotragus
AAAAAAAAAAAAAAAAAAAAGAATGTACAGTGTAGCATGAGTGTGTGGGATGTAATGTGGTATTATTATTTCTATTTTTCTAGTACTGATTCCATTGCTATAGGTATTGATCTTGGTGCTGAGGATGAACATAGAAATAAAAGAAAAATAGGGATTTCCAACTGCTTAAGGAGATGTTTCCATGCAATAATAGTGAAAATACACAGTAATAAAATATACAGAATACTAAAGGGGTGATAAAACTATATGACATTACTCCGAAGAATTTTTCACATTTTATGTCTACATTATTGGGATGTACCTAATAATCAGTAGTGACTTACTTAATCATTGACAATATCTTTTCATTTTTAGTGGCATATAAAATAATGGTGTATCTCATAACTGATGGTGTCTCAGATTCAATGAAATTCGGTGGTAAGTGATGATATGCAACATTTAAACAATATTTACCAGGGACCAGGTAAAGGGTGGGATGGATGCTTATAAAGCATTATCAAACATAATCCTTAGAAGCAACTCTATGAATTTGGAAAATGGAAAAACCACTGGAGAAATCTATGACTCAAGTCAGTGAGGTTATAAAGGACTGCTAAGATCAGACTTGAGCTAACTTCCTAAAGAAGGAGAGTCAATTTGGATGAGCCCCAAGAAGAAGTGTAGAGATTCCAGGAAGAGAGATCCTGCCAGTGTGATGTCCTGCTTGGAGAAATTGTGGTACGTTTACCTGTGTGGCTACTCTGAATATTTATTCCTTACTGGGACCTCTCCCACCTTTATTGTATTCCTTTAAAGTGAGGGTCTGGTGTAAGTCTGATTTCTTCTCATCCATTTTGCTTTTGAATCGTAATTGCTTAAGGCAGAGTTTCTCAGTCTGAGCACTAGTGACAAAGGACAAGATAATTCTTTGTTGTGGAGGCTTTGCTGTGAATTGTGGGATATTTAGCATGATCACAGGCCTCTACCCGCAAGATGCTTCCCAGTTGCTAAATGTCCCCTTGGGGAGCCAAATCAGCCACAGTTGAGAACCGATTGTTTAAAGAAAAGATCATACCTGGTATTTTATTATTTTATTTTAGTATGTGTGCATGCATGTGTGTGTGTGCATGTTAAGGAAGAACATTCACAAAGTTTAGGATTTTTTTTTTAATAACTCTTCTATCTTGCTATGAATTCTTGCCAACGGACCACAATGATGCCATTGTATGTAAGTTTAACAAGCATCCGCTCACTTGCCTGTTTACTGTTAATTCTGAAGTGTGATAGAGGTAGGGGATTGGTCCCTGGGAAGCATTTTTTCCTTTGAAATAATTTTAGATTGACAGAGGAGTCACAAAGATGGTACAGAATGTTCCTGTACATATACCTCCCAATTTCGTCCTATATTGACATCATATAATCGTGGTAGTTTTCCAATAAACCTTTGTTTCCTGCTCCAGAGTCCAATCCGGGATCAGTCATTGCATTTAAAGAGTGTCGTTTGCATTTTTGTTTGTTTTTCACGAAAAGAATAGAATTTATTCTGAAAACTGCTGATTCTCAGATGCTGACAGTGAGCATAATTTTCTACATGCTTGTGTTCAGTTGCTCAGGAGTGTCCAACTTTGTGACCCCACAGACAGTAACCCACCAGGCTCCTCTGTCTATGGGATTCTTCAGGCAGAAATACTGGAGTGGGTAGCCATTTCCTCCTTCGTTTTCTAAGTAGGATGTTTATCTGGAGTAACACTCACTGAGCTAACAAGTTCCCTTATTTCTGCTTAAAATAGAAAGTGGAATTGACACTCAATTGCACCCCACTCCAGTACTCTTGCCTGGAAAATCCCATGGATGGAGGAGCCTGGTGGGCTACAGTCCATGGGGGTAGCTAAGAGTCGGACACAACTGAGTGACTTCACTTTCACTTTTCACTTTCATGCATTGGGGAAGGAAATGGCAACCCACTCCGGTGTTCTTGCCTGGAGAATCCCAGGACGGGGGAGCCTGGTGGGCTGCTGTCTATGGTGTCACACAGAGTCGGACACGACTGAAGCGACTTAGCAGCAGCAGCAGCAAGGCAAAAATAGCTGTAATGGTACATAGTTTTTAAATCTTTGAAAAATAAATAGTCCAAAGACAGCTTTTGTCTTGACTCTCAGTCTAAGCCATCATTTCATAGTTTTTTAATAAATGCTAATGGAGTGGACCAAAGGTACAGTCCTAAACTGCTGTTTCATATTTAGGGCAAGCTGAATGGTTCTTTTCCATCTGCTTGACAAATAAAACATGGACACAAAGCGACATGGAAAAGCTGTAATCTATTGAACTCGGTAAATGTGAGTTGTAAGTAATTGCAGTTCGTTCTTAGTCTCATTTGCTGCCCAACCATTTCTCACTATATGATCCCTTAAAGTCAGCCTGATTCAGGGGCAGATCAATACTAGGGAAACCCTTTTGTCTTCTTTTAGGGCATAAAATTTAAAAGACGCTTAAGTCAATATTCCTTTTAATAATGTGTCTTAACAGAAATGCCTGGGTTCCCCCTTCTTGTTATATAATTAATTGAGCTGCCTGCCACCCACAAGGTATAGTCATTCTCTCCCATAATTCTCCTTTGGCCTAATTGCCATTCTGCTTTCAGTTCTATCTGTCTTTAGATATTTCTTCTTTTCCCCAACACTGTTGGGCACGCTTTGTACTTAGTTTTATCTTTCCGTGCTTTTGCTTCTAAATGTCAGCATAATTTTTCTGCCTTATAATATTGGAGATGTTATAACCATCCATCAGCCCAATAGAAGAGCAGAAAAGATTAGATATCATTTATCTGTATTGGTTGTTCATTGTAATGACCCAGTGGACAACATGAACAGATAATCTGTTGCTTTGATGGAAACTAATTATTCTTAAGCATGACAGCATCGAAATAGCTTTTGTGACACTGTTTTTAAAAATGACGGCTACCTAGTCATTATTAGTGCAAGCAGAAGTTTCAGTCGTGTTCTCTGATGATTTCCCTACATAAACAACAAAACAGTTTGCATCTTTTATTACTGCTTTATGGGAAAATTTGACCTAAACTTTAGGAACTTTACAATTTCCATTGACAGTCAAGGATAAGCACCATTGTGTAAAATTTTCTTAATGTGAAGAAAATTCCTTAATGTGAAATAGTCTAGTATTTCCTAGAGAAAAGTAAAAGTAGGATTAGAAGATAATTTTGCTGGAAAAGGTTAACGTACTTGATTTTTAGTTTGTTGCTAATGATTGGACTAATCATGGAATTGGGGTAGTAAAGTGGTCATCAGTTAAAATTCTCCTCTGATGGAATTTCTAAGTAAAGAAAGCATAGTTTATGGTTAATTCTTAAAAAAACAAAATTTATCTGCACAAATAGGAGAGGAGGTTTTTATGTTTATGTGAAAACCTTAAAAAAATCAGTATACTGATGGATTTATATTTTTATGAAGTCTCTAAAATGCTATAGAAACTTAATCAATATTCTAAGATAGTATTTATATTACTGGCACCACTAATAACCAAATTAAGATTGGTATATTATTACCAGACCACAGCAGAGATGCACTTTCACTACAGCATGCCTTGGTTTGAGAACAGAAGCAAATTAAATAACTTCACAAGCCAGATGTTTCTTTTTCTTATAACAAGTTTTGAAAAAAGCTTTGGGGATACTTTAGCTGTTGACAGACCATGGCTAATACACTGAACACATTAAACAAGTTTATATTTATACAAGCTGTGCTGTGCTTAGTGGCCCCAGTCGTGTCCGACTCTTCACGACCGTGTGGACTGCCAGGCTCCTCTATCCATAGGATTCTCCAGGCAAGAATACTGGAGTGAGTTGCCATTCTCTTCTTCAGAGGACCTTCCCAACCCAGGGATTGAACCCAGGTCTCCTGCATTGTAGGCAGATTCTTTACCATCTGAGCCACGAGGGGAGCCCACTTATACAAGCTAACTTCTTGTAAAAAAATGACTGCTGTGACAACAGTTCAACAGTGCTGAAGTAGGTAGAACAAAGAGTCCTTCTACATTCTACTTATTTTACTTTCCTCAATCCCGAGTCCTTTCTTCAGAGGATTGCTAACGATTTGGTACATATCTTTCCAAGCCTTTTTTCTATGCATTTATGTACAAGTATGTACACACACACACACACACACACCCTCAATGGACTGTTATGGATATTCCATAGAATGTTTTGCAACTTATTTTTTCACTTAAAATATGTTTTGAATGTCTTTCCACGCATACATATATATGAATCTTCTTTTTAAAAACTGGACATGCCTATTTTTAACTATTATATCACTCTGTGAAATAGAGTTTGCTCTTTCATACTAGGCTGTATTTCAGGAAGTCTCCTTCAGACACAGTAGATACACTGGAAGAAAACCTCAATTTGAGGCTCAGCTAGTTGAATGTCTGACTTGAGCTGACCCTTCTGACCATATCCGAAGAGGAAACTCATCCCATGCTCAGAAACAACCTGAGCTCCTGATTCTGCCCAGATCAGGTAGGAATCTGGCTCTGACATAAATGAGCAGGTCACCTCTCTGGGTGTCAGGTTTCCCATTTGAAAAATGGGAGCTTGGGTGGATTGAGCCTGATTTGGTCCCGTCCCTGTCCAAATTTTATATCCTCTATCTTTGTTTCCTGAGCTAAAAGCTGCATTTTTGACAGGGGGTAATTCTTCTGGGATTAGTTATAATTGTGTGCTAGTGACAGACATTCAAAATGTTAAGTATGAACATTCAGGTCTATTTTTACCCATAGTGGGCATATGCTTCTGTCCTTGAATACACTGCTTGGGATGACCTTTGTCAGCACCAAGGTGTGATAATGCTAACCAACAGGGAGAGAAACAGACAGCCTGCTCCTTTTGTAGCCAGCTAGGAAACCTGAATTGGAAGTCTTGTTATTACAACATGTTATTGAAATCCTCTAAAGATGATTCTAGTTAAACTCTTAACTATCATTTGAAAACCGTACTTAATTTTAGAATCTACAATGTAGAGATGATGCTTATCAACAGGTGTTGTTTTATCACATTTACTTTTAGAATGATGGGTTCAAATGTCACAAAAATAATAATATAAGCAGCTAACATTAATGACCTCCCACCATGTGTCAGGCATTGTTCTAAGCTTTTTAAGATTGGGAAACTAAGACCAGGAAAGGATAAGTAATTTGTTCAAAGGCACAGAGCTGTAACTATGCTATGCAAACGGAATGTAAACTCCTATTCAGCGGAAGAAAGTGAGGAGTTAACTGAATAGTTACATAGTTATGAAATGACTTGAAGGCCGTGATAGATGTGGCCATTCAGTTCAGTTCAGTTCAGTCGCTCAGTCATGTCCAACTCTCTGCGACCCCATGAATTGCAGCACGCCAGGCATCTCTGTCCATCACCAGCTCCCGGAGTTCACTCAGACTCAACGTCCANGTGATAGATGTGGCCATTCAGTTCAGTTCAGTTCAGTCGCTCAGTCATGTCCAACTCTCTGCGACCCCATGAATTGCAGCACGCCAGGCATCTCTGTCCATCACCAGCTCCCGGAGTTCACTCAGACTCAACGTCCATCGAGTCCGTGATGCCATCCAGCCATCTCATCCTCTGTCGTCCCCTTTTCCTCCTGCCCCCAATCTCTCCCAGGATCAGCGTCTTTTCCAATGAGTCAGCTCTTCACATGAGGTGACCAAAGTATTGGAGTTTCAGCTTTAGCATCATTCCTTCCAAAGAACACAGGGCTGACCTCCTTCAGAATGGACTGGTTGGATCTCCTTGCAAGTCCAAGGGACTCTCAAGAGTCTTCTCCAACACCACAGTTCAAAAGCATCAATTCTTCGGCATTCAGCTTTCTTCACAGTCCAACTCTCACATCCATACATGACCACTGGAAAAACCATAGCCTTGACTAGATGGACCTTTGTTAGCAAAGTAATGTCTCTGCTTTCAACATGCTATCTAGGTTGGTCATAATCTTCCTTCCAAGGAGTAAGAGTCTTTTAATTTCATGGCTGCAGTCACCATCTGCAGTGATTTTGGAGCCCCCCAAAATAAAGTCTGACACTGTTTCCACTGTTTCCCCATCTATTTCCCATGAAGTGATGGGACCAGATGCCATGATTTTTGTTTTCTGAATGTTGAGCTTTAAGCCAACCTTTTCACTCTCCCTTTTCACTTTCATCAAGAGGCTTTTTAGTTTCTCTTCACTTTTTGCCATCAGGGTGGTGTCATCTGCATATCTGAGGTTATTGATATTTCTCCCGGACATCTTGATTCCAGCTTGTGCTTCCTCCAGTCCAGCGTTTCTCATGATGTACTCTGCATAGAAGTTAAATAAGCAGGGTGAGAATATACAGCCTTGACGTACTCCTTTTCCTATTTGGAACCAGTCTGATTAGCAGATGGCAAATGCTGGTGCTGCTCCCTTCTTATTAAGCTGTGGGGAGTCTTTACATAAAAGTGGACCCTCAGTTTCTCAGGTATACTCATGGTGCTGCCTATTGCAGTCAGTCCTTTAAAATATATACAAAACAAAGCAATTCCTTATGCTCTTTCTGCAGCTACAGATCATTTAGGCTGACTTTGCAAAGCTCCTGCCCTGGTAGACAAGCCCTGGTGCTGGAATCTGCAAAGTTGATGATTAGTCGAAACCGTCTGGACTGCAGCCACAGGACATCTTGTAGCACAATCAAGCACCACTTCATCATGCCTGGTGACAGGAGTTTTCCCACTAAGTTTCCATCAGGAGTGAGGAGCCAGGGCCCAGCTCAGCAGCTAATTAGACAAGGCAAGGTACAAGGCTAGTACATGCCAACTTCAATAGACTAGAGTGGTGGATCTGTCAAAAGAATCTGTCTTGCCTTCTGTGCTTTATACCCATTACTGTACCTGGTTGAACATTAACACTCGGAAATCTGCTGATTTTCTCCAATATCCTGGCCCATGCAAAGAAGAAGCTGAAAAGGAACTGTATGTCTTTAAGGTAGTTCCATGCTTCATTATCTTGAAAAGCATCAATCTTCAACTAATTGTTCAAGAAGCACCACAAGATGTAGAAATGTTGAAAGGATGGGTGGAAATGCAGTGTATGGACTTTTTAGTGTCTCTGCTACGATTTCCTCTCTTTCCTGTGATGTTAGTTTTGAAAAAAAAAAAAACAAAGATTTTTAAAAAATGAAAAAGGTTTCCCTCTTGAGACAAAAGTCAACAAATTGCAAGTATTTCCTCCCCTTTTGCTTCTGTGTCTCCTAAAAGATTGAGGCTTAAACAAAAATCTTCATTTTGTGTGTGTGTTTAACAAATTGCCAAATTATGAAAGCAGACACTCTAGAAAGTTTATAAACACATATCTGGAATATAAAGATAACATAAAAAATATTTAAATATTCAGCAGTAGAAGCAGAAATGCAACAAAAAGTCAAATATTTTATATCAGGTTGGGCTATATGCTTGACCACTGAAGTAAATAACACTATACAATATGTCGGCCCTAAAAGTGCCAATTATGCGTGTGTTGTGTGTATGTGTTTCCATCAGAAAACCTCAAATAAGTCTCTACTTGCTGTGGTAAAAGCAGCATATGTTGAAACTTGGAGACCTGTGGAATCATCTTGTTCAATCCTGTCACTTTAAGGACAAGAAAACTGAATTCCAGAGTGGACATACCTACTGCCAGTACTCTTTACTGCTGGGGCCCACTGCTTTTCCTACAATACTATGCTTTCATGCTATAGGAATCTTGGGGTAGAACCTCTTTTCGTAAGCTGAGATACTTAGGGCCACATCTACCCTGGAATCTCGAGAGCTAGAAACAATGGCTTCAAGGGACCACTCCAACCTTCCACTTACAGTCTGTCTGTAGAAAATATTTAATTGTGTATTTATGAGAGTGAGGTATTGTCATCTTCTGACTGAGTAATTTCAGGGAAAAAAAACATATTCAGAGCTGAGTCATAATGTGCTGAGTTCATTTGCACACTGCTCTTCTGTGTAGCACAGTGGACCCTGCTAATCACAGGAAGAGTAGCAAGGTGGTTGAATAGGAAACCTTGATTTACTGCTAACTAAAAAGAAATTAAAAATAAAATAATATGATCATTCTCCCCCCTCTGGAGCTAAAGAGCTATGTGACATGCATCCAAAAGTAGATCCCCAAATCTATGAGTGTGACTGACAAAAGGTACGCTACTTTTTTGCTCATTTTCAACTTGGTGAATAAAATTTCCAGTCACATATAGTCTTGTTAGAATTGCTAATGGATAGTAACGAAAGACACATTGAATATGGAAACTGGAGACTTGGGTCCTAGATCCAGTTTCCTGACCAGGTCTCTGGTCTCTGGCCACCCTTAAATATTGAATCTCTCTGGGTCTCAGTTCTTTCTGGTGTAAAATGAATGGACTGAAGTGAGCTTATGGTTGGGGCTATTTCCACATCTGAATGATCCTCTGATTTTAACAGTTTCAGTATTACTGCTATGACATATTTTTTTCTCTCATTGTTTAATTAACTTGTTCCTGGGTATCTGGGGTTCAACTCAATGTGGGCCAATTGGCACTGTGACATTTCATGTCCATGGATGTGACTCCTCACAAAAACAGATTTTCTTTTAATACAAAGTGCTACTCACAGCAGAGATTGCACATAAAGGCACACCAGTTGCTACAATTGAAAGAAAAATCTCAAAATGTATGTCTTATTCACCATTAACCTCATTTAGGAAGCAGAAGTAAGCAAATGTTATGTTTGCTGATCCCAAAGTTGTGTACTGAATTTAGGTTTAGTCAAAAGTGAGGGCTGTGCACGAAGGATGAGGGCTGAGTGGGTGACATGGAGAGATACGGGTAGTAAAAACTATGGAGCCAACCTCACTGTGATCTCAGGACCTGAACACACAGGGTGTACACAGGTTTTTTTGTTTTGTTGTTTGTTTGGGTTTTTTTTTGGACCACACGGTATCACCTGGAACAGGGCTTCTTAAGAAAAGTAAAACAAACAACAACAAAATGCAGACTAAGTTGCCAACTTGGGAAAAGTCCAGATATCTGGTTTCTCCTGAAACCTCAGTTTGGCAACCCTGGGTCCCGAAATGCAGCACGTCAGCAAGTTGCTGGAGGTGTGCAACGGCCACCACTTTCATATGGGCTTACTGTCTTCCTATTTTCCCCATGATTCTCTACTGCCAACCCTGAGGCCTAATATCAGTTTACCATGTTTCTTGGAATGTTATTTTCAGATAGTAAAGTTAAAAAATAAAATCTATTCCTTATATCCATGTTTCCATTTAAAAAGAATACAGGACTTCCCCGGTGGTCCAGTGGTTAAGAATCTGCCTGCCAATGCAGGGGACATGGACCGGGAAGATCCCACATGCCCCGGACCAACTAAACCTGTGCACCACAACTATTGAACCTGTCTTCTAGAGCCCAAGAGCTGCAGCTCTGAAGCCCACGTGCTCTACAGCCTGTGCTTCACAACAAGAGAAGCTACCACAACGAGAAGCCTGCACACCACAACTTGGAAGCAGCCCCTGCTGGCCAGTAGAGAAAGCCTGTGTGCAGCAACAAAGACCCAGCACAGTAAAAAATAATACTACATCTAGGCTAAGTGGGACGTGTGCTTCTTATACCCTCTCTGCTCTACATCTTATGTTATATGCCTCTCTCCTGCAAATAACTGAATTTTCAAGCCTTGTTCTAACTTAAGCTCTGTCTTTGACATAAGCAGCAAAGGAGGAAAAAAAAAAAATCCAGCTGAATTAGAGAAGCACAGAGTGTAGAATATTAGCTGAAATCCTCTTCCCCAGTGAAATATATGTGTGATTGGATTGTGACTCCTTAACCAGTTTGAAGCAGTCAGGGCTAGAGTTTTAGAGATCTTCCCTATTTTGTGCCTCCCCTGGTGGCTCAGATGGTAAAGCGTCTGTCTACAATGTGAGAGACCTGGGTTTGATCCCTGGGTTGGAAAGATTCCCTGGAGAAGGAAATGGCAATCCACTCCAGGACTCTTGCCTTGAAAATCCCATGGACGGAGGAGCTTGGTGCAGGCTACTATCCATGGGGTCGCAGAGAGTCAGGCATGACTGAGTGACTTCACTTTCTTTCTTTCACTTTCCCTATTTTGTAGGTGAGAGCTGGGGAAGAAAGTACAGGCAGGAGGCAAGCAAGGCACTGATATGGGAGTGGAGACTCTTCCTCTTGCCTCTCTTGCCTGGGAGCCAGCTCACTAAGGATGCCAAGGAATGCCCTTGTGGTAAATTTGCCAGAGCAGCTACTGTCCACATTTCAGCTTGCACTAATTATTTGTGGTTCCCACTTTAACCTGGAAATCTCTCAGGAGACATACTTTGGGGTTTGAGGTTTGCTGTCTCAAATTCTGAAGGGCTTGGGAAAACTTGGAAAGACTGCTGCAAGGAACTTTTATTAGTTACTTCTTAGACTAGATCCACAGTACCTGATCACTCCAGAAGGAACAGCTTAATAGTGAATCTAATTAAATATCCAAGTCTTGAGCTATGCTCTTGTTCTTGTGTGACCTTATTTCTCTCACCTTTTATGTTCCACAGTTCTTTAATTAATGAGATTATGAAAATTTCAAAGGAACTACACACATGTGGCACCCTTAAAATGCTAGTATAGGCATGAAATTAGATTATGAAATTGGGAATAAAGACAAGTCATAGCATTTAAATTTAACTTAAAGTGAAGTTTTCATTGATTTTATTTTCAGTTGCTCCCTTATTCCCTCAAGAGAAAACAAAACCTGGAGATAGCAGGGATGAAATTGTTAAATGACTGTAGAAATTGGTTTGTTTTCTGGGACTCTTTTAGAGACATGGAAACACAGTTTTTGTGTGAGCACATCCTGGTGGGAATTTGATGGAATATTTAGGTAGGAAAAAGTCAAGCTCAAGACTCAGATAAACATGCTGGCACTACAATATTCACCCAGTGCTTAGCCCTCTTTGGTTGGGAAACAACATGAGAACAGTCTTTGTTTTTTTATATTCCAGTTCATTACTGGTGGGACCTTAGCCAACAAGAAAATGCTGTCCGAACAGCTTCAGAATTCAGACAAAGAATCACGTCAGTTCTTATTTTAGACGAACTGGTTTTGCCGTTCCTCTTTCAGAGAAGTACAGTGGGTTTCCCCTGGTGAGCCTAATTGAAAGGACTTGCTTCCACTTGAAAGATGCAGTAAACATCTGGCAAGTGAGGAGAGGTTGGAACTGTGTAGAAATCTTGGAAGAAACCAGGAGCCAGAGGCATAACTAACTAGATTCAGGGCCAGGGTCACTGGTTTCATCATGACTCCTCCATTCATCTGGCTTTGACCTTGGCTGTGACTTGATTATGTGTTTCCCTCTGTTCAATGGGAATGATGAGATGGTGAGTCACTTTTACCATTGAGACTATTAATTGTGAATAACTAAAAATCTCTTTGCAAGCGAAAAGGTCTTCCACGGGAGCCCAATTTTGCTAAAACAGTTGGAAAAAAATTGGTAGGGTACACATTTCAAGGCAGTAATAATAAACTGTAGATTTTGCTGTACAAGGAAATACATTCTTCAAGCTTCAATACATCATTCCAGGATAACTGTGAGCTTTTATTTATTTACTTTGCCACTCCACTCAGAATGTAGGATCTTAGTTCCCTGACCAGGGACTGAACCTGGGCGCCCTGCAGTAGAAGCACAGAGTCCTAACCACTGGACTGCCAGCGAAGTCCCTGTAAGTTTTTATTATTAAACGCACCCCATGGTAGAACAAGGAGTGAGAAGCAGCAGGTAAGACCAGAAATAGGAAAAGCGATTTTCATCTATTCATTCACTCAACAAATATTTATTGAACTCTTTCTATGATCTCTGCACTGGGTTGGAAATAGTAATTAAACACATACAGTCCTTGTCCTTACGTAGCTCGTTGCCTAGTGAAGATAGAGAAAATGGCAGTAATAAATTCTAATCCCAGTAGTATGGGCAAGGAATCCCTTGTGTCTTTTCACATCTGAATATTAATTTTTACGTCAGAAAACTGGCATTGTACGTAACCCTAGAATTCATTCTAGGATTAAGTGGAGCATTTCATACAAAGTACTTAGCACAATACCTGAGAACAATGAGATATTTCTGGAAATAGAGAATTATTTTTTTGCAAGCTTATTTGTAAAAAATCTAGATCACTGGAGGAATTATTATTAACTATTGGAAGACTTCCATTGATAGAGGTGTGAAAAAAAATACAGAATTAGGCAGTTTAGCCTTGCACACAATTATAGCTTGACACACAATGTCAAAGAGGCATCTTGGTAGGCTTTAAAAAAAAAATGAAGAAAGGAGAGCTAGAGTCTAGTCTTAGCTGTGTTACAATGTAACTGTGAAATCTGGGAAAACTCACTTTATGGGTTTCAGTATTTTCAGCTATTAAATGGATTGGTACTTGAATTTGTATCCTATTCCAGTTCTAAATTTGATGATCATCTATAACAAATATTATCAAAGTGTTAGTCACTCAGTCATGTCCAACTCTTTGCAACCCCATGGACTGTAGCCCCCCATGCTCCTCAAGCCATGGAATTCTCCAGGCAAGAACACTGGAATGGGTAGTCATTCCCTTCTCCAGGGAATCTTCCTGGCCCAGAGACTGAACCCAAGGCTCCTGCATTGCAGGCAGATTCTTTACTCCCTGAGCCACTTGGGAAGCCCAAAAATATTATTACAAGTAGTAGTCAAAATACTGTGCTAGTACTAATTTCTTTTAGGTGAGGATGAAGACATGAGCCACTGATAATGAACTTCATTTATACGTATAGGAGAAGATAATAACAGAAAAGAAAAAAAATATTCCAGACTAAATTTTTGACAGAAAGATTAATATGTGTGTATACACATATTTAATAGTATTTCAGATTACCACTGATGGTGTTACTTAAGAAAATTGATAAGCAAATCAACTTAAAAAAATATTTTTTAGCAGTGCCATGCAGCATGTGAGAACTTAGTTCCCTGACCAGGAATCAAACCCTGTATTGGAAGCATGGAGTCTTAACCACTGGACCACCAGGTGGTCCTTGATGAGCAAATCAGACCACTGATTAGGAATATGCTCAAGCATAATGGAAAGTATGCATGGAATACTTAAGTAGCTGAAAACCAATCTTTTTAGAGAAGGCAGTCCTTGAGTAAGATAGATCGGTGGTCCTCAAAGCGCAGTTCTTGGGCCAGCAGCATTAGCATCACCTGGGAACTTGTTAGAACTATGTTATCAGGCTATATCTGTCCTGTTTAAAAAACAAAACAAAACAAAAAACAACTCAGCGTGGGGCCCAGAAATCTGTTTAACAACCCCCCCACCAAGTGATTCTGATGCATGCTTACATTTGATACCCACTACCAATCCATTCTGAAGGAGATCAACCCTGGGATCTCTTTGGAAGGAATGATGCTAAAGCTGAAACTCCAGTACTCTGGCCACCTCATGCGAAGAGTTGACTCATTGGAAAAGACTCTGATGCTGGGAGGGATTGGGGGCAGGAGGAGAAGGGGATGACAAGAGGATGAGATGGCTGGATGGCATCACTGACTCGATGGAGGTGAGTCTGAGTGAACTCCGGGAGCTGGTGATGGACAGGGAGGCCTGGCATGCTGCGATTCATGGGGTTGCAAAGAGTCGGACACGATTGAGCGACTGAACTGAACTAAAAGAGACTCTTGTCCAGATGAATACTAAAAACTGAATAAAGACTAGCAAGAAAAAAAATGAGTTTGGGATTAATTAATTCCTTCATGTATTTATTCAGAATCTACTGTAGGACTTGCCTGGTAGTCCAGTGGTTAAGAATCAGCCTGCCAGATTCATGTTAATGTATGCCAAAACCAATAGAGTACTGTAAAATAAAATAAAGTAAAATGGAAGCTCTAAAAAAAAAAAAAAAAAGAATCAGCCTGCCAATGCAGGAGACATGGGTTTGATCCCTGGTCTGGGAAGATCCCGCAAGCTGCGGAGCAGCTATGTCAGTGCGCACAAGTACTGAGCCTGTGCTCCAGAGCCCAGGAACCGCAGCTAGTGAGCCTATGTGCTGCTACTACAAAAGCCCATGCGCCCTAGAGCCAGTGCTCTGCAACCAAAGAAGCCACTGCAATGAGCACCCCGAGCATCACAGCTTGAGAGTAGCCCCTGCTTGCTAAACCAGAGAAAGACCTCATGCAGGAATGGAGACCCAGCCAGAAGTTAATCAACAGAAACGAATATAAAAATCACTTTGCTTCATCGTGTAGGGAGGCAACAAGATATATACTCTGAAATAAAACGAAATGTCATGATTGACAACACAGGAGCCTAATGAAAAAAAGGATCATCAAAAGTTAAAATCAGAAAGAGATCACCCCTCTGCTTCCTCTAACCAGTGATGAAACCCGAACATACCGTCTTCATTCTCTGGATCATGGTTTCTTTAGCTGAACCAGAACCAGAGATTCATCCAGGAATTAGGAGGAGGTGGGCATATCAAAATCATCTAGAAGGTTTTATTCAAAACAAGGAAATGTCTCCCCCACCTTGTCTTTAGAAAAAGTACTACATCCTTTCCATGAGCTGGGATTGAGAGAACAACAACAGAGAGAGGGAAAGGGGGGTGTGGGGAAGAGAGAAAGAAAAGACAGCTGGACTTGAAGTCTGTCAGCTGACTTTGGCCAGGACCAGGTAGCAAATTGGGTGGAGAATTGTGAATGAAGAGTTTTAAAGGTTAGGCGGAATGATCTGGGGAATGAGGCCATTTGTAGACTGAAAATTAGCCCTATAGACTCATTTCTGGAGAAGTAGCCTCCCAGGGACCAAGTGCTTTGGCTGGATGGTTAATAGAAACAAGATCTGCATAAACACAGTACTTTTCTTCCAAGGATCTGATCTCCATTGTCTCTTTCACTCTCTTGGCTTCTCCGTGAGATAGGCGTGGGTGGGTGTGCTATTTCCCCATCTCATCGTAGAACAAGAACACCAGGAAAGCCACTGCCTTTGATTGGAGCAAGCACCATCAGTAAACAAATATTTATTAAGTATCTGACATTTTTTTTTTTTAAGGCATGTGTAGGGATGGTCCCTTCATTTAGTCCAAGGAAAACTCAACAAGCTAAAGGAAAATTAAGATTCTACTGCTTGTCTCATATCACTGGGAGGGGTAGTAGGGATATGGGCTCAGTACTTTTTTTTCTACTAAGCACAATTCTCATCATGACACATTCCTGCCCTTCCAGGCAGTTCTTGCAGCCTGTCTGTGACCAGCTATGAGGACAGGTTGTGGTAATGGGAGACCTCAATTAACCAGGAAAATTGGTTAGATTAAGTTTTGTTATTAAACAAAGTCCAATCAGAAAAAAAGGTTTGTACTCTGTTGTTTAAAAAAAAAAACAAACAAACCTGAAATAAGAATAATGCAGTGTGTGTGCTCGGTTGTGTCTGACTCTTTGTGACCCCATGAACTGTAGCCCACCAAGCTCCTCTATCCATGGAATTTTCCAGGCAAGAATACTGGAGTGAGTTGCCATTTCCTTCTCCAGGGGATCTTCCCCACCCAGGGATGGAACCTGGATCTCTTGTGTCTCCTGCATTGGAAGGTAAATCCTTTACTGCTGCACCACCCAAGAAGCCTGGAATAAGAATAATAAAGGAGTGCAAGCATTTTAGTTTTTAATTAGAAGAAAATTGCTTTACAATGTTGTGTTGGTTTCTACCATACAACAACTCAAATCTGCCATAATTACACATATATTCTCTCCCTTTGCAAAGAATTTTAAAACTGTGGATAGGAGATCATTGTTCTAGCTTTGCCTCTGCCATCCAGTGAATGCTATGATGTTTGACAAATAAGTTAGGCTCTTTCTGACTCAACTATCTCCCCTGTAAAATGAAGGGATAGTTCCAAATAATTTTTATGATTCCTTTGAGTGCTTTTTTATAGTTCTATGCTTTCTTTCTGATGGCCAGGGACATCATCATTCCAATATGAGCTCATATCCAGGACTGTAGCATCAGACAGAGGAAGTGAAAGAGAATGGGTCCAAGTATGCCCCAGGAATAAGAAAGAAGCTTAATGTTAACTTTTGGGGGAAAAAACTTTGGTATCTGCTTGTTTTAATATACCTGCTTGTTTAATATATTTCACTATATTTGGTATGGGTTCATTACGATATATTTGCAAATCCAGTTATCTCAGAGTAGTAAGGTAGCAGGTGATTTTAATTGGCTCCCCAGGTGGCGACAGTGGTAAAGAACCTACCCGCCAGTGCAGAAGACTCAAGAGATAAAAGTTCGATCCCCGGGTTGGGAAGATCCCCTAGAAGAGGGCATGGCAATCCACTCCAGTATTCTTGTCAGGAGAATCCCATGGACAAAGGAGCCTGGTAGGCTAGTTCATAGGGTTGCAAAGATTTGGGCATGACTGAAGCAACTTAGCATACTTATTTGTTATAACTACACAGTGGACATATACTGCTTGAGTAATAAGAAAAATAGTTACTAAAAAATGAACATTGTTAAAAGAGAGTCATTGAGGTTAAAAGCTGAAAAAGTTTATATGTCTAGTTCAATCCACTCACTTTCAGATTGGAAAACTGAGGCCCACAGAGATATCTGACATGCTCAAACTCTGAACTTACAGAAGCGGCCTTGGGACTATTGACCAAGTTTCTAGTCTCTTAGCCCAAAAGTACTTCTTTCACTATAGTACACTTTCATCATGTTTTTCTATCTTCTCCTTGAAAAACAAAAAAGGTGATAAACAACAATAATCATTGGTCATCCTTGTAATTTAGATTCTGCTTAACCTAGCTCACATAAACCCCCTGGCCAATCCAGCAGTGATGTACTGTTCTCCGGGGGGCAGGGGTAGGCGGGCAATTTATCAGAATCCAGGCTTCACCAATAGGCTGTGGCCAAAATTCATCTGCAGCAGTAAGGAGGGGTGGCCACCGTTTTGGTGTTTGTGTGTCTCTGCTTGCCAGTGAACATTATGCCATAATAGAGATCATTATTAACTTGTTCAAGAGACTAAACAGGACAGAGGAGCAAGGCAGAAAGGATACATGTGAGCCAAGGAGAAGAGTAACACCCTCGGCTTGTTTACCCAGAGACAGAAGCACACAGGATGCTAGTTAGCAGGGCCAGTGTGTGAAAACTCAAGTCTCTTTATATCAGTTTCACTAATTATCCCACCCTTAATTCGGGCGATTTCAGAAAAAAGAGAGTCATTTCTGTCAACTTGGAGTTAACTGATTTTTATAAATAATCTAATTGCATTGGTACTCCAAACAAGAGTTTCTTCTAGATAAACAGTGACAAGCAAATGCCCTACAGAATGACAAATGTTTGCAGGTGGATCTGATAGGGACCATCTTTACAAGGAGACCAAGTTAGCTGAATACTTTTGGCTTATACTGTGAACAAGGTTCCTCAGAAACAAGTCCATTTTTCTGATCCTCATATGTAATCTTTATAAATAAATATTTCTTATACTTTACATCTGCGTGCAAAATTTGCCTCCTACACAAGCCCCACCTTCCAGCCAGGTCCAAATCTCTCACTACCAATGTTATCATTATCCTTGGGAGTCCAGCTGCTTTGGGTTATAAGGATTTTTCGCAAATATGAACTGAAGGGAGCAAAACATAAAGCACTTCCATTTTTTTCCTTCCCATTTCCCCAAGTTAAATAACAGTTTATTCTGCAGGCTTTCAAATCACTCCCACAAAATTGGCAATCCAAGACAATCGACACATTCATGCTAATCCACCCAGAAGTAAATACACTGTGGTAAAACTGTGACATTTGCAAAGACCATAGCTCCCCAATTACTGAAGAATTAACTAGGGATATAATGAGGGAGGGCCAAGTGTGATTCAGCCCAGAGGGAAGTAGTCTTGCCATCCTGTTTCTATCCTCAAGTGAAAACTTTCTATACATTTGAGAATTTAGAAGTGTGGCTCACTTTGACATCTGCTTTAAGTAAAATTGTTACACCATCTTTTTCTTGGTTCAACATAACAGCTGCCATAACACTCCTAAGAGGTTGCTGGCATCAAAATATTTCTCAATTTAGCCACTACTGGAACCTGCTCCAACCCTTGCAGGGACATTTGTGTCATGAAACCATAGTCCATTGGGTCTAATATTTGTTGGATGCTCACTGAAAGAAAAGGGGGTTTAGTCCATGTAGATTATGCTGGATCCTGGAATAAGAATGAGCAACCTGGGTTTGAGTCTGAGACTTGCCCTATTGCTAAATAATGGCACCAGGAAGAACCAATTTGTCTAGCATGGTACAAATTACCTGAATTTTTAATTGTGATTTTGCCTTACACTGACTCTGTGAGGTAAGGAAGTCACTAGCTAGTCATTCTCGTCTTATAGATGAAGCAGCCTAGGCTCAGAAAGACTGTAGTTGTATGTTATCTCATAGTAGCCATTCCCATCATGTATCAGACAAACTCAGGTAGAGGTCCAGAGAAGGCAGGTGTTTCACCTGGCACCACACAGCAAGTCTGATGCAGGACGAGGCGTAATTAGTCTGGAATTTCCAGCCCGTTGCTCGGGTCACTAGACCACGCTGTCTCGGTGTGTCCAGCCTTGCCTGGGAGATGAGCGACCTCACATTTCATCCCCTAGGCCAGGAAACCGTTTCTGGGCCCTGACTGGGTCAAAGCGAGCATAACAACCATACCCAGGTAGTTAGGAGAGGAAATAAAACACTAATGATGTTCTTTGCAGTTATCAGAGCATCTTCCGTCCCTATAAATGGACGGCTTGGGTAGACTACTCTGTAGTAATAATAAATAAAGACTTGAACCACTTTAATCTCTGATCCCAGTCCACCCACAGGCTTCAGGAAAATGTCTGACCAAGCAGACAAGTTCATAGATTTCAGCCTGTGTCGGATCAGGAAGGGAAGAACATTCCGGAGGCGTGGGCCCTCAGGGAGAAGGCCTAGTCCACTCCCAGACTGCTCCTAGATTGCATGCAGGCAGCCTGGAGTTACGGCTCTGCTTTGTCTGGAGCGTTGGACAGTGAAATGCAATAGTAAGAAATCAAGAGGAATATTCTTCTCTCTTCCACTGGACACTCGAGAATAATGAAATACATTTTACTGACATACTATGTGCAGGACCGAATTCAAATATCTAACAGGTGGTGCAAAACTTTACATGACAAACCTTCTACTCCCAAGATATGAACTTAAAATGATAAATAATAGTGAGGGGGGAAATCTATTTTCTTGAGGATGAGGCGAGAAGAGAAAGAAAGAGTTGAGAACTGTAGGATATAGTTACTGATGTTACAGTCGCTAAAAGCACCATTTATAAATCTGAACTTACTTGGTTTAGGTACAAAAGATGCATTTTGTGCAATTTGGTTTTGTCTATAAAGTGGTCGTGTTTTGTGTGTTCCTGGAGATTAAATCCAAAGGGAAAAATCTAGAAAGATATGGGACAAGAAATTCTCCCAGGAAAGTCTTTAGAAAGAAGTATCTTTTTCTGACTTATTTTGCTATTTCACTCTAAGAACTTATATTTAATTCCTTTTTGTAGTTATTCATTAACTGTAACAGATTGCTGTGGATAAAAAATATGATTGTTGGGGGAAAAATAACAAAAACATACATACACACAAAAAACAAACCAAAAAATCCCTGAGAATTTCTTAAATCTATCAAATTAAACCTACCTTGTCTCATTCTTGTATTTTCCTTCATTTCATATTTAGTTTTCTTCTACTTATTACTTGTCTAATGACAGTAATTTCTGTGGCATTTTTCCCTAATATTTGACCTAAGGATCTATTCCCTTTAGTTGCCTTCAGGGGGACCTCTGTGTCCTTTTTTATTTTAAGCCTCTCATCTCCCCAGCAGAGAGGAGATAGTGGGGAGAGTCTTGTGCTTCCTGGCCTTCAGCAAATTCACACTTGTCATGTATATAGGAGCTCCCTGGCTCCCTGCTCCCTGGTGTCCCTTTGGAGCTGTGGGAGGAGAAGAGAAGAAAAACTGGAACTCCACACTAGGATAAAAATTTAAGCACTTGGTTTCTGGCGCTCATTAATGAATGGTATCTAATATTTAACTTGTCTATTGAGTAGATATGAGAAATAGGAGATTAAAAGAATAAAGATAAAATGATTTAAATATAAAAGATGAGAAAAACAAAGCCGTCACATTTTATTAAATTAAAAACTTTGACTCTTGTGTGTATGTATTTTATCCCTGTTTGTGTCTGCTCACTTTTCATTCAATATTGAATAAAATTTACTATAATGTGTCAGGCTCAAGGCTTTATACTGAGGATTCAGAAATGAATGACACAGTCTTTGCAGTATTTAGGCCAGGCATTTCCAAACACTGTTTCATTTAATTTTTTTCAATAATGCACTAAGGTATATATCTTTATCCCTATTTCAGAGATGTAAGAATGGTCTTTGAAAATTTAAACAACTTGCCTGAGGTCAAGTGGTGAGTAAATGGAGAACTTGGAATGGCTCGATGACCCCAAATTCCATACTCTCTCATGCTGGCGGTACCAGATATAGCCTCTCAAAGAATTTAAGGCAAGACTGTAATATTTTAGAAGTGGTCCAGAGAAGGGTAGTGAAGTGAAGAATGAGAAAGTGGAAAGTGTGAATAGTAGAGGAAAGGGAGAGCATGCCTGTTGAAGCGGGGAGGCAAAGGCAGGACTGAACTTGGTGGTCATGTGTGAGTGTGTGCGTGTGTGTGTGTGGTGTGACAGGTAAGTATGGAGGTGTTGGGGGAACTTAGCTAAGCAGGCACTGCTGTGAGCTTCAGTAAAGATTTGAAAACCAGACCAAAGAGTTTGAATCTGAAGTCAGATTTTGAATATGAGATTAACCTCTCCAGCCATTGGAGGATGGTAGGATTGGATTTTGATGGGGAAAATAAATTCTCAATGCAGCCATATTATAAGTAGTGAGAAATGGGGTTGTTCACTGACTATTTCAAAGTCCATCTATAATCATCTATTCCTAGATTCCTCTGCTGTTTAAATGATACTGGTTTACTAAGGTCTGAATGAAACCTACATGCTTGAGAATTCCCCTTGGAAAGGATTTCAAAGATCTCACATAAAGGGTATCATATTGGTTGAATCTGGAAAAAAGAATCAGAAAATAGTCACTTAACAGATATTTGCTGAGCATCTACAACATGCGAACTTTTGTTCTAGACATGGTTGAAAACAAGACATATGCAGAAAAAAGTAACTAGACAAACAGGGAAATCTTGATACATGATATCACAGCCACACAACAAGATATTTTCCATTGCTATGAATTAATATGGAAAGTGGTCCATGAGATAGGAGAGAATTGATAAGTGTCAAAGAGTGTCATGTAGGTGGAATAGGGTACTGACCAGGGCCATCTGTTTATGTTGGAACCAATGGAAAGATGTAAATGACACTCTTTCGTGAACTTAAATTCTCTGTATTTTACAGAAAGAAAAACTGATAAAGATGAAGATTATCCTGATGAAATGGATGATGATACTGAGGACAACTGGGAAATAATGAGTCTGGCCAGTAACTGTTCTTTTTTTTTTTGAGCACAGAGAGCCTGAAAACTGACAGTATCTGAAGGACATTAAGCTGGTTGCAAACCAATATTTCATTTACTACAAATATTTTTCATGTTAATAAACTTTGGCTAGTAGGATTCCTTGGGGCAGGGAGTATATATCCTGAAAAGAATATTGAAAAATTAGAGAAACATTCTTATTGCTAATGATTTGGTCAACTGAGAGTGGGTAATAGACTTCATTTCTGTTTATTATTAGGCATAACATGTTTTATTCCTTAGAGTAGAAAATATGAGCTTTTGATATCACTGCTTAGTATAACTTAGTATAATTGACTCTTCTGAGCCCTGTTTGAACTTAGTGATTCATCATTTTTCAAATTAGTAGGGACATGGTTAGGGTAATCTGAGTCTGTAATCAGTAAAACCTTCTAAATGCCTTCCACAATAATGGATTAAGCTGTCATTTGTAGTATCTATTATTTCTGTTATCATCTGAGCTTAGGATGTCAATTTAAGCTCATTAGTTTAATTTTTAAGGTGTTCCTCCTTGCTTCCGACAGTCATAGGAAGCATGTCCACTTGATGCCTGCTGCCTTATTTGTTGAATTTGGCAGAAGTGACCCCTTGTAAAAGACAAGATACTCAAGTGTCAAGCGCTTACAGGGTCATCCATCTTCTTCGGCCCTTCCACCCACTGGGGCTGGACCACATGCGCCCACTGTTCAGGCCCTGTCTCTGCTTTCTCTTTGTCATTATGCTGTTGTCAATTCCGCCGTTTATTCAGTGATTAATCATCATTTGGAAGGTTCTGCTGGGAGTCAACAGAAAGGGGAGTATTCCTGCAGGTGGTTTCTCTCTGATTAGTCAGAAGTGATAATGACTTGCTGCTGGGGTTTTGTCATAAGGAAGGGAAGACAGTGAATTCTTTTTCCTTTGCAGAAATGCAATTGAATTTTATAAACCTGGGAAATAAACTTAACTGCACAAAGAACATTTGGGTGAGTCTTTTAAAAATGTCCCCCTGAGACACTGTTTTCAGCTAAAGCACCTTTAGAATCACAACTTGCTTACAGTCTTACATTATTATTATTTTACATTTAAGGCATTAAGATGCACGTTCGTGCCAAAATGCCTAAAAATAACTCTGTGGAAGATGAGCTATCTAATAGTGTATCAGCAATCACTTCTCACTGAGGTAATATATTTAATATTTTTGACAGCCACAAGATGGATAATGTTGGTATTTAACTTGGTGCAGTATTACACTTTTATGTTATTTATTTAGGAAAAAATATCTCTGCCAACAAAGATTTCAGTTGTATGGTTTAAAGATGACTGCTTCCATTAAAAAAAAAAAAAAAAGTTGAAAAGGATGGACATGCTAGAAAATTTTCCAAAGAGACTTGGGCTCTGTAGAAAGCAGGGGTGTCTTTTTTGTGGTGGCAAAATGCAAGCAGTGAGGAAGTCAGCACACTTTTGACTGGTGGAGGGAAGTAAGAGACCTAGGGAGGTGGGGAGGAAGGTGGAGTGTCCTTCAGCCTGCTTCCAGCCCAACCAACCTCCCCACCAATTATTATGCATGTGATTTCTCAGTGAGTAGGCAGGCTTTCCAGAACCAGAGGAATAAGTCCTTCAGTGCAGAGTGAAAAAGAGAGTCTGAGTGTGTGTGAACATTTTTTTTTTTTTCACTTCTCAGCTGATCAGTGTGAGAAGAAGGATAAGTGGACTCAGACAGAATTACTCATTTCATTCTTACTCCCGTGGGCAAATTATTCAGAGATTCCAGATTCTGCTCTATGGGTTTATTCCTCATTTTCATCCTCTCCTAAAGTGGAGTTTCTCTCAACTGACATGTCTGGATAGATAGACATGTCTAAATATATTGAGATTCTAGAACCAAATACTTACTTTGAGTAACAAATGATCTTTTTCGCACCCTCCCTTCCCTTTGCCACATTTTGCTGGTGACTGAAATTTTCCCTTCGATCTATGCTCTCTTGGTCTGAGGCTGAGCTTGGTTTTTGGAGCCCAGGAGCAATATCTGAAGGATTTCTGTGTAGGTGGAGTAAACAGTGGCCTGCTGGTGCACTTGGTATATGTGTGTGTGTGCGTGTGTGTGTGTGTGAAGTGGGGAAGGGGTTTCTTTGTATGTGTGTATAAAATGGGAAGGGCCCCTCCTCCAGGATACAGCTGCCTCTTGGGCATGGAACTTGGGCCGGTACTGGGGCGATTTGCAATTCACAGCCTCAGCCACTCACTTCTTGACAGGCTGGTTCTGAGAACTGGGAGCAGATGTTGCCTGACAGGGAGCTCCACAAGAGTGACAGCCACGCTGAGCTGCCAGTCTGGGAGGTGGTAGCTGAGAGTCCTGTGGAGGAGGATGGGTTCTTGAAGAAAATAGGTCAAGAGTAGCTAGGTGTGTGAGGGGCAGGGGTAAGTTCAAGGAGCAGCCCAGATTCCTCTTCTGGGAAAACAGCAAAGTACTGAACACAAGCCTCTGTGTTCCCTCCTGACCTTCTAATCCCTCTCCCCCCATCTACCCGCTCTTGGAGACTTTCTCCACCCTTGTATGTATGAGGCTGATGACAGCTTGTGTGTGATCTGTCTCAGGTGGAGATCGCTTTTGACTGGACTTCATGAACTGGAGTGGTGATTCCCAAAGTGTGGTCCCTTGACCAGCAGTGCTGGCATCACTTGGGAATCATTAGAAATGCAGTTTTAGAGCCCTAACACAAACCTACTGAACCAGAAACAGAGATGGGAGCTGGCAATCTATTATAACAAGCCCTCCAGGTATTTCTGATGTATGATACAGTTCAAGAATCACTGACCTTAAGAGACCAAGCCATGATCCACTAGTATTTGGGTGCATTTGTCAATGAGTTGAGGCAAAAGGGTACTAAGGAGCCCAGAACTTTAATTAGCCAGAGTATTTCAACTTCGGAAAAGCAAACTGTTGAAAACTTGAGCAGATGTGGTTTCCCTTTGTTTTTTCTAGTGTTCAGACTAGATTTTCTAATTGTTCTTCTGGAGTTGAACCATTGTCCTTTGTGAGCAATTATCCAAGGTGTGAATTAGGGAGAAAGGAAACTTGTATTGATTAAGACCTGGTAAGCAAATGGTGCTAATAAAGAGTATTAGGATATAGGAATTTTCCCATGGTTACCAAGCTATTTTCACTCCAGACCCCTGCTTCAGGACTGACACCAAGGATCATTTGATGAAAGAGAGTGGGACCTTCAGAAAATCAGGTGTGTGTCCAAAGTAGTGGTTAGTACAGAGCAGTAGATCCTTAGTAGATTCTTATGGAACTGAAACCTCCTTCACTTCAAGAGTTTCTTTGTAACTCTTCATTTATGCATTTATCTCAACCTTCTTGAACCCAATTTTATGGTTTATATAGGCTCTTGCAGTAACAAGTTGCAGATGAGGCAATACATTTACTACCCACAGTGTAAAGGAATGTGTCCCTTTATTTATTCTACAGTGACCTCTTCCAAGTTTCAGGGGTGCTTATCTGAAATCTTCACTCTTGGGTTTGGGTGTTGATGCTTCCGACTTTGAGATAGTCTCTCTGTGATTGTGTAAAGATGAGTCAGTAGCACTGATCAGTGCTGCCACACCTCACCAGGCAGGAAAACCTCCAAGGAGAGGAATGCCATCTGACTTCACACTGGGGCTGGACTTACATCTGCTAGGCTTGGTGGACTTCTCCATCATGTGGTCACAAAGACCCCACTACATTCCTCCTGAATCAGTGCCTCAAATTTCACTGTGGACGCTCATTTTTTGGCTAAAACATGTCCTGTGCAAGTATTTCCTCCTGCTGGATCTAACTTTCCTGAAAGCAAGGAGCATACATCCATCATTTTTTGTTAGCCCCTACTCCCTGCTGTAGAGCCTGAACAAGTAGATATGCTGACTCTTTATACATACTTGTGTACATGTTTTCAGAGAAGGATAGCAAATTACTCATTTGTACCTGAGTATGAATAGGATGTGAGGGGGGATGTGGCTCTATATTTGGAGGCAAATGACTGAAGCATGCTCCTTTCCATCATGAAAGTTAAATCTAGCAGAAGAACAAACTTGTAGAATATAAAATGGGAAGGGCCCCTCCTCCAGGATACAGCTGCCTCTTGGGCATGGAACTTGGGCCGGTACTGGGGCGATTTGCAATTCACAGCCTCAGCCACTCACTTCTTGACAGGCTGGTTCTGAGAACTGGGAGCAGATGTTGCCTGACAGGGAGCTCCACAAGAGTGACAGCCACGCTGAGCTGCCAGTCTGGGAGGTGGTAGCTGAGAGTCCTGTGGAGGAGGATGGGTTCTTGAAGAAAATAGGTCAAGAGTAGCTAGGTGTGTGAGGGGCAGGGGTAAGTTCAAGGAGCAGCCCAGATTCCTCTTCTGGGAAAACAGCAAAGTACTGAACACAAGCCTCTGTGTTCCCTCCTGACCTTCTAATCCCTCTCCCCCCATCTACCCGCTCTTGGAGACTTTCTCCACCCTTGTATGTATGAGGCTGATGACAGCTTGTGTGTGATCTGTCTCAGGTGGAGATCGCTTTTGACTGGACTTCATGAACTGGAGTGGTGATTCCCAAAGTGTGGTCCCTTGACCAGCAGTGCTGGCATCACTTGGGAATCATTAGAAATGCAGTTTTAGAGCCCTAACACAAACCTACTGAAGCAGAAACAGAGATGGGAGCTGGCAATCTATTATAACAAGCCCTCCAGGTATTTCTGATGTATGATACAGTTCAAGAATCACTGACCTTAAGAGACCAAGCCATGATCCACTAGTATTTGGGTGCATTTGTCAATGAGTTGAGGCAAAAGGGTACTAAGGAGCCCAGAACTTTAATTAGCCAGAGTATTTCAACTTCGGAAAAGCAAACTGTTGAAAACTTGAGCAGATGTGGTTTCCCTTTGTTTTTTCTAGTGTTCAGACTAGATTTTCTAATTGTTCTTCTGGAGTTGAACCATTGTCCTTTGTGAGCAATTATCCAAGGTGTGAATTAGGGAGAAAGGAAACTTGTATTGATTAAGACCTGGTAAGCAAATGGTGCTAATAAAGAGTATTAGGATATAGGAATTTTCCCATGGTTACCAAGCTATTTTCACTCCAGACCCCTGCTTCAGGACTGACACCAAGGATCATTTGATGAAAGAGAGTGGGACCTTCAGAAAATCAGGTGTGTGTCCAAAGTAGTGGTTAGTACAGAGCAGTAGATCCTTAGTAGATTCTTATGGAACTGAAACCTCCTTCACTTCAAGAGTTTCTTTGTAACTCTTCATTTATGCATTTATCTCAACCTTCTTGAACCCAATTTTATGGTTTATATAGGCTCTTGCAGTAACAAGTTGCAGATGAGGCAATACATTTACTACCCACAGTGTAAAGGAATGTGTCCCTTTATTTATTCTACAGTGACCTCTTCCAAGTTTCAGGGGTGCTTATCTGAAATCTTCACTCTTGGGTTTGGGTGTTGATGCTTCCGACTTTGAGATAGTCTCTCTGTGATTGTGTAAAGATGAGTCAGTAGCACTGATCAGTGCTGCCACACCTCACCAGGCAGGAAAACCTCCAAGGAGAGGAATGCCATCTGACTTCACACTGGGACTGGACTTACATCTGCTAGGCTTGGTGGACTTCTCCATCATGTGGTCACAAAGACCCCACTACATTCCTCCTGAATCAGTGCCTCAAATTTCACTGTGGACGCTCATTTTTTGGCTAAAACATGTCCTGTGCAAGTATTTCCTCCTGCTGGATCTAACTTTCCTGAAAGCAAGGAGCATACATCCATCATTTTTTGTTAGCCCCTACTCCCTGCTGTAGAGCCTGAACAAGTAGATATGCTGACTCTTTATACATACTTGTGTACATGTTTTCAGAGAAGGATAGCAAATTACTCATTTGTACCTGAGTATGAATAGGATGTGAGGGGGGATGTGGCTCTATATTTGGAGGCAAATGACTGAAGCATGCTCCTTTCCATCATGAAAGTTAAATCTAGCAGAAGAACAAACTTGTAGAGAAATTGCTTGACAGAGAGACATCAGTCTTCAGTGGCAGAAGTCTAAGCATTTCTGATCTGCCCAATTGATCTGGCCAAACAGGGGCGACTTTCCTCCTCCACTCCTCTATGTAATGTCTGAGAGGAATCTCATCTCAGGAAAAACTTTTGTTCAGTCACTGAAAACCAGGAAGAGCAGGACAGCATGGGAACTCTGATGACTGGGAATAAAAGATGAGGATATGCTGAAATTAAGCTAACATTTATTGAGCATTTACTATGTACCAGGAACTCTTTAGTGTGCTTAATATTTACTAGTTTCTTTGATTCTCATTGTAACCTTATGAAGTTTTTCTTTCTACCCCCATTTTGTCGATGAGAAAAGCAAAGTGCAGAACCATTAAATAACTTGCCAAAGGAGACCTAGTTAGTGAATGGAAAGGCTGGAATTCAAGCGTAGACAATTTGGGACTTCGCCGGTGGTCAGGAATCTGTCTGCCGACGCAGGGGACATGGGTTTGGTTTGATCCCTGGTCCAGGAAGATCCTGCATGCCAAAGGGCAACTAAGCCTGTGCACTGCAACTACTGAACGAATGCACGTGCTGCAGCTACTGAAGCCCACACGGCCTAGAGCCTGTGCTCCGCAGCAAAATAAGTCACTCCAGTAAGAAGCCCACACACCACAACTAGAGCGTAGCCCCTGCTCACCACAGCTAGGGAAAGCCCAAGTGCAGCAACGAGAAGCCTGTACACCAGTGAAGACAGCGCAGACAAAAACAAGCGAATAGGTTAAAAAAATCAAAACCAAACAGACAATTCAATTTCAGAGCCTGGCTCTGAAACACTATGCGTTACTGCATCCCTGTGAGGGGAAAAGGGGCACAGAGAGGCGGGACAGGGTTGAAATGAACTACTTCTGTTTCGTCGTTTTTGTCAGAGATGAGCCCAACACATCATGTAGCAGTTTTGCAGGGGATCAAGTTTGGACATTTCTGGGATTCTGAGAGGGAATGCACGGAACACATTCTCTATGAGAACTCACTTTGTCAGGTAGGTCACAGAAAAAGGGTTCTTTAGAGGGAGATCAGAAGCTTCTTCTCAACTCCTGCAGTGGTCCTCGCCTCTCCTGTTCACCTCTTCTTAACAATTGGATCAGTCCTCTGTGGAAAGCACTTAGTTGCTATGGCAACGAGTACTCTATAAATATTAACAGAATAAAGCCAAACACAATATCACCCTGTTAATGCAGAGGCTCACAGAATTAGCCTTGAACATTGTGGTCTAATGATGTGCCACTCCATCATTTTGTTTTAAATCCCGAGAACACGTGTGCTAGCCTTGGACCTTACAGTGATAAGGAACAAAGATCTGGAGTAAAGGCTGTCATGCTATTCCGGAAGCCCTGATCCACCTCTTTCCAAGTGTTGTGTACATCATATACATTCACTGTTCCAAAGGTTTTAGTGAAACTTAGGAGAAACAATTGTTATTCTGGTTCCTTGATATTATCTTTGGAAACTTAACTCACGGGATTTTATCACTGAAGGCATACAGATTCATCTAATTTAGAGGAAAAAGGTATCTTAGTGATGGGTTTAACTAGGAGTCTTAAACTCCAATGTCTACAGAGTTGAGGTCAATAAAGTAAATGAGAAAGGCAGGCTTGCATAAAAGAGTTGTGAGTGGTAGGCACTGTGGCATGTCCAGGGCTTGGAATCTTATTCTAGACACAGTGTGTATAGAAATATTCCAGTTATGGAAACACACACCACATATATGTATGTATATATATGGGGTTTCCCAGGTGCCACAGTGGTTAAGAATCCACCTGCCAATGAAGGAGATGAGAGAGACACAAGTTCAATCCCAGGGTTGGGAAAGTCCCTGGAGTGAAGTGGCAACCCACTTCAGTATTCTTGCCTGGAAAGTTCCATGGACAGAGGAGCCTGGCGGGCTACAGTCCATGTGGTCACAAAGACTAGAACACGGACCAAGTGAATGAGCACTCAGGCTCATATATACATACACACACGTACATATAAGCTAAAAACCTGTACTATCTCTACACAAAGATTAAATTGTGGGGAATTTGCTAGATAGATTCAAGTTTATATTCTATTATTTGTCAAAAAGAAACAAGAAAATATAGTTACTGAGACTCAACATTCAGGTCTTCTGGTTTATAAAAATCTTGACTCTGAGAAGAAATACTATACCTTGATTTTCTAAGTGCATATGACTCACTTATTTTCTTCATTACCTAACAGGATTTTCCCTAGTCAGTATTACTTTTTAGAATCAAGGATTCAGGATGGTACAAGGTCTTTTCAAAGCTGCTATTCTTCTCACAGACATATCAAAATATTGTGAATAAATCTTTAAATAGTAGCTGTCTAATTCCATGGTTTAAGTTCAGTCTTTAGCACAATTTAAGCATCCAGTGCAGGCTCAGTAGTGAGATCATATCTCTTGAATTTTCTAAGACTATCTTGGTTTCACTAGTTCTTTGCTTTCATAAAAACCAACTATATTTTCTACTTCAGGGTTCGGAAAGCCTGGTGATTATATTGTTATCTTTTTTCTTCCAGCATCTTTTGAGGGAGATTTTTCTCTATGAGTAATCCACCCTGTTCATCTCTTAGAAGCTAAGTACCTAAAAAGGTAGTATTATTAAGTATTTGACATGTTAAGTATTACAGTTATTACAATATGCAAGTTGTTTTCGGTTTTGCCTTCAGGCTCCAAGTGGAACTGAGTCACCATACATTAAAGTGATTTTATCTATAGGAACTGTTTCATCAAGGAAACAAATAAATTTGTCACCCCTTCTTTAATTTTTATAGTTCAAATAAATGTGGAGTTTGCGTTTTTCCCAGGATAGAATCAGTTATTGTTTTAGTATTTTTTGCTCTGTATTAAATTATCCCAAACTTAGTGGCTGAAAATAACACCAAACATTTATTATCTCACTGTTTCTGTGGGTCATAAATTTTGGAAGTGGCTTGTTGAGATGGTTCTGGCTCAGGATTTCTCATGAGGTTAGAGTTAAGATGTTGTCTAGGGTACCAGTCTTGTGAAACCTTGACTGGGGTTGGAGGATTCAATTCCAAGATGGTTCAAAATGGCAAGTAAGTGCTAGCTGTAGGCAAGAGACTTAACTTCTTACCATAGGGGCCTCTCTACAAGGCTACTAAAGTGTTCACATGCGCTGTTACTGGCTTCTACTAGATACAGTGATCTAAGAGACAATGAGACAGGAACTCAAACATCTTTTAGGGATCTAGTCTCAGAAGTTATAAATCTTCAGTTACCCAGAAAACTAAAAATAGAACTACCATATGATTCAGCAATCCCACTCCTGGGCATATACTCAGACAAAACTATAATTCAAAAGGATACATGTGCCCTTATGTTCATAGCAGCACTATTCACAATAGCCAAGGCATGAAACAACCTAAATGTCCACTGACTGATGAACAGATAAAGAAGATGTGGTATATCTATACAATGGAATACTACTCAGCCATTAAGAATACTACTTGGCCATTAAAAAGGATAAAATAATGCTATTTGCAGCAGAATGAATGCAACTAGAGATAATCATATTTTTTTTGAGATAACCATATTAAGTGAAGTAGTCAGAATGAGGAAGACAAATACTATACGGTATCACTTATATGTAGAATCTAAAATATGGCACAAAAGAACCTATTTACAAAATAGAGACAGACTCACGGCATAGAGATCAGACTAGTGTTAGCCAAGGGGGAGGGGTGGAGGGAGAGAGATGGACTTGAAATTTAGGGTTGGTGCAAACTATTACATTTAGAATGAATAAACAAGGTACAGAGAAGTATATCTCATCTTCTGGAATAAACCATAATGGAAAGAATATAAAAAAAGAATATCTATGTGTGTAGCTGAGTCACTTTGCTGTACAGCAGACATTGGCACAACATTATAAATAAACTGCACTTCAATTAAAACCAGTCATAATGTTTCATTTACACAATATCCTATTTTACATACAAGTTAGCCCTGTTCAGTGTGGGAGAGGACTATACAAGGACATGAACACCAAGAGGTGAGACTTGGTGGCATCTTGGAGACTGACTTCCACAGGTATTCATTTAACAATTCCTAATTGAGTACTGTCAGTGTGACAGATAGGAAGAAATACCAAGTGTAGTTCTGCCTTCATAGGGCCATAGAGACTAGGAAAAGACACTAGCCGTCCAAGACAATGCATGTTAAATAAATGTTGGTCATTTCAGGCAACAATATCTACTGAGAGTGAGCCTGCATGGAAATGGTCAGTGAAGGTTTCAAGGGCAAGTGTGAGGTTGCTGAAGTTGGAAGGATGGATGGGTGATTAGCAAAAAGAAGGCTCTTGTTCTTCTTACTTCCCTCTCTGAGCCACTAACCATTCCTAAAACAAAATACCAAATTATAACACCTGGGGTTTGTTGGTTCAAGCAAAGATGACATTTACTCTCTTTCAGGGAACGTCTTAAGAGTTCTACCTATACTATTTCATTTACACCCCACAACTTTGAGAGATGGGTTAATTTTTTATCCCTGTTTCTCAAGTGAGAAAACCAAGGCACAGAGATGTTAAGTGATTTTGTAAGGTTACTCATGATGTAAGTGGTGAAGCCAGGGTTTTGACTCAAAAAGTCTGAAAAAAAAGAAAGCGAGTTATCTGGAGAATGCTGGAGTTCCGCCAAGGAGCCAAAGACAGATGAATAACAAGGGCTGTGGAAAACAAGTGTCACAGTAGCCCTGGGAATCACGTTTGCAGGAATGCATAGACAAGTTCTTCAGGGTGAGACATCAAATGAACTTTCTTCATTGTCCTTGCTCTGAGTTCCCAAAAGAATGTGATTGGTCCAGCTTGTGTCATGTGACCACTCCAGTGGAGGAGACAAGAGAGTCCCTAATTGTCAGTCTCCCAGAATGTGAAGAAATGGAGAAGGGCTGACTCCAAGAAAGGTAGCCCAGAAAGATACCTCGTTTTAAACCCAAATAATTCTCTATTTTTAAAAATTTGTATTTTAAAGAACATGAGAATCTGAGTCTTAAACACTATCCTATTTATTTTTAATTTCTTTCTGCTGAGAGTGTTGTTGGAGACGATGATACCACATTTCAGAGGGAAAATAGCACAACAATTGCCTTAGGCACTGAAATTGTTTTCTCAGAAAGGTACCCAATTTATCTTTGGGTTTCTGATGTGTTTGGGTTTCTAATTAGTTTGCCTGAGATCTTCCAGAATGCTGTCCTCTGGAAATGACCATTATCTCTTCTTGCTCAGAAACAATAGGTATCTAGAATTTCCCAATAATTTTTTTTCATGATATTTCCCAATTTTTTTCCATAGTATATACCCATTTGTAATTATTATTTATTATCTATAATAATCTGTTTTGAAGTTGAAACATCTCCATCACTAACCAAAATCTTTTACTAGCACTTATAAAATAAAATTTCTCAACCTCAGCACTACTGAAATATTAGAAGGGATGCTGCTGCTGCTGCTAAGTCGCTTCAGTCATGTCCGACTCTGCGACCCCATAGACGGCAGCCCACCAGGTTCCTCCGTCCATGGGATTTTCCAGGCAAGAGTACTGGAGTGGGGTGCCATCGCCTTGTCTGTTTAGAAGGGATAATCCTTTCTTATTGGGGTTTCTTTTTCAAATGCATTCCTGTGCATTTCAGTACGTTTAGCAGTCCCCCTGGTCTCATCTCAGTAGATGCTAGCTATTGTTGTTCATTCGCTCAGTTGTTTCCGACTCTTTGCAACCCCATGCACTGCAGCATGCCAGGCTTCCCTGTCCTTCACTCTCTCCTGGAATTTGCTCAAACTCATGTCCATTGAGTCAATGATGCCATCCAACCATCTCATCCTCTGTCCTCCCCTTCTCCTCCTGCCTTCAATCTTGCCCAGCATCAGGGTCTTTCCAACAAGTCAGTTCTTCGCATCAGGTGGCCAAAGTATTGGAGCTTCAGCTTCAACGTCAGTCTTTCCAATAAATATTTAGGGTTGATTGACTGGTTTGATCTCCATGCAGTCCAAGGAACTCTCAAGAGTCTTCTCCAACACCACAGTTCAAAGCATCAATTCTTTGGCTCTCAGCCTTCTTCATGGTCCAACTCTCACATCCATACATGACCACTGGAAAAACCACAGATTTGACTATACGGACCTTTGTCAGCAAAGTGATGCCTCTGCTTTTAAATATGCTGTCTAGGTTGGTCATAGATTTTCTTCCAAGTGTGCATCTTTTAATTTCATGGCTGCAATCACCATCTGCAGTGATTTTGGAGCCCAAGAAAATAAAGTCTGTCACTGAATTCAATTTTTTCCCCATCTATTTGCCATGAATCACACTGCCCAGGTGTTTTATAAATCTAATAAATATGTCTGGGCTTCCTAAATAAATGTTTCAAAGAAGTTAATTAAGTGGAAAAGTCCTTAGATGTAAATGTGGTTCTAATCTTACTTTTGCCATCAGTCTAGCTTTGTGACAAATTCAATTTTTTCCCCATCTATTTGCCATGAATCACACTGCCCAGGTGTTTTATAAATCTAATAAATATGTCTGGGCTTCCTAAATAAATGTTTCAAAGAAGTTAATTAAGTGGAAAAGTCCTTAGATGTAAATGTGGTTCTAATCTTACTTTTGCCATCAGTCTAGCTTTGTGACCTTGGGCAGGTTGCCTAATTGCTGAGGCTCACTTAATTTATGATATGGAAATGATTTTACCTGCTCCACAACTACCTTACAAGGATATTGAGGGTGTTAAATGAAATAATGGATATAACTATATTTGACAATTTTATAAGCACTATACAAATGTAATATGCTGGCATTATCAACATTAAGAATAATACAATAATATATAATAAATATATACTTCTTGGGGCTGTATTTTCATATATCTTTATATCTGTAGAAACTACCACATGGCTAAATATCTGTAAGGAGCTTCACAAGTGGTAGTTGGTGATGCAGATATGAAGTATGAATCTCATTCATTATATAAACTTACCTCTGATTATACACCAGTTAATGAATAGTTGTAGAATCAAATTGAATTTCAGATAATCACCCAAGAAGTCTGTATTATTACTTATGCACATGAATGCTGACACCTTGTGAAGCTATGAGATGTAAATATTCTATATGAAACATACTGGGGTTTCATATAGAATATTTATGGTGTCATGGATTTTTATCAACAACATTAAAGAATATTTTATTTGATACAGCAACACATTAAATAAGATGGAAATTCTAGTAAGATTTCACTCTGAAGTATATTAAGATAAAAAATAATGTGCATTTGGGCAGATTAATTTTCTTTTTTTTTTATTATAAAAGAAAGAGACAAATTCCCCAGAATACAGGAAGAGATTAATCTGAAAGACTCGTCTTTCCCAGGTATTCCTTGAGTTTTAAAAATTGTTTTAACCAAGGTATAAACTCAGCTGACTAAAATTTGTTATTGCAAAACTCACAGTTGGTTTTGCCCTCCTGATATTGGCCTATTTCACAGTAAAGCTAAAATTCAACACCATGGTAACAAATTTGTTTTACTAAAAATACTGAGATAACACAAATAAGACATTAAGCAAACTCATGCATTATGTGAGTTGACCTTTCTTGAAAAATAAATATTAAGGAAATATTTAAGGGAGTCCCTTTCCCTCCCTCACCTTAGGGTTCACTTCCAGTCAAATATTGCCTTTGCTTGAAAAGAATTAGGTTAATACCTGTTAAATGTGGCAGTAAATTTTTACTACATATAATTAAGTTGTAAAACTAAATGGACTTTATGGGTATGATTTCCAATACAAGCTTTTATATTTTTTAATGAAAAATAATTGACTAGCTCATTGTACTAAATACTATACTAGTAACAGAGCTTTGAAACTATTCAGTTTGTTTTTCAAAAATGAGAAATTTAGAATGAGATTCAAGTCCACTTAAAAAAAGTGACATACACAATATTTAGTTAACAGCACTGAAATTTTTCTCTACTTCAATTCAGATTCAGAGTACATTTACTGACCATCTTCCGTGTTAGCTTCTTCAGATGTACTCACTTAATCTTCTAGGAACTGACTGCTTGTATCTTCATTAGAAATAATAATCTGAGGCTCTTCAAGGTAAAGAAACTTGCCTAGAGTTACTAAGTTTTAACAGTGCTAAAATTAGGTCACCAGATTTCCTTATTGTGAAGTCGATACTCTTATAAGTACACATAGTCAGGATGCTGGGAATTTGGGTACCATTATGGTAGTCCAGGTTGGACTTCCCTGGTGGCTTAAATGGTAAAAGCGTCTGCCTGCAATGCAGGAGACCCAGCTTCGATCCCTGGGTGGGGAAGATGCTCCTGGAGAAGGCAATGGCAACCCACTCCAGTACTCTTGCCTAGAAAATCCCATGGATGGAGGAGCCTGGTGGGCTACAGTCCATGGGGTTGCTAAGAGTCAGACATGACTAAGCGACTTCACTTTCACTTTCATGGTAGTACCAACTTTGTTGAGTCTAATGTGCTAAGATCTGTGGACCTCATGCTGGACCAGTTAGACATANCTCCAGTACTCTTGCCTAGAAAATCCCATGGATGGAGGAGCCTGGTGGGCTACAGTCCATGGGGTTGCTAAGAGTCAGACATGACTAAGCGACTTCACTTTCACTTTCATGGTAGTACCAACTTTGTTGAGTCTAATGTGCTAAGATCTGTGGACCTCATGCTGGACCAGTTAGACATAAACTCTAAACTTCTATAAAGTTTTCCTGAACTTGACAAAAATAACTATTACTCTTGGCATGCCTATTTGAAAATGGCTAATTTTTTATTTCAAGATGGTGGGCCGAACTCCTAATTTTATTGGTTAAAATTGGTTAGTTTCTTCCTGTATTATCTTGCAGAGGACAAGTATGAAATGCTCAGTGGTTGAGTCGAAGCTAAAACCTCGCTTCAGTCATTCATTCATCTACGTGCTTCTAGTTACAAATACAAATCCATCTGGTTCTGTCAAAAGGTCCATTTGCAAAGAGGTACTAGACCTACACTATGATCAGAAATGGGTAGAAAATAGTTTTTTAAAGTAACCAAGAATTCTTGTTTCTTGTTTTGTTGTTGTTGTTGTTGTTGTTGTTAAAACTGGCTTAACCTATAGCATAAACATACTAGGAGCTCTTAGACAGGGTTAAGGATGAGGGTAAGGGCACATAGGATGTAATGATTTGGCAAGCATTACTTTGCCGACTAAGGTCCATCTAGTCAAGGCTATGGTTTTTTCTGTGGTCATGTATGGATGTGAGAGTTGGACTGTGAAGAAGGCTGAGAGCCGAAGAATTGATGCTTTTGAACTGTGGTGTCGGAGAAGACGCTTGAGAGTCCCTTGGACTGCAAGGAGATCCAACCAGTCCATTCTGAAGGAGATCAGCCCTGGGATTTCTTTGGAAGGAATGATGCTAAAGCTGAAACTGTAGTACTTTGGCCACCTCATGTGAAGAGTTGACTCATTGGAAAAGACTCTGATGCTGGGAGGGACTGGGGGCAGGAGGAGAAGGGGACGACCGAGGATGAGATGGCTGGATGGCATCACTGACTCGATGGACGTGAGTCTGAGTGAACTCCAGGAGTTGGTGATGGACAGGGAGGCCTGGCGTGCTGCGATTCATGGGGTCGCAAAGAGTTGGACACGACTGAGCGACTGAACTGAACTGAACTGAAGGTGACACCATCACTTCAAATTCAAGAGAAATCTGGTTTAGGTAAGATCTAGTCCAATACAGCAAGAATTAGACACAGGGGTCAGGGCTGTGACAGAGCTTCTCAGCCAGTCCACGTCTCAGCATCTAGAAGACATCCCAGTGGAGTTAGGGAAGTCATATAGGTATTATTATTTGCTTATCCAATATTCTTTATGTCTTTCTTACTTGTAGATGGTGATATAAATGGATGATTATCTCTAATATGCATTTCCTCATCTTCAAGAATTAGAATTGTACCCAAATTAGCTGGTAATGGCCACCAAGAATCTATTTCTCAGCCTGCTTTACACCAAAGTGTACCCATGTGACTAAGATCTAGTTAATGGTATGTAAGCAGAGAGATACATGAAACTGTCAGAAAGTGTCTTTAAAGTTTCCAGCTTCTCTTTCTTCTAGCTAGTTGCACTAAAGATATGAATGCTAAAAAGGGGGCATCCATAGTGTGTTATGGACTGGATGTTTGTATCCCCTAAAATTCATATGTTGAAGCCCTAACTCCACTGTGATGGGACTAGAAGAGCTGACTTTGGGAAGTTTTAGATAAGGTCATGAGGGTAGAGCCCCCATTCTGGGATTAGTTTTCTTATAATAAGAGGAAAAGAGATCAGGGCTCTCTCTTTCTGTATACACAGAGAAGATCATGTGAGTGCATTGCAAGATGGTGACCACCTGCAAGTCAGGAAGAGAGCAGTCACCAAGAACCAGATCTGCTAGCACACTGATCTTGCTTCCCAGCCTTCAGAACTTTGAGAAATAAATGTCAGTTGGTTAAGCACCAAGTCCATGGTATTGTTATAGCAGCCCAAACTGACTAAGACAACATAGAAATCCCATGTTAAAGATGGTAGAACCAAAAGATAAAAGGAACCTGAGATCCTGGTAAGTGTGCAGCCATGAAACCAACCTTGGACCGCTTACATTAATGTAAACTTAATACGCTAATATATTAACAAACCCTCTATATTACTGGGTGTGGCAATGCATTCAGTAATAAAGCTGTGTTTTTTAGACTCTCTTGAAGCTGTATATGGCAATATGTCTAAGTCTAGCTGCTGAAATACAGTCAAGATTATGAAAGAATTCTGAAGTTTCACTGAAAGAAACAGAGACAGCTGGAGAAAGGCCCTTGAATATCCCTTCCTTTTCACTTCCTGCTGTTTGAAATGTAAAAGCGATGGATGGAGCTGCAAGGGCTCTTCCAGATCATGAGAGTCTCTGAGGAGCAGAAAGATGAGTGTTCCTCTGTCTTTTCCAAGGTTCCCTGATGACTTTGTGAAGCCAATTAACCAGTACTGGACCACTTAGGTTTGGACTTCTTTTACCCAAAGAAACAAATTTTCTGGGTTTAAGTCACTTTATTCTGGTTCCCATTTGGCACTAATGGTAAAGAACCTGCCTGTCAACGTAGGATACATAAGAGACTCAAGTCTGATCTCTGGGTTGGTACAATTCCCTGGAGGAGGAAATGGTAACCCACTCCAGCATTCTTGCCTGGGAAACCCCATGGACAGAGGAGCCTGGTGGCCTACAATGTGTAGAGTTGTAAAGAGTTGGATGCAACTTAAAGATTTAGCATGCACGCATTCTGGGTCTTCTATTAGGTGCAGCCAAATCTAATCCTATCTGATAGAGCAGTTCATTAGAGTTATTGAGAAAGTACAGGAAAAATGGGTCAAACCCAGAGACCTGGGACATGGGGCTTGTGTCTCATCTGGCTGAAAAACTGTAGCGGAAGTATCAGCTTCCTGGCCAACACCTGGCTGACCAGTCAGGGTCACTAATGGAGTTAGTTCCAGGTCAATGTATGAACCCTGATCACTGGTGGGGAGGAGCAGCTAGCATGCTTCCAGAGCAGGTACTCACGGCTTTGGCACAGCTGGGTCTGCAAGGGTCAGGCTTTTAGTGTCTGACATAGGCTGGACACAGGCAGAAACAGGCGGAGTCGACCTAACCCATGCCTCTTTAAGACACAATTAAGACAGAACAATATGCAGGACGTCTCTCTTTTCTAGGGTTGAAAGCAGCTGGGTGACTCTCTAACATCTACACTTGGGAGACCCAGCTTTGCTCCTCTCTCTCTGTCATGTGTGGGCCAGCTGCGTCCTTACTGGTCCTCATTTTCCCTTCACTGAGCTCACTTGCTCCCATGGGATCAATCTGACTGTGAATACTCTGGACTCCAAAGTGTGGGAAAACTGAAGACACAAACAAGTGAAGCCTCAGTGCTCAGGGGCAGAGTAGTGTCTTGCCCTCGCTTAGTATCATATAAGACCTGGAATGTGGTCTTGTTGCAGTGACTTCATAGTCAGAGACACTTCTAGACAGTGACTCTGGGAGGGAGCCTGTTGCTGAGTAAGGAGGAGGAAGGTCTATGTGCTGGAGTTCAGAGGATCCTGGGCTCATATGAGAACTATCAGCTTTGAGCTTTTATTATCAAAGAGGTAAGGCGGGTGGAAGCATGCTGTGAAATACAAAGTGCCCTACAGATTACTGTATTAATGGAGAGAAAAACAACAAAATCACTGTATTCACCACTGTTACTGGGATGATGAGGTACTGACCCCCTTCAGCCTACCCAGAGACTGCAAGTTGCCCTTTTGTTACTTTCTTTTCCATCTAGGCTGCTCTTGGGGTTTATTTTAACCAAAGTTCATGTAGGTTAACAAAAACGGGGGGACTGAAACATTTAGAATGACTTGCCTCAGAACCTATTCCTTTCCAGGGGTGACCTGTTCAGATCAGTGTATCTTCAAAATTAACTATGTTAATGATGTGCACTCAGTTGCTTTTGAAGTATGCTCAGTCGGGTCCTACTCTTTGTGATCCCAAAGACTGTAACCCACCTGGCTCCTCTGTCCATGGGATTTTCCAGGCAAGAACACTGTTGTGGGTACCATTTCCTGCTACAGGGGATCTCTCTGACCCAGGGATTGAACCCACATCTCTTGTGCCCCCTGCATTGGCAGGCATGTTCTTTATCGTTAGCGTCACCTGGGAAGCCCCTAGGTGAGACTAATGATGAGATACCCCAATTATGTATGATACTTATTAATCACATACCCCAAATAACATGCTATTTACTACTATTTACCTCCATTTCCAAAAGTGTGTTCTATTATTAATAAGTGCTATGTGAAGAAATGGTATAGAATAATTTGGGGAAATGCTGGGTTAAGCAAAGTTGAATTAGACCAGTATTACTAGATATATGTCAGTCTGGAAAAGGGTACTGTCTATATGTAAATCCTGAAGTGAGGGCCTTTATTATGCTCTACAAGGAATCTGACTGAATAGATAATTTTCTCTGCCTCAGGCTTGTCTGTCTAGATGCTTCCTCTTAAAATGGTTCATCTGGGGAATGACACAAAGTCAAAGGAATACATGAGATAATTCATGGCAGCCATGGCAGTGCCTGAGACAGATTTTTCACGTGTTTTTCTGTACTTAACATCCTTAGTTTTCCAGCCTTACATATATTCTGGAGGCTACTTCATATTTTCTCTCTGACTCCCTTTTCTACTTAAGATAAGCAGAGTCCATCCTGCTTCCTGCAGCCTAGGTCATTGAGGAATGCAAAACCTATGTGAGTTTCTTTACTGCTGGACTCTCAGAACCTTAAAGTTCTAGTTTGCATTGTGATTCTCCAAAAGGCACTCAAGAGTGTGGCATTTTCCAAAAGTGTTTGCTCCAGAAGATCCATCTCCACACCCCTTTCCATCTCCCTGCCAACATCTCTTAGGACTGGTGTTTCATGGAACACACTGGTGGAAATGCTGATTTAGCTAAATGAGAAGACATTTTGGTGGGCTTGGTACAAAAGAGTTAATTTCACTGAAAAAAGGGAACAGTTTCCTTCCTGCTCTGTGATAAATCCAGGTTATCATAACAGATTATGTCTTATCATGAATTCATAGTGAATTTTCTCTAGAGGACCATCACTGACCTCACATACACAGTCTCCTGTAACTATCCTCCAAGCTGGCAACAAGATCTGGGGACTATGGTAGATGCTTGTGGAGCACTTAAAAGTGCTTATAAAAGCCAAATATGTCTTACTTTTATGCTATCCATTGCATTTGCTAATGATTTAGGTCAACTGGGTAAGCAATGTGGTCATTGATAATTAATTTTGCTTTTCCTTATAGCCAATGACTTTACCACTGGATCATTTGTATTTTTATACAATATGCAGTCTTCCAGGAACACACAAAAGCTTAATGGGTTTTATTATGTGCAATCCCTGATCCATGATTAACATGCGGTTTAATGAGTATAATTTCAAGAAAGCTTGAAACTTGAGGCCCCCTGCTGCTTCTACAAAGCCAGGCACTGGAATGAAAAGTTTGCCACACTAATGGGTTTTGAATGTTTTAAATGGAAGGTTATTCTCACATAAATGAGACGTTCCTTGAGAGCTTGTTAACAATGCTGATTTCTTTTCCAGTCCTAAATATTCTGATTCAGTAGGTCCATGGAGGGTGAGGCAGGAGCTTTTCCAACAAATGTACCAAGAAAATTTTTAAAATTTATTTATTTTAATTGGAGGATAATTACTTTACAATATTGTGATGGTTTACACTGGGGCACACTTCTCAAAATAGTAGACTAGAATTCTTTTTTTTTTTTTTTTTTTTTTGAGGTTTATTGAGGGTGCAGGGAACTGGCTGCTCCTGCTGGGGAAGCTGGAAGCCAAGAGATTGTTCAGGGCACTTAAGCATGGTGTTTGTTTCTGATTTCTCTAACTGTTTTCTCTTTCTGGAGAATTTGAAAGGGAGGGTGGGATGAATTGGGAGATTCAGTTCAGTTCAGTTCAGTTCAGTCGCTCAGTCGTGTCCAACTCTTTGCGACCCCATGAATCATAGCACGCCAGGCCTCCCTGTTCATCACCATCTCCCGGAGTTCACTCAGACTCACGTCCATTGAGTCCGTGATGCCATCCAACTATCTCATCCTCTGCCGTCCCCTTCTCATCCTGCCCCCAATCCCTCCCAGCATCAGAGTCTTTTCCAATGAGTCAACTCTTCGCATGAGGTGGCCAAAGTACTGGAGTTTCAGCTTTAGCATCATTCCTTCCAAAGAAATCCCAGGGTTGATTTCCTTCAGAATGGACTGGTTGGATCTCCTTGCAGTCCAAGGGACTCTCAAGAGTCTTCTCCAACACCACAGTTCAAAAGCATCAATTCTGCAGCGCTCAGCCTTCTTCACAGTCCAACTCTCACATCCATACATGAC
>SJYX01002038.1:44481-109886 GCA_006410675.1 Oreotragus oreotragus
CACGTCCTCATTTAGTTACCACAAATAACTCTAGGAGAGAAAATAGATGGTAATTGTTGTTCAGTCACTCAGTCGTGTCCAACTCTTTGTGACCCCATGGACTGGAGCACACCAGCTTTGCCTGACCTTCACCATCTCCCACAGATTGCTCAAACTCATGTCCATTGAGTTGGGGGTGCCATCCAGCCATCCCATCCTCTGTCACTCACTTCTTCTCCTGCCTTCGATCTCCTCCTGCATCAGGGTCTTTTCCAGTGAGTTGATTCTTCACATCAGGTGGCCATATTATTGGAGCTTCAGCATCAGTCCTTCCAATGAATATTCAGGGTTGATTTCCTTTCGGATAAAATAGATACTTAATAATTTAATGAATAGAATAAACTGGAGGTTTATATTAATAAAGAAATGATCAAGTGACCATGGAAGTTTTCTAAGAAAAAGGGATTTTTAAAAATATATCTGAAGTAATTAATCAACAGAAAATATTGAGTGCCTTTTTTCATTTGTCACCAGATACTCATCTGGTGCAAGCGAAACAAAAGTGAGCAGAATTTACATTCTGGTAGTGAGATATGGAGAATGAACAGTGGATAAGTAAATGAATGTTTATAATGTACTGTCTATAACATTATGAAAGATGTAGGAAGTAAGGCAAGGAGAGAGGACAGGCAGTGCAGGAGGGACTGGTTGGAAGTTTGAAGTGGGTTGGGGCAGGCCTCATGGAGAAGGTGCCATCTGAGCAACACCCGGAGGAGTAGGGGAGCCTGTTGCCCGCTGAGGAAAGTGTCCCAGGGAGAGGGGAAGGTGTCACCAGTAGCTAGTGGCTATTGCCGTGAATGGGCTTCTCAGGTGGCTCTGTGATAAATAATCTGCCTGCCAGTGCAGGAGTTACAGGAGACGCAGGTTCGATCCCTGGGTCAGGAAGAACCGCTGGAGGAGAAAATAGCAACCCACTCCAGTATTCTTGCCTGGAGAATTCCATGGACAGAGGAGCCTGGCGGGCTACAGTCCATGGAGTAGCAAAGAGTCGGACATGACTGAGCACACTCACATGCATTGCTGTGAATAAATACGTCTGTATGTTCTCTGATGAAACCCAAAGAAGCATTTGCCTGCTTTGAAATCCTCTAGTATAGGCTATTGTCAGCATAGTGAATGTTAATTAAAGATACAATTCAGAGTTTCCAATGAATAAGTATTTATAGCTCTTTGAGTTTATGTCTGGAAACCGAATTACTTTCTTCTTTGTTTCAGGTTGTTATGGAACACTGGGCATGGAATCTGGCGTGATCGCTGATGCTCAAATAACAGCATCATCCGTGTTGGAGTGGACGGACCACACAGGACAAGAGAACAGCTGGAAACCTGAAAAGGCCAGGCTGAAAAAACCTGGACCTCCTTGGGCTGCTTTTGCCACTGATGAATACCAGTGGTTGCAAGTAGATCTGAATAAGGAAAAGAAGATCACAGGTAAAAGAGACAGAATTTTCTAGACGATTCATAATGCTGATTTCATTTGAAAACCTGGTGACATGTAAGAATTTCATAGAATATTTGGTCACTGCAAATTTAATTATATGATTTTAAGTGTAGTCTGGAGAGGGAAATGGCAACCCACTCTAGTATTCTTGCCTGGAGAATGCCACAGAGAGAGGAGCCTAGCAAGCTACAGTCCATGGGGTCGTAAGAGTCCCACATGACACCAAGTTTAGTTTACTGGTATTAATATGACCGAAGAAGGTTTTACAAAGCATTGCAAAGGAGAGGAGTTGGTAATCGATTCTTAATAGTTTTCCTTTTCATTGTAGTAAGTTTTTTTTTAAGGTAGTGTTAGAGTAAAGGGATCTTGAGGCATCTGAAATAACCATCTCCTACAGTCATTAAGCGGAGAAGGAAATGGCAACCCACTTCAGTGTTCTTGCCTAGAGAATCCCGTGGACAGAGAAGCCTGCAGGGCTACAATCATGGGGTCACAAAGAGTCAGACACGACTTAGTGACTAGACAGCAACAACAGCCATTAAGAGAAGTTTGTGTTCAATGAGTCCGTTTTAAGAGCAACAAATAATATCCCACATGTGCCGAGTATAAATTTAATTATTTAGAGCAACTTAACAAATGGGCAGAGTATTTGGTTAGGATTGCTTTTTTAGATAATTTTGTTAACTTAGTGACTAGACAGCAACAACAGCCATTAAGAGAAGTTTGTGTTCAATGAGTCCGTTTTAAGAGCAACAAATAATATCCCACATGTGCCGAGTATAAATTTAATTATTTAGAGCAACTTAACAAATGGGCAGAGTATTTGGTTAGGATTGCTTTTTTAGATAATTTTGTTAAAAATTTATTTTGCTTTGGTACTAAAAATAATGCCCATAATCTTTATTCATTCCCAGGAAGTCACTGTTTTTCAGTAAGTGCGCAGTATTTTGCAGTGGCATGAATACAGGCTGCCGAAATACAACAGTCCTTTCCTTACATGTGGTCCTAATTCTTCCTGTCCCTCCAAGGGAACAAAGCCAAGGAGTAGTTCCCATTAGGATGAAGCCTTGCACTTAGGTATGGTCCTGTGCCGCAGACAGAACTGTCCAGTACATTTTAGGCGTTAGTGCTTCAGTGATGAACAAACTTCAAGGATCAGACTGTGAGCCCTAATGAATCACCTTCCTGTCCTAGGCATTGTGACTACTGGCTCCACCATGGTGGAGCACAATTACTACGTGTCAGCCTACAAGATTCTATACAGTGCTGATGGGCAGAGGTGGACTGTGTACAGAGAGCCTGGTGTGGACCAGGATAAGGTAAAATGATCACTAAAGTATTTCTAAAGAGCATTTTTAGAAGAGGGTGATGGGTAGGTGTGGCCTTTGCAATGAGCCACGGAAGCTCTTCCTTTGTGATACTAAAAATTAAATATCATTTGGTCTTACTCTGCCCTCTCCTGGTTATTTTAGGTATTATTGGTTTCTGGGCTTCTCTGGTGGCTCAGCTGGTCAAGAATCCACCTACAATGTGGGAGACCTGAGTTTGATCCCTGGGTTGGGAAGATCCCCTGGAGGAGGGCATAGGAATCCCCTCAGTAATCTTGCCTGGAGAATGGAGGACTGTAGTCCATAGGGTCACAAAGAATTGGACGCGATTGAGCGACTAAGCATAGCACACAGTTGTTAGCCTTACCCTTCTAACACGGTTAGGAAATTCTCAGGGCTTCTGGGTCCTTTTTGATGATTGTAAGGGTAAGTACTTTCTTGATTTCTTTTCCAGTATTAATTAAACTTTAAATAATTTATTAATTATTATAATTAATGAATTTCTTATCTTTAAAAAACTTTTCTTATCAGTCCACAGAACGGTGAAGATCCTAATTTGTTCCTAGATTTCTACTCTCTAGGCAAGGTGAGGGGGGTGCAGAGGATAAGGCAGAAGGGCGTTAAATTATATGCTATTATAGAAAGATCATTTCAAGATCACCTCACCAACATTTGTTGTAAAAGAACAACTATTTTTTTTCTACCTGGAGAATTTCCTCATCTCATTTTTTAGTTAGCCAAAAATGACAGTGCTGTAATGTGCCAGCACAGATGCTAAGGGGCAGAGAGAGAATAGCAAAGGTGGCTCCCAGCCGAAGGTCACTTTCTTTCACCTGGGCTCCTGGTCTTGATCCGCCCACCGCAAGGGGTCCCTGTCCCCAGGAAAGCTGACTGCCTCTCATCTGGAATTGAATTATGAGCACATTTTTCCAACGAAACCTCCCCATGAGTTTTGTTTTGATTTTATGATACTGTCAGTTCTCTGTCATATGCTAATATTTTCACTCGCCACTTATCTCTCTGTTCAAAAACTCCAGGGGTTCCTTTTAGTCTTTCATCTGGATCTAAACTCTTCAGCTGTTATTCAAGGCCTTCCTTCTTCTCTTCTACTTGATATCACATGAACTTCACCTTTAGTGAGCCTCCACCCCTTGAAGCAAATAACAATATTGTCTCTGTATATAACTTATTTCTGCTTAATGCCCCCAAACTTGACTGCTATTACATATCCGTATTTATTTGTATAGTAATATTTGTTATACTTGTGGAATAATTTTTATAATCATAAGTATTACCAATGCTTATACTTTAAAAACGTCTTAACAAAGTTCTGAGAAATATATTTTGGCTTCTTTTTTGAAAGATAATTTCACTGGGTTTAGAGTTCTAGGTTGGGACGTCCCACATGGCTCAGTGGTAAAGAATCCACCTGCCAATGCAAGAGATGCAGGATACATCCGTTCAGTTCCTGGGTTGGGAAGATCCCTGTAGTAGGAAATGGCAACCTGCTCCAGTATTCTTGCCTGGGAAAGCCCATGGACAGAGGAGCCTGGTGGGCTACAGTCCACGGGGTGGCAAAGAGTTGAACACGAATTAGCGACTAAACNTTTTGCTTTGGTACTAAAAATAATGCCCATAATCTTTATTCATTCCCAGGAAGTCATTGTTTTTCAGTAAGTGCGCAGTATTTTGCAGTGGCATGAATACAGGTTGCCGAAATACAACAGTCCTTTCCTTACATGTGGTCCTAATTCTTCCTGTCCCTCCAAGGGAACAAAGCCAAGGAGTAGTTCCCATTAGGATGAAGCCTTGCACTTAGGTATGGTCCTGTGCCGCAGACAAAACTGTCCAGTACATTTTAGGCGTTAGTGCTTCAGTGATGAACAAACTTCAAGGATCAGACTGTGAGCCCTAATGAATCACCTTCCTGTCCTAGGCATTGTGACTACTGGCTCCACCATGGTGGAGCACAATTACTTCGTGTCAGCCTACAAGATTCTATACAGTGCTGATGGGCAGAGGTGGACTGTGTACAGAGAGCCTGGTGTGGACCAGGATAAGGTAAAATGATCACTAAAGTATTTCTGAAGAGCATTTTTAGAAGAGGGTGATGGGTAGGTGTGGCCTTTGGAATGAGCCACGGAAGCTCTTCCTTTGTGATACTAAAAATTAAATATCATTTGGTCTTACTCTGCCCTCTCCTGGTTATTTTAGGTATTATTGGTTTCTGGGCTTCTCTGGTGGCTCAGCTGGTCAAGAATCCACCTACAATGTGGGAGACCTGAGTTTGATCCCTGGGTTGGGAAGATCCCCTGGAGGAGGGCATAGGAATCCCCTCAGTAATCTTGCCTGGAGAATGGAGGACTGTAGTCCATAGGGTCACAAAGAGTTGGACGCGATTGAGCGACTAAGCATAGCACACAGTTGTTAGCCTTACCCTTCTAACACGGTTAGGAAATTCTCAGGGCTTCTGGGTCCTTTTTGATGATTGTAAGGGTAAGTACTTTCTTGATTTCTTTTCCAGTATTAATTAAACTGTTTAAATAATTTATTAATTATTAATGAATTTCTTATCTTTAAAAAACTTTTCTTATCAGTCCACAGAACGGTGAAGATCCTAATTTGTTCCTAGATTTCTACTCTCTAGGCAAGGTGAGGGGGGTGCAGAGGATAAGGCAGAAGGGCGTTAAATTATATGCTATTATAGAAAGATCATTTCAAGATCACCTCACCAACATTTGTTGTAAAAGAACAACTATTTTTTTTCTACCTGGAGAATTTCCTCATCTCATTTTTTAGTTAGCCAAAAATGACAGTGCTGTAATGTGCCAGCACAGATGCTAAGGGGCAGAGAGAGAATAGCAAAGGTGGCTCCCAGCCGAAGGTCACTTTCTTTCACCTGGGCTCCTGGTCTTGATCCGCCCACCGCAAGGGGTCCCTGTCCCCAGGGAAGCTGACTGCCTCTCATCTGGAATTGAATTATGAGCACATTTTTCCAACGAAACCTCCCCATGAGTTTTGTTTTGATTTTATGATACTGTCAGTTCTCTGTCATATGCTAATATTTTCACTCGCCACTTATCTCTCTGTTCAAAAACTCCAGGGGTTCCTTTTAGTCTTTCATCTGGATCTAAACTCTTCAGCTGTTATTCAAGGCCTTCCTTCTTCTCTTCTACTTGATATCACATGAACTTCACCTTTAGTGAGCCTCCATCCCTTGAAGCAAATAACAATATTGTCTCTGTATATAACTTATTTCTGCTTAATGCCCCCAAACTTGACTGCTATTACATATCCGTATTTATTTGTATAGTAATATTTGTTATACTTGTGGAATAATTTTTATAATCATAAGTATTACCAATGCTTATACTTTAAAAACGTCTTAACAAAGTTCTGAGAAATATATTTTGGCTTCTTTTTTGAAAGATAATTTCACTGGGTTTAGAGTTCTAGGCTGGGACGTCCCACATGGCTCAGTGGTAAAGAATCCACCTGCCAATGCAAGAGATGCAGGATACATCCGTTCAGTTCCTGGGTTGGGAAGATCCCTGTAGTAGGAAATGGCAACCTGCTCCAGTATTCTTGCCTGGGAAAGCCCATGGACAGAGGAGCCTGGTGGGCTACAGTCCATGGGGTGGCAAAGAGTTGGACACGAATTAGCGACTAAACCACTGCCTATAGGATCAGAGTTCTTACCTGTAAAATGAGGAAGTGGTCTGGCTTTTCAGTTCTGGCCTGCTTTTCTGCTATGACACACAGAGCTATTCTGGGATGCAGTTAGGTTACTTGGAAATCATGTGATCTTTTCAAGGCTTACATTTTTGTGTTGCTAGGCAAGACCTGAGCAGCTTTAGTTCTCATCTTTCCCGACTGCTGAGACAGTATTGTTCTAAGAACTCAATCTGGTATCCTTTGTCTATGAGGTTTTCCTCCTCTCTGCTGGCAAAAAAGTGGGAACTATGCACCCCACCCCAGTATTCTTGCCTGGAAAATCCAATGGACGGAGTAGCCTGGTGGGCTGCAGTCCATGGGGTCGCTAACAGTCGGACAGACTGAGCGACTTCACTTTCACTTTTCTCTTTCATGCATTGGAGAAGGAAATGGCAACCCACTCCAGTATTCTTGCCTGGAGAATCCCAGGGGTGGGGGAGCCTGGTGGGCTGCCGTCTATGGGGTCACACAGAGTCGGACACGACTGAAGTGACTTAGCAGCAGCAGCATGTTTATACAGTTTCTCCAGTAGGTGGAGATATATATCCCTTATGTGTTTACTAGTGTAAATAATTCACTTTCAGTCAATTTATTGAGAGAAAAATTATGAAAAGTACACAGTAAAGCATTTCCTCTTAAACCTCAAATGTTCAATTATGCTTTACCTTAAAAATACTTTTATTTAAATAGCTGATGATTCCACAGGAATTATTAATACAATATACTGTGCACTGCAATTAAAACCTTCTCAAATTGCCAAGTTAGAACTTTTGTTATGTTTAAGTCATTTAAAACGATTTCTATATTCTGTATTTCCTTTTATGAAATTTTTATGAAGAAGGTGCAGCTTCTTAATAGTTTTTCCAAATTATGATTTATTTTCATACAAATTAATGCTTATTGTCATACTTTGCAGAGCTCATTTAAGACCCAGAGCAAAACCCAAAAACATGTTTCAGTGGAGCAGTTAAGCCCTGGCCTCTGTTGATGTAAAGTACCAATTTTTTGTTGTTTTTTTAAAGATATTTCAAGGAAACAAAGATTATCACCAGGATGTGCGTAATAACTTTTTGCCACCAATTATTGCACGTTTTATTAGAGTGAATCCTACCCATTGGCAGCAGAAAATTGCCATGAAAATGGAACTGCTCGGATGTCAATTTATTCCTAAAGGTAATTCAACAATATGTTTGAGGCATCTTGTTTTCATTGCATTAATTAAAAATGACTTCGCTGTTCTCTGAGAAACTAATAATAATGTGCTTATCCTGTAGTTATTGTATCTTCTTAAAGGGATTTTTAAAAAGAAATAGTTATCCCTATTAAGTATCATATTAGATATCAAACTGGTTTCTAAAGTTACAGGTGGAAGAAGAAAGAGCATCACTGATGAGACAAAGCAGAGTTGGATTTCCAAATGTAGTCTCAACCTTAATCATTTATAATCAGGTCTCATGTAGTAGAATATTTCTGTCATTTAAGCACTGATGATGGTAACAGTCATCTTAGCCTAAGTACATTTTACTTTGAATAAATTAAAAGTAGGAATAACTTCCATCAAAATTATATAATATTTTAATACTTTGTTTACTGTTATATCCCCCCAAACTACCATAGTGCCTGACACATAGTAGGCCCTCCATAAATATTTATTAAATGACTTGAATGAGTAGTAAGTATATATATATTGTGACAACATTTTTATAGCTATATCCTTTCAACATTCTCTGTCTTTTCAATATCATCTGGTATTCTCCTTCCTAAGAAGATTCTTTTCGGACAATTTGATTATTTAAAAACTCAGAAATCAAAGAATATTTGTGCATTTACTGCAGAGTACATTTATCATCCTGACATCTTTCTCTGAGATTTAAAGTTACTGTGCAAAACTAAGTAACTGTGGGAAATGTTAAAGACATTTAAAATTACTATTTTTTTAACTATGATTTTTATAAGCAAAATGTAGAAACTTTTCTAAACCATTTTTCAAGGTCGTCCTCCAAAACTTACTCAACCTCCACCTCCTCGGAGCAGCAATGACCTCAGAAATACTACAACCCCTCCAAAAATAGCCAAAGGTATGCCTCCTTTAAAAGTGAGCATTCAGTATTCCCTAGTTTTGTGGTATAATTTTCCACAAATATGTTAAAAGCATTATAAAGTAACTATTTTAATCAAGTTGGTATAGATAAAAGAATAAAGGGTTTTTAAATTTTTTTTCAAGGTCGTGCCCCCAAATTTACTCAACCACTGCAACCTCGAAGTAGCAATGAATTTCCTACACAGACAGAGCAGACAACTGCCACTCCTGAAATCAAAAATACTACCGTAACTCCAAATGTGACCAGAGGTATGCAAACCCGAAAAGTAATACCTGTTTAAAAGAGTAGATTTTTTTGTTCTCAACAAGTTTTCAGGAACATCTCCAGCTTTTAAACCCTCAAGGTTTTTTCCCCTTTGTTTTTCAAGTATAGCCAAAAGTTCAGCTCCATACATTATAAAAAAAAACTGGCTGCATCGCTAAGTTCTGTTATCTGTTACAATGTAAAATGATTCTTTAAATATTTAGAACTGGCTGCTATATTCTAGGTTCTCAGCCTCAAGTTCTCGGCCACTACCCCCACCCATGACCATGTACCCTGAGATGAATTTAGGATGGGGAAAAATGGAATACTGACTCTAAACAGTTAAGAATCATATTAATGAATAATTTCAGTGGGCTCAGACTCTTGCATCTTTCCCTACATAGAAAAGCATTAAAATCATTAATTAGATGACAAAGTTATCGTCTAAAATCATTAACTTTAGATGATAAAGGAATCATAAAATTCCTTTTGTGATTTTTTTTCCCTTCTATAACTAAATAACATGGAGACTCAGCCTTAGAAAGAAAATTTTTCTAAAAATAAAACCATAGCAAGAAGCAAACTTTTTTCTGATTGTATATTAATTTTTTAGATAGGGATTTGGTAGCAAAAAGGGAAGAAGAAAAATAACAAAAGGTTTGGTGAAAATTAATATACTTTAAAAAAAAAAGATACTCAGTTAACATTTATTTTAAAAATTTGATCTCTGTTTTTTAAATGTTTATAGTTACTTTTTCAGATGACAAATACTATTTTCCAATTTACTTTCAAGCTTGTTGTTTATTATTGTTATGTAAAATGTTAACATATATAAGCATACTAGTTTTTTATTTTACTAGTTGAAAACAAAATTTCAGTTGAATTCAGGAACAAAACCGTCAATGCCATTAAGGAATTAATTTCAGTGCTGACAGATAAAAAGCACCCTAATTTTCAGGACAATGCAGAGAAGAGAAAGCATCCATTCAGAGTAACTTAATACAATTTTAATCATTCTCATTTTCTGAAAATTTGTCTGGATTCAGATAGCTTTCTACAACTTTCCACATCGGTTTCCTTCGTATCTTCTAAAGTATTCCCAGAGAGACCTGTGTCTTTCTCATGCTGAAGGAAAGGCTAGTGTTGATTAAAAAAAAAAAAAAAACAACCTAAAAGTTGAGAATTGTGTTTTATCCAGGTTCTTACTGAGGACTGTAGTCCAGGATACATCCTCTAAGATAGTTCTATGAAACTGTTCTAAAGACATAAGGGAGGAGTTGGGATATATAGGAATTTTTGCTGGGGAAAAAAGATAAAAAAACAAGACATCTAAAGGTAATGATTTTAATGCTTTTCTATGTAGGGGAAGATGCAAGAGTCTGAGCTCACTGAACTTATTCATTAATACGTATCTTAACTGTTTAGAGTCAGTATTCCATTTTTCTCCATCCTAAATTCCTCTGGGGGTACATGGTCATAGGTGGGGAATAGTGGCTGAGAACTTGAGGCAACACTCTGATTACTGAAATGGCAGGCAACATTTATTTTGTCCACTTTAGAAAGAAGCAAGAGTTGACAGAGACAAGAAATTTCAGCATCCCATAAAGAGCTTCAGTTTACAGAAACCATGCGTTTGGGTGGAATCCCAGACCACATGCCATATGGAGGAACAGTCATTTTCCAGTGTTGCTCATCTTAAAATCTGATTATAGAATTTTAAAATCTTAGGACTCAATTTGTTCTTGAAGCATTTTATTCTGGAACTAGGGTCCATGTAATCTTTAAAAGACTAACAAAGAGCATACAGGTCTTTTTGATTGAAGACCTCCTGTCTCCTTTTCTTTGAAATAGGACTGTATAGAATTTATTATTTTTTGAACCTAAGCATATATTGTATTAATAATACCTCTGATTAAATCAAACAGTATCCATCTGAACCCAACTCTTTTCTCTCCGGTTTCACACGTTTTGGGGATGAAGCACGTCTGCTTTTCTGATTTCTTGGTCCTTTCTATCCTGAGTCATTTCTGTTCTATGCCCTCCTCCTGTCTCCATTTTTACATCCAGTCTAAGAGTGATGCTGGTGAAAGTCACATCACGGTCAGGTTGTGCTGCTCTAACATCAGGGTCCTCCCTCGGTACCAGCTGGTGGTCTTTCTGTTTCCCCGGGTTCTATCTGTCCCCAACAGTAGCTGTTAGAAACATTCTCTGTATTTTTCAAACCCTTGACCCAGAGATCCTCACTCACTCTCAGTTACATCTTCCGCTTCACACAGTAGAAGCCATGTGAAGGGCACGTCAATGGATCCTTTTTTCTGGAACCTGCATACTCATCTATTTCCCATCCATCCTACTTCTCAGAGGCCTGGTGTTAGGGATCATCTTCTCCCTTCCTGAACCTTCAGGCTCGCTCTTTCTTTGGGTCATGATATGGAGTAAAGGAGATGCAGGTCTGGAGCTTCCCACGCGGTAACTATCAGCAGTTGTTGCTGTTGTCACCTGCATAGGCAGGAGGAGGTTAAGGAGTGGGGGAAGAAGCCAGCTTTGCTGTTGTTCAGTCGCTCGGTCATTTCTGACTCTTGGCTACCCCAAGGTCTGTGGCATGCCAGGCTTTCCTGTCCTCCACTACCTCCCGGAGTTTGCTCAAACTCATGTTTGCTGAGTTGGTGATGCCACCCAACCAACCATCTCACGCTCTGTTGTCCCCTTCTCCTTCTGCCCTCAATCTTTCCAGCATCAGGGTCTTTCTTTTCCAATGAGTTGGCTCTTCACATCAGGTGGTCAAAGTACTGGAGGTTCAGCACCAGTCCTTCCAGTGAATATTCAGGGTTCATTTCCTTTATGATTGACTGGTTCGATCTCCTTGATTCTTGATCTCCAAGTGACTCTCAAGAATTTTCTCCAGCACCACAATTCAAAAGCATCAACTCTTCGGTGCTCAGCCTTCTTTATGGTCCAACTCTCAACATCCATACATGATTACTGGGAAAACCATAGCTTTGACTATTGAACCTTTGTCAGGAAAGTGATGTCTCTGCTTTTTAATATGCTGTTTAGTTTCGTCATAACTTTTCTTCCAAGGAGCAAGCATTTTTGAATTTTGTGGCTGCAGTGACTGTTCACATTAATTTTGGAGCTCAAGAAATAAAATCTGCCACTGTTTCCATTGTTTCCTCATCTATTTGCCATGAAGTGATGGGACCAGATGCCTTGCCATCATCTTAATTGTCTTTTGAACATTGAGTTTTAAGCCAGATTTTTCACTCTATTTCATCTTCATCAAGAGGCTTTTTTGTTCCTTTTCACTTTCTGCCATAAGAGTGGTATCATCTGCATATCTGAAATTGTTGATATTTCTCCCGTTAATCTTGATTCCAGCTTGTGATTCATCCAACCCAGCGTTTTGCATGATGTACACTGCATACAGGTTAAATAAGCAGGGTGATAATATATAGCTCTGACATACTCCTTTCCTAGTTTTGAACCAGATGACCTTGTTCAGTCGCCCAGTCATATCTAACTCTTTGTGACTCCATGGCTTGCAGCACGCCAAGCCTGTGTGTCCCTCACCATCTCCCAGAGTTTGCCCAAGTTCTTGACTACTGTCTCATCCTCTGATGCCCTCTTCTCCTGCCCTCAATCTTTCCCAGCATCAGGAACTTTTCCAATGAGTCATGTGTTCACATCAGATGACCAATATACTGGAGCTTCAGCTTCAGTATCAGTCCTTCCAGTGATATTCAAGGTTGATCTCTCTTAAGATTCACTGGTTTGATCTCCTTGCTGCCTGCAGGACTTTCAGGAGCCTTCTCCAGCACCACAGTTTGAAGGCACCAATTCTTTGGCATTCTGCTTTCTTTGCAGTCCAGCTCTCAAAACTGTACCTAACCACTGGGAAGACCATAGCCTTGACTATATGGACCTTTGTCGGCAGAGTAATGTGTCTGCTTTTCAACACATTGTCTAGATTTGTCATCACTTTTCTGCCAAGAAGCAACAGTCTTCTGATTTCATAGCTGGACTCACCATCTGCAGTGATTTTGGAGCCCAAGATGAGGAGATTTGTCACTATTTCCACCTTTCCCCCTTCTGTTTGCCAGGTAGTAATGGGGCCAGATGCCATGATCTTAGTTTTTTTTTAATATTTAGTCTTAAGCCAGCTCTTTCACTCTCCTCCTTCACCCTCATCAAGGGGCTCTTTAGTTCCTCTTTGCTTTTTGCCATTAGAGTGGTATCATGTGCTTGTCATGAGGTTGTTGATGTTTTTCTCGCCTATTTTGGTTCTAGCTTGTAACTCATCCAGTCTGGCATTTCTCATGATGTGCTCAGTGTATAGCTTAAACAAACAGGGCAACAGCAGACAGCCCTGTCTTACTCCTTTCTTTATCTCTAACCAATCAGTTGTTCCATACAGATGACCTTAAGCAGACCATTTTCTACCCAGGATTCCTTATCTATAGAGTGAGATCACTTAATCCCCTTATTAAGTGATAAGTGATTAAGTGATCTCCAAGTTCCTGCAGGCTCCAGCATTGTGTTGGTTTCTGCCTTGTTCATACATGCTTTTGGTTTCAATACTTAATACTATTTGCAGAATACATCATGTGAAATGCCAGTCTGGATGAATCACAAGCTGGAATCAAGATTTTCAGGAGAAATATCAATAACCTCAGAAATGCAGATGACACCACCCTTATGGCAGAAGGCAAAGAGAAATTTAAAAGCCTCTTGATGAAGGTGAAAGAGGAGAGTAAAAAAGCTGGCTTAAAACTCAGCATTCAAAAAATGAAGATCATGGCATCTGGTTGCATCACTTCATGGCAAATAGATGGGGAAACAATGGAAACAATGATAGACTTTATTTTCTTGGGCTCCAAAATCACTGTGGATGGTGACTGCAGCCATGAAATTAAAAGATGTTTGCTCCTTGGAAGAAACACAATGACAAACCTAGACAGTATATTAAAAAGCAGAGACATTACTTTGTCTACAGAGACGTGTATTGTCAAAGCTATGGTTTTTCCAGTAGTCATGTACAGGTGTGAGAGCTGGACAGTAAAAGGCTGAGTGCCAAAGAATTGATGTTTTTAAACTGTGGTGTTGGAGAAAACTCTCGAGAGTCCCTTGGACAGCAAGGAGATCAAACCAGTCAACCCTAAAGGAAATGAACCCTGAATATTCATTGGGAAGACTGATACTGAAGCTCCAATACTTTGGCCACCTGATACAAAGAGCCAACTCTTTGGAAAAGACCCTGATGCTGGGTAAGATTGGAGGCAAGAGGAGAAATGGGTAACAGAGGATGAGATGGTTGGATGACATTACCGACTCAAGGGACATGAGTTTGAACAAGCTCCAGGAGATGGTGAAGAACAGGGAAGCCTGGCGGGCTGCAGTCCCTGGGGTCCCAAAGAGCGGAACACAACTTAGCAACTGAACAGCAACAACCTGGTACTCTGTTGCTGTCTTTTCACATCTGTGACTATTTTGCCGACACTTGCAGTATCTAGGTGATGTTTTATTATAAGGAGGACACAGTGATTTACTTTCTCCCCCTCATTGTTGAGCATTTGTATTGCTTCCTGGTTTTCACTCTTCTACAGATACAGTAGCAAAGATCTTTAAAGGTACATCTTTGAATGCCATCATAATTTTATCCTAAGAATAATTCTGCATAGAGAATTGTCAAGTAACACCTTTTTATAAATTTCCCCCCAAAATGCCGGTCAGAATGCTAGTTATAGTCCCATCAAAATACCTGTTTCTTGAGACCTCTTCAGCAATTAGTTGTTCTTTTAAATATTTGCCAATTTGGTAAGCAAAAATAATATCTTATTGTTCTCTTAGCTCCACTTCTCTGATTACTAGTGAGGTGAACATGTTTAATGCTCACTTTTTTTTTTTTTTGCTTGTTCAGTAAGTTTATTATTTTTTTTTTTGCTTGTTCAATAAGTTTATTATTGTCTTTATCTGAAAAATTTTGATAGCAAATTGAGGTTTGGTTTATTAACTCTTGGCAGCCTGTTCCTGAACTTGAAGAAAGCTGATCTTTCTTGTGAGCAAGTGACATTTTGGGACATTTCCACCTCTTCTTTTTAACTTCTTTCTTAGGCTTCTTCTCATATGCTGGATTTTCTCGTATTGCAGCATGAGCTTTCTTATACATCTCCATCATGTCTGTAGTTACGTTGTTCTTTATGTACTGAGAGAATTGTTTCTTGTAAGCATCCTCATATTCTTCAATCAGGTAACGCATATAATCTGCAGCATCGTGCTCCACAATATGCTTTCAGTGTACCTCAGTGTTGAATTCTTTGTTTCTTAATGCATTGCTTTTTCATGTCTGCTGACCTTTCTGTTTATTTTTTACTGTAAATTCTGTAATAGATTATTATTCTTATCACATATGCAGAAAATATTTCCCGGTTTATCATTTGTCTTTTAATCTGTCTTGGTGTTTTAAAAACATACAGTGGGGAATTCCCCAGTGGTCCAGGGGTTAAGGACTCTGTGCTCTCACTGCCAAGGGCCCTGGTTCAATCCCTGGTCGAGGAACTAAGATCCCACAAGCCGCACCACCAAAAAAAAAAAAAATAAATCTTTTTTAAAAAATTAAAAATAAAAACATACAGTGGTGGAGCAAATAATGCAACAAATTTCCATGTATCTGTCAACTATCTACAGTTACCACTTGTGCCCACTCTCATGGCATAAATTATCGTGGGTCTTTTTTGAGCCAGAAAAGCTTTGAATGATGATATGGTTCATCTTTACTCTTCTCCTTCATGATTCTTTCTTTGGTGTTAATGTGCTTTTGTCTGCTGCTGTTTTTCAGATGTGGCCTTGGCCGCGGTCCTTGTCCCTGTGTTGGTTATGGTGCTCACCACTCTCATTCTCATACTAGTATGTGCTTGGCACTGGAGAAACAGGTTAGTGCAAAACTAGTTCACCTGACTGGTCCTAGAGGGGATGTATCCAAATATGAAATAGAATTAAACATAGAAGATGAACCCTTTTGAGAGTAAGAGGTAAGGTGGTCATTAAAATAAAAATATGTACATTTCTCCTTTACTCCCATAAAAAACGAGTAAGTTCAATCTCGTAATAAGTTATTGAGTACCTTTATTACATCAAACTTTGTGTTACACACTGGGCTACACACAGTAGTAAGGTATAATAGATACTGAGTAACATTTACTGATGCTGGGAGGGATTGGGGCCAGGAGGAGAAGGGGACGACAGAGGATGAGATGGCTGGATGGCATCACTGACTCAACGGGCATGAGTCTGAGTGAACTCCGGGAGTTGGTGATGGACAGGGAGGCCTGGCGTGCTGCGATTCATGGGGTCGCAAAGAGTTGGACACGACTGAGCGACTGAACTGAACATTTACTGAGAGAATGAAACACCACTCTCATCTCCAGACTGTCTGGCAGATTGCCCACTATACTTTGGCGTGATGAGTTGTACGTGAAGTGCAGAGCAACACAGATGCAGGAACCTTGAGAGCTACCTGAAACCTTTTTTCCAGAAAAGAGTAATCCTCATGTTTGACAAGTTTTCCCTTAAAGGAGGAGTTGATTTTAGCTAGATAGAAGAAGAGAGAATGGCCCAGACTGAGGGCATGGCTTGGGAGAAAGCACGGAGATGTGGAATGTAGGCACAACAGTGAGTTGTCTCACAGGGGCTTGGCGTGGCGGAGCACTGGGAGACTCACAGAAATGCAGCCTGGTCTGGACCAGGAAGGGCTTTCTGTAGATGTGGAAGACATTGACCAGTGTTCAGCGGGCAGGTGATGTTATCAGATGACTGTAGGAAAATGGTGGCAGCAGTTTGTGAGGGTGGATTGAAGAGACAAGAGACTAGAAAAGACAGAGAGATGAGTTAGGAAACTACTAAGGCCGGGCAAGAACATAGCACAGCAGTTCTAGGAGAAGGGAGAGACATGAGGGGGAGAAGTTTGCCAGCGGTGTCAGTGGGGGACTTGATGGGCTGCTTGCCAGAGGAGGAGGAGGATCTAGGATTCACTCCAGTCTCTGGCTTGTGCAGTTAGACCAGTAGGGATAACATAGCAGTGGGGACAGATTTGGTGGCTAACAGGTTTGGAGGGAGCTCATTTGTTTAGCCATTAAATATTTGCGCTCTGACTCTGTACCAAGTATTTGAGCCATCTGTGGGAGTCCTCTGGTGAGCCCCAAAGTCTGTCCAGTGGGAGAGAATACATTGCATAGAACCATCCTCCATGGAACCTGCTTGTCACAGGGCCGAGCTGTCAGGGCAGGTAGGAATCACAAGATTGGAGATAAAACAGTAGCCAGTATTCAACAAGTCACTGGGTTTATTACACATAATTAGCACAGAACTCAGGTTTGGCAGAGTAGGGAACCACTCCAAGGAGCAGTCTGGAAGGAGGTGTCTCGGCACCAGCAGCATCAGTCTCTGGTCCAACTGCAGGCCTTGGCCCCAGCAGGGCCACAGGCAGCGTCCATGTGCATGGGGTCAGGGCCTCCAGCCAAGAGCCTTCAGGTCACTCAGCTCAGTGGTCTCCTCTTAAGGAGAAACTGTTACCCAGGGGAGGAGTCCTGACTCCTTCTGTCTCTCTGTCTGTTCCTGTGCTGTACGTGGCCCATCAAACTTCTGGTCTAAAGTAATGTTCTCAGTTTACCACTCTAAGACACTGGCAACCCTACAGTAGACGTTTCAAAACAACTCTTAGGAAAGTTCACCTTGGCCACTGGGACTCCCATTTTGAACTAGGTAGCGAGTTGTACAGGCTTCCCTGGTAGCTCAGTTGGTAAAGAATCTGCCCGTAATGCAGGAGATCTGGGTTCACTACCTAGATTGGGACGATCCCTTGGAGGAGAGAATGGCAAGTCACTCCAGTATGCTTGCCTGGAAAATACCATGGACAGAGGAGCCTGCTGGGCTACAGTCCATGCAGTCGCAAAGAGCTGGATATAGCTGAGCAGCTAACGCACATACACACAAATGCATGCGTCATAAATAGCTCAAGTCCTGTAAGTTTCACACAAGAGGAGTAGGAATTGTAACACAAAAGAAATCCCATCAAAACAGGACTGACTACAGTGTGTTCCACGGGAGGAAGGGCCCTGTCTGCAGGACAGACAGCTTAGTGTGGCGGGGGAGGGTGAGGCAGGGAAGGAGGGAACAGGGCTGTAGGGGAGTCCAGGAAGGGAGTCCACGCTGCTGTCAGGCAAGTGGACAGCGGCACTAGTGATGAGAACACCAATGGCAAATCCTTATACAAAATCAAAGGAAATGCTGACTTTAGGCATGATTCTAAATGCCTTACATGTTTACCTCATTTAACCAGTTTGTAAAGCAGGTATTGTTACAGATCCCATTTTACAGAAGAGGAAAGTGAGACTGAGAGAGCACGAGTAACTTGCCAAGGTCACCTGGGCAGCACATGGCAGGGTGGGGATTTGGTCCAGGCCTCTGACAGTCAGCCGATCGGGTCTAATCATCTGCGGTTAAAGGCCCGGGCTGGGGGCTGAGGAGCGGGGAGCAGAACTGCTGAGAGCCCAGAGGCAAGTCCTGAGATGAGTTTGGGATGGTGTCTAGAGGACTCTGTGGACATTCAGACTCCACAAAGAGGTAGATGGAACATGAGCCTGTTCAGGACAGAAGATCTGAGCTGCAGAATTAAGGTTACTTTTAAGAACTTAGTGGATGAAATTGCGGACAACTGGCTTTGTGAAAAGGAGCAAAGAGAAACTGCCGTTAAGGGGCTTATGAAGGTAGCCAGGAGAAAAGTAATAATAAAAACAGCTGCCACTTACTGACTCCCTGACCCATGCCAGGCACTGTTCCAAGTACTTTACATGTCATGCATAAACAACCTGAAGCTTTTTCATTTGAGATCAAGAATATGCAATCCTATTTTATAGTACAACCATTGGGCAACTTCAGCACCTACCTTCTTATCCACAAATTTTACACTGTACTTCCTTGAAATAATGAAGTATTATATTTTAAATACAGCTATACTTTTAAATGAGGAAGCTTTTAGTATCAGTAATAAAAACACAGTCTTATACTGGAGAAGAATGTTTCCAAGTAGGAAAGGCACATACCTTGGGCTTTTGAGGAAGCCTCATTTGTGATCATGAGCAAATCACGTAACCCTCTTGAGCTCATTTATAACGATGGAACACCTTCTTTCTCTTTAGCTTGCAGAGCATTATTTTAATTAGGTTTACATTCTTGAACCAGAAAATGTCCTTTCGTGTGCTTGATATTTTTCTCTGTAGATAGCAGTTCTTAATGCCGGGGAGAGACGGAAGTTTCTCCAGGGGAAGATATTCTGAATTCTGAGGAGTGGGCTAAGGAGAACCTTCTCCACAGCCCATGTAGCCCTCAGCTCTCTCACTGTTAGTGATGGTGTGGCTTGTCCTGGACAGGGTAGAGGAATCAGGTCTACGCAGTTACGGGTATGTGTGACACTTTAAACTTCTTAGGGGCAAAGGACCATGGGGAAAAAACAGTAAGTTGAGAAAATAATTAGAATGCAGAAGAAAAGGGGTGTGTTATTCTTCTTGTCCTGTGAACTTGATGAATCAACAGATCTGTGAAATTTTATTTGAAACCAAAACAAACCTAACAGGATTTCTCCATCATAATCCACATGTCAGGGTTGGGTCTTTGGTTTGATTCAGCTTTTTTATCTACAGAATCAGTCTTAAAAAAAAAAAAGTCTCTGTATCCGTTTTGAGTGGGAAATAGTTGGGTAACAAAATAACTCTGTCAGCAGATAGTTGCTTAATATTTATCGAGAGTCCAGAGTTCAGCCCTGGCAACTTTGAAAGTCAAATGAAAAAGAGGTCTCCCCCGGGTAGATCAGCAAGTAGCAATGTGTACTCTTGACTAATTATTAACTTTTGAGTGTTTATCTTACTGTTTCAGAGCTTTCTTACTAGTGAACTCACTCTATTTGCTTTTTTTTTTCTTGTATTTTTCCAGAAAGAAAAAAACTAAAGGCACCTATGACTTGCCATACTGGGACCGGGCAGGTAATTTATGGCTTTGCATCTCTTTCTAGCAGAGGGAAGCCCTGCCCTGTAGGGGGCGACAGTAGAAGAGGAAAGCCATTTTCAGGCCCCCATTAACTCCCTGGCACTGTTAGAAAAATGGCATTCCTCTTCTGTTCTGACTTGTTTCTTTTCTGTAAAAATCTCCCGTAGTCGCTAAGTAATGAAATGGAATTTCATTGTAAGAATTTCTCATAACATACGCTTTGCTCGTTTCCTTCTGGAAAACTTGTCTGATTTGCCTCCATGTACGTCTCTGTCTTGAGACCAGCTCTCTGTGTGGTGTACGCGAACACTAGGTAAGAGGTAGGGGACTGCGGGTCTGGTGACAGCGTGGGTCACTCTGCTGTGGCTGTTTGTCCCAGTGGAGTTAGTCTGCCATCTCTGCCATGAGTTGTCGTTCCTTCTGATTCCTACTCTGTGTGGCAGGTGGCAGCTTGCTGCAGGTGACAGCAGGGGCCTTCTGCAGGTCTCCCGCTTCCCCAGCCTCACTGGAATGACTGGAGTCCAGAGAGTTCACTGTGACTAGGGCAAAAAAGAGCAGTGGCGGGGTCAGATCCTGTGCCACTGTCCCCCCAACCATCCCCCAACTGGGTTAATCTTAGAATTCTTTGAACTTATTAATGTATTAAAAACCACTGCTATAACAACTGTCTGGCTGCACTATAACAGCAGTGGTTTGCTTCAGTATGTTGCTGTTGATAGAGATTTGCACCGTGTTCTACTTTGCATTGGATAGTCTATCAAAGCAGAAAATAAGCTTGAACAACTAAAGGAACTAGAAAAAGAACAAACTAAACCCAGAGCTACTGGGAAGAAATATAAATAAAGATTAGATGAGAGAAAATAGAGAATAGAAGAAAAACAGAAAATGGCAAGTATTGGCAAGGATGTGAAGAAATTGGAGCCGTTGTGCACTGTTGATGGGAATGTAAAATGGTACAGCTTCTTTGGAAAGTAGGTGTTTTTTTGGTCAGTTCCTCAAAGAGTTAAAAATACTGTATAATCCAGCAATTCCACTTCTAGGTATATACCCAAAAGAATTGAAAGCAGAGTCTTGAATAAATATTTCTACTTCCATGTTCATAGCAGTATTATTCAAAATACTTAAAACATGGAAGCAACCCAATTATCGATCCACTTAGCAAAATGCAGTATACACATAAAATGGAATGTTAAACCTTAAAAAAGGAAATTCTGCACTATTACTGCAATGTGGCTGAACCTTGAGGACTTTAAGCTAAGTGAAATAAGCCAGTCACAAAAAGAAACATATGACTCAGGTACTACTTATATATAGTATTCTAAAGACAAAGTAGAGTGCTGTTTGCCAGGGACTGAGGGGAAGAGAGAATCAGAAATTACTGCTTCATGGATATGAAATCTCAGTTTCCCAAGACGGAGATAGCTGGAGTGAGGGTTGCCCAGCAATGTAAACATATGTAATATCACTGAGCTGCTTAATTAAAAATGGTTCAGAAAGTTCCCTGGTGCCTAGTGGTCAGGATTCCAGGCTTTCACTACTACTGGATTCAATCCCTGGTCAGGAAACTGAGATCCTGGAAGCCGTGTGGGTGCAGCCAAAAAAAAAAAAAAAGGGTAAGAGAGAAAATTTTATATTATGTGTATTTTACCACATTTTTTTAAAAGTCTTGATCATCAAGGCTCATTTTATAGATCTTTCTTATAGAAATGGCTTAAATGCAGCAAGATTTCTCCCTTCGTATACTGTTATCATTTCAAACATAGCTTTCTCTTTAATGGTCTCTCTCGCTTATGATCACAATGAAGGTTGGTGGAAAGGAATGAAGCAGTTTCTTCCTGCCAAATCAGTGGAGCACGAAGAAACCCCAGTTCGCTACAGCAGTAGCGAGGTGAACCACTTGAGTCCAAGAGAGGTCACCACCATGCTGCAGACGGACTCTGCAGGTAATTATAGCACAGCCCGGGCTTAAGGGGAAACTGCTGTGCTTGCTGCAAAGTGCTTTGGTATTTACAGTATCTTTTATCTTTTTCATGTTGTAGGAGATGAGCTAGTTTCCAAATGTAGAACCACTTTTTTAAAAAGACCTCGAGAGAGTCATTTCTGTGTCTCAGATGTTCTATCCATAAAATTGGGGTATTCGTTTCTTAAAAACTTTGGGCATTTTGTCTGCTTATCTGGAATTTCATTTGGTTTTATTGGGAGTTTGGGGGTATTAAAAGGAGTGCAGGAAAGACACAGTGGCCTTGGTATTTATCCTGTTAACCCAGTGTATAGTTTAAACATTTCCTAATATTTGAAAAAGAAAAACATGAAATTATTTTCCAAGACCAATACTGTAATGGAATATTTATTTTCGAATGAAGTAGTTATCTATAAATCTGAAGAACACATACACTCTTTATACAGAATTCCATGAATGAAGCTTTCTGGCACATTGACATATTACCTTGAGATAACATCTTTTTTAATTTTGAAGTTGATTCTTGCCAGAAAACCCATCCATCTCCGTGATAGCACAGGTGCCATAAAGATGTGTGTGTTTTCAGGGTAAGCCTGTGGCATTAATGAAAGAACTTTTCTGTGTTTTGTGACACCCAGAGTATGCACAGCCACTTGTGGGAGGAATTGTGGGCCCCCTCCATCAGAGGTCTACCTTTAAACCAGAAGAAGGAAAAGAAGCAGGGTATGCTGACCTCGATCCCTACAGCTCCCCAGTGCAAGAAGTTTACCACGCCTATGCAGAACCACTGCCAGTGACCGGGCCTGAGTACGCAACCCCAATCGTCATGGACATATCCGGGCACCCCTCAACTGCAGCTGGCCTGCCCTCAACTTCTACTTTCAAAGCTGCAGGGAACCAACCGCCCACCTCGGTAGGAACATACAACACTCTCCTTTCCAGGACCGACAGCTGCTCCTCGGCGCAGGCCCAGTATGATACCCCGAAAGGTGGGAAGCCGGGCCCAAGCGCCCCGGATGAACTGGTGTACCAGGTGCCACAGAGCACGCAGGAGGTGTCAGAAGCAGGGAAGGAGGTTGAATGTGATGTTTTTAAAGAAGTCCTTTGAAGGTGATGCTGCTTTTTACAAAGCATCATTTTAAAGCACATGGCCTCTTTTGTTGTTGTTGTATTAGTGGTAGAACGTATTACATATCTGTCACGGATGTGGTTGGGGGAAGTGTGATGACCGAGGTACAAAAACTACTAATCTTACCATCTTGCTCTAAAAGGGTTACTGTGGCAGTTACTGCTTGCCTATGAAATTTTAAACGGTATCTTGTTTGTTACTACTGTAAAACACTATTTTATACAGAAAAGGCTCCCTACTATGCACTTCAAAGAAATTTAAAATCACTGAGTATTTATTACCGATGCTGCAGGTACATTGATGAACTCAAGATGGCTCTGTAAGCCTTTTTGGCAATAACGCATGGTACTGTTCTTAAAATGTCTAATGGCTTGAAATTCAGCAATTTGTGAAAGGTGGGTACTATTGTGATTTCTTCCTCTTCTAGTATCGCTTTCTGAATTTAAAAATATATATTGATATAATCATTGTTTTGATTGCAGCATTATCTATTTATCCATCTTTCCTTAGGAAGAGCTGTAGCTGGGAAACTGACCTGTAGTGAGCAGAGTGATTTTTCACTTTTTGACACTCTAATGAACTTAAACATTTCATAGTACGTGACCTGGTCTCATTCCTTGCTTGTTCCACCTGGGGCCCTTGGTGGCCTGCCCCATTCTCAAGTTTATAAAATACCTGAGTTTTTTCAGTGGGTGATGCTTGCTCTATCAATCTCATTAATTCAGATCCCCTAGTGTCTTCATGTGGAAACAGGAACAACTTTATAAATTAAAAAAGCTATAAAGGAGATCCTCTGCTCCAGACTTTATTTGCAATGAAATTCTTCCTAGGAGAGCATGAAAAGTTAAGGACTTCTAAACGTGAACGCTGTAAACAATACCCACTTAATATTTCTCAACATGAAAGGCAAAATTATTCCTCAGGAATTGTATAAATAACCTCCCCTCCACAAAAGTAACCAAACTGTTTTGGTTTTATATACAGACTGTTCTTTGACTCTCAAGGTATTTATTGTTTTTAGTGAAATATTTTCCCACAGTAAGAAATGCAAACCCAGCCTGTGTTTTTCAGCTCTGTGTGATTATGCCATCCATGTGGTCGGGGTGTGAGTAGTCTCGTGTATCACAGGGAACTGAGGGAACAAGTGTTTTAGCATCCTAGCAAAGGAAAATCCCTGTCTTGTTTTTGATACCTCTGGGCAACTTTGGTCACCCAGAAGTAGTTTAAATGACTGAAATAGAAAGCATCTGCAGTTTACTAGCCTTAGTGTAAAAACCATCTTTAGAAGTCTTTAGATTGGTAAGATGATATGAAAAGCTAACTATATGATTAAAATATATCAATTTTACATCCCCTAGTTTATAGTTAATATTGAAATGTACTTCCCCAGCAGGTTCTAGTCGTTTCTTTTAGCCTATACCGCCAGATGATGGCAGAATTTGCTAAATTTAACCAACTATATACAGTGTTCATTTTGCTTGTTTCCCTGAGTCTTTCAGTATTGTAAAATGTTGCTCCAAAACAGAACTGCCAAATTCTACAGCCTCCCTGCGTTCCAGTTGTATGATTTTGTTGGTCTTATTTTCAATTGCTTTTCCTTTTTCCAACAGACTTTGGAGGCATAATTTTATTCACTGAAAAACCAATACACATTTTGTTTCAAAATATTTGAAACAAAAAGCACAGATGTTGAACTTTTATTAAAACAGGTATGAATGTGTAAAGCACATATATTAATGTAGTCATCCCCCTCTAGGTGGGAAGAGAGTAAACCAATCGCTTTATTTTTTTATTCATCCTAGTATACAAAAATCTACTTCTAAAATCATATGCCTATTTGAAGCTTTAAGAGAAATGAGTTCAGTAACTATATTTCTTTTTTCCAAAGACGCTTGCTATTTTTAATTGTGCGTACCTGATTGTTTTCCCATAGAACTTTTTTTTTGAGAAGCAAATGTTTTCTTAAATAATGCATGTTTTAAGACTTGATTCATATGTTGCCACTGTGCTGTCCCTGAACTACCAATAATTTTTATAAAATATCTAGTTTTTAACTACTATTATATATTTTACTTTCCACATGAAGAGCTGAGCCTGATACAAAAGGTTGTTCTGGTTTGTACTTTTTAATTTGTTTTCATATTAGAGTTTTTTTTTTTTTAAAACATTACTATGTCTGATAAATATACAGCTTTGGAGACAATCAAGTTAACAACTGAAAATGTGAAGGTAACCATTTTTTACAAAATTCCCTTGATTTTTTATTCTTTGCTTGAAACATGTAAAAAAAAAAAAAAGTCACTGTGACTTACCGGGTTAAATTTTTTCCTGTTAATGCAGTTATAAAAATAGAATCAGACAGTGGTACAGGAAATGTGGCCCTTACAGTTTCATAAAATTACACTGACTTCGCTGTTACTTGATCTTAGGAACCAGCACAGTTAAAGGTAAGATATTGTGAATGCTGATTTATGTTGTATTAAAAGCTGTAAATCTAAATAGATCGTATTATGTATGCAGGATCTAGCCCAGTTATTTAAGTTCACGTTTCGCTATCTGCACTTTGCATTGAACAATGGGTTTATTTGCTGTTGAAATGATTCAAGTAGAAGATTTATACAGTAATTGAAAATATGTATACATTTGCCCTTCTCCCTCCCATCCACAAGAGGGAGCAGAAAATGAGCTTATTTAAATATGAATGTGGCCATAATTCTGTGGAATGTAATAAAGCTTGAACCTCTTTCCCTGGGCTCCACATTGTAACCTGGAGAGCAAGAGGGTTATAAAAAAACACCATGTCAGATAATAGGATTAGAAAGAGCAACTAGATTAGGTGGGACAATAAAAGCTTTTCAACCCTCTTAAGAGAAATCAGTGAAGTTCTGTTTTTGTTTTTGTTTTTAATTACCTACTGGCTCTGCCTTTTGGTTCTGAACTTGAAATCCCTAAACTGCAATGTCTAAGTAAGAGTTGGATATTTTTAGGTCAACTGTGCATCAGTTCTCATATAAGCCAACTTGTAACTAGTTTCTTCTTCTCATCTCCTCCTCTTCTTTTTTGGCACTGGGAAAGGTAGAAACAAAACACATTTTGAAATACGTATTGGAAATAAAAATGGCTTTGAGTGTCAGTGATATTCTCCCAGAATGTACTTTTCTTACCTCGGCATGTACTGTAGTCACTCAGTATTTGTATATGTTGCTAGAATTTGATTGTATAAATAGTGAGATTTTAATGTGTTCATGTGTTTTTAATAAATTGTATATATGTGTCTTGTTCCTTTTTTTTTTTTTTAAACCTTGAGGTTTGTAACCATTCTCGTACTATACAAAATACCAGATTCCTCAATTTTAAGATCAGCCAGAAATGTTATGGCCAGTGTTATAGTATTTACAGTAACATTTGAAAATGCCACCATTAGTGTTTGGCTTTTAACTTTTTTGGTAGCCAGCACCATCCTTTCTGAAGCCAGACTCGGCACCCACAGTCTAGCTGTGGGCCCTGGCTGTGTGGTATGAGGGAATGATCAGCTATGGCTTTTCCACCTGAGTTATCAGAAGGATCAAATGAGATGGTAGTATGCGTGAACATATGCTGGAATTAACAGCACAGAGTCTACATTCAGCATGTAGGTCTGAGTTCAATCAGCTACTAGTTTTCTCCCCGAACACCACTTTCAAGTATGCCGTTTATTCCTGTTTCTGACCTAATATTTATACCCCCTCTTTAGAGAGGCAGGTTGTCAATGATAATTATCATCGTCTCCCAATGATACCAATCCTTTCTACACGTGCCTCTTCTGACAGCTTTTGTTTCTGGCCATGTACCTTCTGTTGCTCTCTTCACCCACTGTCCCCACCACCCCCATAACCTTTGATTATGGTCATTAAAGTGAAAAGGGAGACTGGCTCACCACTGTAGTCCAACTGGCTTGTCTGCATCCCACAAGTCTTTTCTGGTGCACCCTAGGTACGCTTTCCATTTGAAGATGCGACTGAATCATGTGGACAGCTGGTTTTGTCATGGAAATGCCAGTGAAATCCAGAAAGAGCTCGACTCTTAAAAGGTTTACTCGTTCTTGTCTTCTTTCTCTCTTGTCTTGTCTTTTTTCTTTACTTCAGATAAGCTTCGAAAATGTAATGAATTAATAAGCCAGGCAAAAATACTGCTTACAGATTTTCCCCTTCTTGAGCTTGCCTACTTCAGCTTCTTTGTATAAACTTTATTTCTTTAAAATAATGAAATCACCAGACTTTAAGAATTTCAGTCTTTGGTTATTTACTTATCCAGAGTTTCATGTTTATCCTGTTTCTTTTGACTCAAAAAGAAAAAAAAAATTCATTCTACCAACTACTGATCCTAATCTTGGTTTACTTAACTGCAGGAGAAAAATGCTTAATTCAGCCAGTATGATCTTAGGTTTCCATATACGTCCACGCTTTAGGTCTGGTCTAAGATTCCAGTCCAGTTCCTCGGGTATAACTAAAAGTAACTAGAGTTATACACCTGAAGTGGGTCCAGTACACTACATCAAGGAACTGCCGCACACCAGTTCCCTACCAATTTACAGTAGCCAGATGAACCTCTCAAAATGTCCTGTTACATTCAAAATGTGTTGTAGTAAACTAACCCCCCTTACTTACTAGGAAGTCAGCGTCCCTTCAGAAGTCTAAGATGAACTAACTATAGTTAAAAACACCTCAGAAAACTAGCTTATTTTTAAACAATGCAATGAAAAGTTCACTTTCCCTGATATCTTAACATCTTGGTTTCCATAAATTAAATATATTCACAGAAATTAAGCTGGTGGTTATGAATCACCAGACAGCAACAGACTTGATACACATAATTTCTTGACAAGTACATCCAACATATTTAAAAATAAACTAAAAATTGCAGTATAAAAATAAAACTAATACTGTTAGCATTATCTTCTGAGTCTGTAGGGTTACTCTTGGGTCAAGTCGGTTACAAAGTTTTTTTCTATAATGTCCTTCAGAAAGAGCTGCTCCGCAGTCACATTGTGATATTCATTCTAAAGAAGAAAAACAAAAGTCACCGTCTATCCCAATCTGAAGATATTAACAGCGGCAGCAATGCAATATGCTATATATTTAAAAAACCTCAAGTAACAAGTGACATAGACTTGGACTTCTGTTATCTATTGTTTTTCACTGCTCATTCTTTTGCCAGAGCCTTCCCTAAAAGCCCACTCTTTCCACTTAAACCATCGCTTAAGTAAGAGGCTCCCTCACATCATCTGGTCTGCTGAAGTGAAGTCGCTCAGTCGTGTCCGACTCTTTGCGACCGCATGGACTGTAGCCCACCAGGCTCCTCCATCCATGGGATTCTCCAGGCAAGAATACTGGAGTGGGTTGCCATTTCCTTCTCCAGGGAATCTTCCCAACCCAGGTCTCCTGAATTGCAGGTAAACGCTTTAACCTCTAAGCCAATAAAGAACCCAACTCTGGTCTACTGAATTATGGTGTAAATCTAGAAACCAAATCGACAAGATCTAACCTGAATAGTTCCACTTATTCAGCTTACATAGTATTTAAGGATGAGGATTTAAGGGGATTGGTTTCATTTCATGGGATATATCCATATACTTAACAATAAATCATTTATTGTTCAACATTAAGACGTACATGTAATATTTTAACTCCTATCACTTGTGCCACTAATCTAAGTTATTAGGAAAATAGGAAGTTCATTCCCATTCACAGTAAAAGTTTAAGGATCAAATCTACCATTATTAATCCCCATTCAAGAGAAAAATGATCTAGTATAAACGTTTACAACTTTTCTGACCATGAAGATTCTCTCATGAGGTTAAAAAGTTACAGACCTTAACTGAAAAACTCCATGAAAATAATTCGTATGATCATGGCCATGCATTTAGGTCAATTTGTCATGTCTCAAACAACAGGTTTCTATCTTTTCAAACAGTGCATCATATACAGCATCTAAGGTAAGGCTTGGTCCCTATGCAGGTTGATAAGATTCTTCCAAGGGTCTGAGGCCAACAGATTGGGAGCTGTTGCTGTAGTTAAGAACTCTGGACCCCACTCTTAATTTCAGCACGTGCTATCTCTGTAAACCCTTACTAAGCCATCAACCTCTCAAAACATGTTCCCTCAGTAAAATGACAGGGTGCAATGGCAGAATATACAAGCTTACCTCACTCATCAAAGACATGGTGGCATTCCCATAGTAGTGCAAAGGGCTCTTGAGGTCAGAAAAGTTGTACTTAAAGCCAGCAAGGTGAACTTCATGACATATGTGAAATGCCAGTGTAATAGCAATAATGCCTGTGGTTGGGTGTTTGGGTTTCTGGGGGAGGAAATGAAAATTTAGGGGGAAAAGTCCACACAAGGTACTTGTCTCCAAAGCCTATTTGATCCATCTTACAGCATCTTCTGAGCATTTCATCGAGACAAAAACTTAAGTTCAACCTTCATTATGCCCCAAGGCTCAAGTGCCAAGTTAATATCCTAACCCTATAACATGTTGGTTGAAATCTTAGAAAGTCTTTCAAGTAAAACCTAACTGCAGTACTAGTCCAGAAGACAACTATCAGATGAAGCCTTGAGGAAAAGGATGCTGCCGCCTTGTTCAGAAAACACATCAAGTCCAGCAACTTGTGGAAAAAGCAAAGCCTGAGAATATTAAACCCATGTATGAAATGTAAGAACCACTTAATTCACCGACAGATAGAATCATGCTGCTGCTGCTGCTGCTAAGTCGCTTCAGTCGCCGACTCTGTGTGACCCCATAGATGGCAGCCCACCAGGCTCCGCCGTCCCTGGGATTCTCCAGGCAAGAACACTGGAGGGGGTTGCCATCTCCTTCTCCAATGCATCAAAGTGAAAAGTGAAAGTGAAGTCGCTCAGTCATGTCCAACCCTCAGCGACCCCGTGGACTACAGCCCACCAGGCTCCTCCATCCATGGGATTTTCCAGGCAAGAGTACTGGAGTGGGGTGCCATTGCCTTCTAAAATGCTTCAAATCATTTAGCCAGAAAATAGTTGTTTCATAATGCTGATAATTCAGCTCTAGGGAAAGATGGCTTTAATTGAGTAACTTCAATAACAAACTGCCAAGGTGAGGATCTGACTAGAAAATAAAGATTCCAGATGTATATACATAGTAAAGTCACACTCAGTTTTGTTTTTAAATTGATAAATTTTAACTAAAACCAAGCATCCCCTTCACATGTACATATATCTTAAAAAGTACTATCATAGGTGTTTGACTGAAGAGTCTTGGCATTCTAAGCTTTAATTCTCTTAGGGTACCCTTCAAAAGCAAAAACAAAATACATCTTGTTTTTTTTTTAACACAAAAATTCAAGGAGATTTTCTTTTGAATAAATGTTTCCTACAGATCCCATGGAAATTACATATGATTAATTATGGTTTCAAGAAAAATCAGAGCAGCATAATAAACCCCAGGAAGCAAATCTGTCTGAAAGCCTAACAGCCTTTTACCTAAGGTTTTCTTTACCCTCTGCACTACTGTGACTCCACCACAGCTTCTCATCTGCTGTGAAAGGAAGTTAATGGTTGGGTCAAAAACCTAGGAGTCATCCCACCTCTGGGGAAGGCAAAGGCACCCCACCCCAGTACTCTTGCCTGGAAAATCCAATGGACGGAGTAGCCTGGTGGGCTGCAGTCCATGGGGTCGCTAACAGTCGGACAGACTGAGCGACTTCACTTTCACTTTTCTCTTTCATGCATTGGAGAAGGACATGGCAACCCACTCCAGTGTTCTTGCCTGGAGAATCCCAGGGATGGGGGAGCCTGGTGGGCTGCCGTCTATGGGTCACACAGAGTCGGACACGACTGAAGTGACTTAGCAGCAGCAGCAGCAGCCCACCTCACTGATGCCATCACATTTCAAGCTCTCACTTTCCTTTCTTCACAGCTTAGAGTTTTCCATTCACCATTATAGTCATTCCCTTATGTAGGCCTTCAGTTTCCTTTGGCACCCATCACCCACAGAACCTATATTGTCCCTGACAGAATCTGAACCCTGGTTAAGGTCAGAGAAAACAGCATACTTGACTGGTCACAGATTACATTTATGACCACCTCAAGTGGGCATCCAGTCATGTCCAACAATCCAGTTATACTCCCCTAGTAAACTCCCGTTTCTATTCTGCAAGATGACAATCTCATACCTTTCTATCCAACAGCTCTACCTTCCTTCCTACTTTAAACTGCCAGTTTAATCCTCATTTTTCCTAGAAAACAGAATCAATCAGACAAGAGCTACATTGTTTTCCCAATTCCAAATCTCCTTTGTCTTTACCCATATTTTCAGGGTTCACTCCTGTGTGGATGAGCTGTCCCTGTTTCTGCCTAGAGCCCACTCATGCGCTCCATTTTACCCCATCTTTTTCTCAACAATGTTGCTTCTACAAGTATCCCCTCTGTCTCATCATCAATATTTCCCTCTAATGAACCACCCCTTCAGCATACAAACATATCTATCTAGAAAGCCATCACAACAACAACAAAAACCCTTCCTGAACCTGTGCCTTCCAGCCTTTCCTCTGCTTTCTTTTCCAGCAAAACTCCACTGAAGATTCGCCTCCATTCACTCATGTCCGACGTTCTTTCTCTTTCACCCAGTTCAATCGGGCTTTCTTCCTCTTCCTCTACTTGTCCCCATCAGTGTGACCTCTGTGTTTCCAGGATGGCATCTGACAGAGTTGACCTCTGAAATACAGCTGTGTCCCTCACTTGGCTTCTCGGACACTGCCCTAGTGGAATTTCAGTGCACTTATAACTAGTTCTAGTACCATCTCAAGTAAGACCAGAGGCTTCCTGTGCTCTACGTAAAGCAAAAATCAAGGGATAAATCTGATCTTACCTCACTTAGGAAAGTAAGAATTGAAAATTCACAAAATATACATTCAGAAGCTGTCCTTTCCCTCAAAATTAGCAAGACAGGACTTAATATTTATGCTTTTTTGACTTCAGAAATCCACTTCCAGGTCTTTCCTACAGAAATCACACAAGTATGCAGAAAATCCCTATAAGCACATGCATTTCTACATTACCTATAGAGGAAAAAAAAGCTGGCTAGAAAACTAAAGGTCTGTAAATAGGGGAAGAGTTAATTAGAAGGAGAAACAGCAGAACAATATAGTATAATCACAAATTACACTCAACAACAAAAAAAGTGCTTGTGTTTGTAACTGCACAGACACAAGTTGATGCAAACAATAAATGCTGGAGCGGATGCAGAGAAAAGGGAACCCTCCTACCTTTGGTGGGAATGTAAATTGATACAGCTACTGTGGAGAAGGAGTATGCAGATTACTTAAAAGACTAAGAACTACCATATAACCCAGCAATCTCACTCCTGGGTGTATACCTGGAGAAAATCATAGTTCAAAAAGACACATGCACCTCAATGCTCATTGCAGCACTATTTAAAATATCCAGGACATGGAAGCAGCCTAGACGTCCACTGACAGAAATGGATAAAGATGATGTGGTACATATATACAGTGGAATATTACTCAGCTGTAAAAAGGAATGAAATAGTGCCATTTGCAGACATGGATGGACCTAGAGACTGTCATACAGATAGAAGTCAGAAAGAAAAATATTGCTTGTATGTAGGTTCTGGGAAAATGGTATAGATGAACTTACATAGAAATAGAGACACAGATAAAACAAAGATACAGATGCCAAGGAGAGAAGAGGGATGGGATGAACTGAGATATCGGGATTGACATGTATACTCTAGTGGCACTGTGTATAGCAGAGATAACTAATGAGAACCTACTGTACGGCACAGTGCTCTGTGGTGACCTAAATGAGACGGAAGTCTAAGAAAGGGATATAGGCATACCAACTATACGCCAATAAAACTAACTTTAAAAAAAGTATTTGTGTTTGTAAATGCAAAGACAAGAGTCTAGAAGGATATAAAAAATGCAAAAGAGCTTGGGAGATAATCTGAATTATACAGAGAAAAAAAAGGATGATTTCCTTTTTAAAAAATAGTTCTTTGTAAAAGCTGTTTAAGCATGTAATATTTCAGAAGTTTTTTATTGTGCTAATGAAAAGGGACAAAATAAAAGTTTATTTCTTTGGATTTTCCCCAAATACAATAAGGAAAGCCTCCTTTCAGCTGAGATATCCCATTACACATTTACTCAAGCTTCAAGTGAAAAATAAAGCCTGTCACTGTATGGATCTAAACTACCTTTTTCCTAGGGAATGTAGACAAACAGGGCTACAAGAGTCAAAGTCAATGAGATTCCTTGTAATTAAAAAGAATTAAAGAATCCTGCTGTCTGCACACAGCCTGCCCATCAGCCCTACACACCCCCTCCCCTTCCCCCATCAATACTCTGCTCCCTGCAGAGCAGTGAAGAGGAGGCAATAAGAGATGNGACTTCACTTTCACTTTTCTCTTTCATGCATTGGAGAAGGACATGGCAACCCACTCCAGTGTTCTTGCCTGGAGAATCCCAGGGATGGGGGAGCCTGGTGGGCTGCCGTCTATGGGTCACACAGAGTCGGACACGACTGAAGTGACTTAGCAGCAGCAGCAGCAGCAGCCCACCTCACTGATGCCATCACATTTCAAGCTCTCACTTTCCTTTCTTCACAGCTTAGAGTTTTCCATTCACCATTATAGTCATTCCCTTATGTAGGCCTTCAGTTTCCTTTGGCACCCATCACCCACAGAACCTATATTGTCCCTGACAGAATCTGAACCCTGGTTAAGGTCAGAGAAAACAGCATACTTGACTGGTCACAGATTACATTTATGACCACCTCAAGTGGGCATCCAGTCATGTCCAACAATCCAGTTATACTCCCCTAGTAAACTCCCGTTTCTATTCTGCAAGATGACAATCTCATACCTTTCTATCCAACAGCTCTACCTTCCTTCCTACTTTAAACTGCCAGTTTAATCCTCATTTTTCCTAGAAAACAGAATCAATCAGACAAGAGCTACATTGTTTTCCCAATTCCAAATCTCCTTTGTCTTTACCCATATTTTCAGGGTTCACTCCTGTGTGGATGAGCTGTCCCTGTTTCTGCCTAGAGCCCACTCATGCGCTCCATTTTACCCCATCTTTTTCTCAACAATGTTGCTTCTACAAGTATCCCCTCTGTCTCATCATCAATATTTCCCTCTAATGAACCACCCCTTCAGCATACAAACATATCTATCTAGAAAGCCATCACAACAACAACAAAAACCCTTCCTGAACCTGTGCCTTCCAGCCTTTCCTCTGCTTTCTTTTCCAGCAAAACTCCACTGAAGATTCGCCTCCATTCACTCATGTCCGACGTTCTTTCTCTTTCACCCAGTTCAATCGGGCTTTCTTCCTCTTCCTCTACTTGTCCCCATCAGTGTGACCTCTGTGTTTCCAGGATGGCATCTGACAGAGTTGACCTCTGAAATACAGCTGTGTCCCTCACTTGGCTTCTCGGACACTGCCCTAGTGGAATGTCAGTGCACTTATAACTAGTTCTAGTACCATCTCAAGTAAGACCAGAGGCTTCCTGTGCTCTACCTAAAGCAAAAATCAAGGGAAAAATCTGATCTTACCTCACTTAGGAAAGTAAGAATTGAAAATTCACAAAATATACATTCAGAAGCTGTCCTTTCCCTCAAAATTAGCAAGACAGGACTTAATATTTATGCTTTTTTGACTTCAGAAATCCACTTCCAGGTCTTTCCTACAGAAATCACACAAGTATGCAGAAAATCCCTATAAGCACATGCATTTCTACATTACCTATAGAGGAAAAAAAAGCTGGCTAGAAAACTAAAGGTCTGTAAATAGGGGAAGAGTTAATTAGAAGGAGAAACAGCAGAACAATATAGTATAATCACAAATTACACTCAACAACAAAAAAAGTGCTTGTGTTTGTAACTGCACAGACACAAGTTGATGCAAACAATAAATGCTGGAGCGGATGCAGAGAAAAGGGAACCCTCCTACCTTTGGTGGGAATGTAAATTGATACAGCTACTGTGGAGAAGGAGTATGCAGATTACTTAAAAAACTAAGAACTACCATATAACCCAGCAATCTCACTCCTGGGTGTATACCCGGAGAAAATCATAGTTCAAAAAGACACATGCACCTCAATGCTCATTGCAGCACTATTTAAAATATCCAGGACATGGAAGCAGCCTAGACGTCCACTGACAGAAATGGATAAAGATGATGTGGTACATATACACAGTGGAATATTACTCAGCTGTAAAAAGGAATGAAATAGTGCCATTTGCAGACATGGATGGACCTAGAGACTGTCATACAGATAGAAGTCAGAAAGAAAAATATTGCTTGTATGTAGGTTCTGGGAAAATGGTATAGATGAACTTACATAGAAATAGAGACACAGATAAAACAAAGATACAGATGCCAAGGAGAGAAGAAGGATGGGATGAACTGAGATATCGGGATTGACATGTATACTCTAGTGGCACTGTGTATAGCAGAGATAACTAATGAGAACCTACTGTACGGCACAGTGCTCTGTGGTGACCTAAATGAGACGGAAGTCTAAGAAAGGGATATAGGCATACCAACTATACGCCAATAAAACTAACTTTAAAAAAAGTATTTGTGTTTGTAAATGCAAAGACAAGAGTCTAGAAGGATATAAAAAATGCAAAAGAGCTTGGGAGATAATCTGAATTATACAGAGAAAAAAAAGGATGATTTCCTTTTTAAAAAATATTTCTTTGTAAAAGCTGTTTAAGCATGTAATATTTCAGAAGTTTTTTATTGTGCTAATGAAAAGGGACAAAATACAAGTTTATTTCTTTGGATTTTCCCCAAATACAATAAGGAAAGCCTCCTTTCAGCTGAGATATCCCATTACACATTTACTCAAGCTTCAAGTGAAAAATAAAGCCTGTCACTGTATGGATCTAAACTACCTTTTTCCTAGGGAATGTAGACAAACAGGGCTACAAGAGTCAAAGTCAATGAGATTCCTTGTAATTAAAAAGAATTAAAGAATCCTGCTGTCTGCACACAGCCTGCCCATCAGCCCTACACACCCCCTCCCCTTCCCCCATCAATACTCTGCTCCCTGCAGAGCAGTGAAGAGGAGGCAATAAGAGATGGGCCACTTGGACCTCTAAAAAGAGACCCCAGAAGGGCCCTGCAAGGGCAGGAAAAACACTACACTTAAAAGGTTGTTTTCCTTGCAACCTGAACAACAGACAGATAAAATCCACAGATAACCTAATCTCACTAACTCAGATGTGGCCCTCAGAAGCCACGTCATGAGTCGTGGTTCTCACCCAGTTTCTAAGACTCCCAGAGACCCTCTATTCCACCTCAGTAATGTCTTTAGTTTGAAACTGTGTGAAGGAGAATACATACCTCATTTTTGGGAAATACTTTCGGGAAATGAAGCAGTTCGTATGCTGCCATTCTGGTGATGTAAGGATCTAATATTCTGATTTGATAAGGTTTATAGATCAGATTTAAGGCTGGTTCCTTCCAAAAACCATTAGGGTTCTGAAATAAAGTAAGAATATAGAAAATACAATTTGTCGTTGTCATTTAAAAAATATTTAAAAAACTGAAGGAAATCAGAAGACAGATCGATTTTGCCAACTTACTATTTTGCCACCCGTCAACAATTCCCACAGCCACTTTAAGTCAAGTGGCTTAAAAGCAGTGAGAATCACCGTAGTATTAGGGTCACTGTGATTAGGATCTGAAAAAACAGATTCTGGATAAAAAAGTCGGAAGGTAGTCCTTCTCCCAACTTCCTCTTCATGTCCTAAAACAGGACCATTATTCATTCTGTGGGTAGTAAGCACAAGACATGGAGACCAGGAGCAGTCAGGGTCATTTCCACCACAGTGTTCAGATTTCAGAGCCAGACAGACCGTCAGCCACGCAGCTGGGCTCTACAGCCATGTGGCAATCCATCAAGTCTTTCACAGCCAAGGAATAACTCCCCTTCCTGAAACAGCTGCTTGATCAAAGGCAGAAACATTCATTTGTGTTTGAAAACTAACTGTGGGGCCATCAGTAGTTCATTCTTACCTCCAGAAAAACTGAAGACAAAATGAAACAGGTGGAACATAAAACCCCAGAATACTCAAAACAGACCTTGGAGGACATCTCAATAAAACCCCTTGTGTTTGTAGATAAGGGCCCTGATGTCCACAGAGATAAAGTTACGTGCCCAAGGTTACACCCTCATGGAGCACACGGATGTGTGCCTAAGTGACTAACAGGCAAGAGTCGCAGTTAAGGTGATTTGAAGACCCATCAAAATTGATGTGCTCTGAAGTCAAGGGACAACAAAACTGCTCTATTTATACCTAAGCATAACCAAGAGTAACTGCTGCTGGGATGAACGAAGAACCACAAACGATCCAGTGTTGGCTCTGCGATGCTTAAAATAAGCCAAGGTTAGACATGCACTATTTATGCACACACCATGAAGGTGTGCTATGAAAAGGAATGCTGTGTTGCCAAAACAGTGGCCCCTAGGAGACAAATACTGTTTGACCCTATGACACTATGTAATATAAAGCAGCCTTAATAACACCTGAAATGACTTTCATAATGTCTTGCCAGTGGCATTTTCCCACAAGGGCCTGGTGTGGTTCCAGGCAACCAGATTTTACACAATTACAAAGAAATCTGAGTGCTTGAACATTGTTTTGTGGATAAACCCTCACAGCTTCCTCAAAATGGATAACCACCAGAAAATGAGGTGACCATACTATGCAGAAACCCTCGGCAGCTTGTGACCCAGCAAAACGCCCAAGCACTGCCAGGTCATCCTAATGCACTGCCCAGCAGGACGTCTTCCCGCTCTTCAGAAGACTGTTCGTGGCCATTCCCAACAAATACACACTTAATGACCTGACTTCAACCTTTACTCCAAGAAAACAGAGATGGAAATGTTCTCATTACCCCACCAGTAGGTCTGTGGGACTCTCGGTAGCTGTAACCACAACCCCCACTTTCCCTTCCACTGCAGAGATAACCAAACTGCGCTCTGGGACCCATGCCCTCTCTTGTTACCATGCCAATCTCTCTACTCATTTCCATCAGTTTACTGATGTTTTAGAATCTCCTATCTATAAAAGGAAACAAAACAGAAAGTCTCCTTTAGGAGTCCGGAATTATCTCCACTGACCATCTTATGTCTCAACCCCACAGTGAAATTTCTCCAAAGAGTTTTTATACTAGTTTACTAGTTTCTCTGCTTTCTCACCTGTCATTCCCTCAAACCACTCCACTTGTGCTTCTCCCCAGCAACACGCCTCCAAGTCTTCTGTCAAGAGCATCAGTGAGCTTCAACTTGCCGGTCCAATGTGAACCCTGTCCTTATCTTACAGAACCTCTCACCAGCATTTGTCATGGTTGAAACCTCCTTGTCTTAAAACTCTGTGCTGGCTTGGTGTTTATGATCACCTTTTCCTGACTTTCTTCCGACTTCAGTGGCAGATCCTCTCCAGCTCCTTTACTCCCTTTCATAATCTTTAACTTTTGAGTACTTCAAAGCTCAGTCCTGAGCCCTCTTTGTCTGCTCCTGGGAAATCTCACCCAGTCCACGGTTTAAATACAACTTATATGATTTAACCTCTTTATCTAACTGCCTACTTGATTTACATACTATAATTCTAACAAGCATCTCAAACATGGTATGTTCACACTAAAATCTTGATTCTCCCCTAAACCTGTTCCTACCCTAGTCTTCCCCAACTCAATGAATGGTACCACTATCCAGCTAGTCTATTAAGCTGAAAACCTGGAAGTATCCTGCATTCCTTTATTCCCATCTCTGCACACATCTAATAAAAAGCAAATCCCGATAACTGTAACTCTAATACATGCCTCAATCTAGTTCCTTATCTCTGTCCCCGCCATGACAATCCTATTCCAAGCCACCATTCTCTATCCAAATGCAGCAGCCTAACTGGTCTTTTCATTTTCACCTTTGTCCTTCATGTTTTATTGTCCATGCCACCACCAGGGTATTTTAAAGATAAAACCAGGGGTTAAGAATCCACCTGCCAATGCAGTGGACGTGGGCTTGATCCCTGCTCTGGGAAGATCCCACATGCCCTGAGGCAACTAAGCCCATGCGTCCCAGCTGCTGAACTGGCACACTTTAGAGCCTGCGCTTCACAACCAGAGAAGCCATCTCAGTGAGAAACGCAGGCAGCGCAACCAGAGTGGCCCCTGCTCACTGCAACTAGAAAAAGCCTGCGTGCAGCAACAAGGACCCAGTGCAGTCATAAATAAACACAGTTAAACAAAGACATCACCAGATACAGCTGCATTCTTGCTGAATGATTTTCAAAACTTCTGTTATACTTAAAACACGAGCCCAAATCCGAGTTGACAAAATCCTACAAAGCCCACTCCTTATACATCTTCAGCTGCCGACTGCACCCCTCTCCCCAGTCTGCTGTCCTCCAACTTCACTGGTTTTCTTTTTGCTGCTCTCAAACCCAGCATCATACCTTCCAGAGGACCTTCAGTCAACATTTTCTCTGCCTGTATTGCTCTTCCCTGGTCTTCATATGGCCAGTTCTGTGTGGTCACTTAGGTCTAGTTTAAGATGTCTCTGCCTCAACATTGCCATCCATTCAAAAACAGCCACTCATTCATTCTTGATGATTTAACTGATTGTTTACATGACATTTATTATATTTCTTTTCTTAATTACTGTTTTCTTCTTCCCATTAGAATGTAAGCTCCACAGGGAGGAAGAATATTATTCTTATTCACTGCAATAGCCCCCTGGGGCTAGAACTGTGCCCAGAATGTTCAGTGGATTTCATAAATATTTGCTAAATGAATGACCTGAAATCTAAGTCTACTCCAGCCAACAACTTGAGTAATATGTAATGTACTTAAACATACTAAAGCAACTCTACTTCCTTTTAAAAATGGTCATACTAAAGCAGGAAACTATGTTCTTTTAAAACAGTTTCATGTTAGCAAATAGAAAACATATTTACCTTATTATTACATCATAGGAGTCAATTTTTTCTCCTAATGTCTTATTCTTCAAAATTCCTCCGTTACCAACCACCACACACTTCTTACATGGCACACTGTTGAACAAATAGACAAGTGAGAGATTGAGACATCTTTTACAAAACTGGCTGATTCCAACAACCTGTTTATACTTTGAGGAACCCAGGAAAAGAACCAATTGTAACTCACAGGTCTAGGGATACAGTAAGACTCAAGAAATCATGTTCCAGAGGAACTATATCATTGTTAACAACTATTAATGCTTATGAGTTCATATACATCCCTTCATTATGCTTCTCATAACCACCCATGGAGATAAGCAAGCCTGATATTTCCATTTTACAGAAGAAAAGATATTAAAAAAATGTTTAGGTAACATTTCAAAGTCATACTCCAAAGAGGTAAAACTAGGATTGAGTGCAGGCCTCTGGACTACAAAGATACCCCTCAACATAAGAGTCTCCATGTTAATATTGATACAAGTGTGTTCTATATTAGATGTGTATGTACTTTCCATTAGTGTTACCCATTCCCCTGGGATTCCAGCTTTGAATTATGGCTTTGTATTATAAGTGTGGAGACAGACAGTATAGAACCCGGTGGGCAAAGTGCAGCTTCTTTGTACCTGCCCATGCTCACTTCAATTCCCCAAACAGGTACTAGTCCTTAAAGCTTAGCCAGTATACAAATGAAAAGTTTACTCTGTATTCCTGTCAAAGAGCTTTAAAATAGGACATGAGGTGGAACTTCCTGTTGCTGGCCAGAATCAGCCTCAGCCAGTGGATTATCTACGGTTCAGCTCTCAGCCAACAGGACCTGGCCTTCAACATAATAAAGGCCATATATGACAAACCCACAGCAAACATCATTCTCAATGGTAGAAAGAAAAAAATGAAAGCACTTCCTCTAGGATCAGGAACAAGACAAGAATGTCCACACAAAGCTATTAGTATAGCTTTGGAAGTCCTAGGCACAGAAATCAGAGAAGAAAAAGAAAAGGAATGTAAACTGAAAAAGAAGTAAAACTATCACTGCTTGCAGATGACATGATACTATACTTAGAAAATCCTAAAGATGCTACCAAAAAACTACTAGAGCTCATTAATGAATTTGATCAAGTTGAAAGATACAAAATTATCATGCAGAAATCTCTTGCATTTCTATACACTAACAATGAAAGATCAGAAAAGAGAAATTAAGGGGGAAAATCCCATTTACCATCACATCAAAAAGAATAAATTACCTAGGAATAAACCTACCTAAGGAAATAAAGACCTGTGCCCAGAAAACTACAAGATTCTGATGAAGGAAACCAAAGATGACACACACAGATGGATATGCCATGTTCTTGGACTGGAAGAATCAATATTGTGAAAATGACTATACTACCCAAAGTAATCCTACAGACTCAATGCAGTCCTTATCAAATTACCAATAGCATTTTTCACAGAATTAGAACAAAAAATTTTTTACAATTTGTATGGAAACACAAAACACCCTAAATAGCCAAAGCAATCTTTTTAAAAATATATATTTAATTGGAGGGTAATTACAATATTTTGATGGTTTTTGCCATACATCAACATGAATCAGCCATGGATATACATGTGGCCTCTATTCTGAACTCCCCTCCCACGTCCCTCCTTACTCCATCCCTCTGGGTTGTCCCAGAGCACTGGCTTTGGGTGCCCTGCTTCATGCATCAAACTTGCACTGGTCATCTATTTTATATATGTTAATATACATGTTTCAATGCTATTCTCTCAGGTCATCCCACTCTCACCTTCTCCCATAGAGTCCAAAAGTCCATTCTTTTCATCTGTGTCTCTTTTGCTGCTCTGCATGGAGGATCATCATTATCACCTTTCTAAATTCCTTATATATGCATTAATATACAGTATCTGTTTTTCTCTTTCTGATGTACTTCACTCTGTATAATCGGCTCCAGTTTCATCCACCTCATTAGAACTGACTCAGATGCATTCCTTCTTACAGCTGAGTAATACTCCATTGTGTATATGCTCCACAACTTCCTTATCCACTCATCTGCCAACGGACATCTAGGTTGCTTCCATGTACCAGCTATAGTAAACAGTACTGCAATGAACATTGGAGTACATGTGTCTCTTTCAATTCTGGTTTCCTCGGGGTATATGTCCAGGGGTGGGTTTGCTGGGTCATGTGGCAGTTCTATTCTCAGCTTTTTAAGCAATCTCCATCCTGTTTTCCATAGTAGCTGTACCAGTTTGCATTCCCACAACAGTGTAAGAATGTTCCCTTTTCTCCACATCCTCTCCAGCATTTATTGTTTGTAGACTTATTGGTGAAGGCCATTCTGACCAGCATGAGATGATAACACACTGTGGTTTTGATTTGCATTTCTCTAATAATGAGTGATGTTGAGCATTTTTTCATGTGGAGGTTGATTACTCCAGTTTCATTCTTTTTTCTCAAGATAGCCAAAGCAATATTGAGAAAGAAAAGTAAGAGCTGCAGAAATCAGGCTCCCTAAGTTCAGACTATACTAAAAAGCTACAGTAAACAAAAAACCAAAACAGTATGGTATTGGCACAAAAACAGAAATACAGGCCAATGAAACAGCATAGAAAGCCCAGAGATAAACCCACGCATCTATAGTTAGCTAATCTATCACAAAGAAGAAATAAGCAGTATAGAGAAAACAGGACAGCTACATGTAAAATAGTGAAATTAGAACATTTCCTAACACCATACATAAAAATAAACTCAAAATGGATTAAAGACCTAATTTTAAGACCCAGTACTACAAAATTTGTCAATGTATGCCAAAACCAATAAAGTACTGTAAAGTAAAATAAAGTAAAAATAAAAATAAAAAAAACAAAGGCAAAGCACACTTTGACATAAATCACAGCAATATCTTTTTTGATCCACCTCCTAAAATAATGAAAACAAAAACAAACAAACAGGAACGGGACCTAATTTAAAATTAAAAGTTTCTGTGCAGCAAAGCAACCATGAAGAAGAAAAAAAGACAAGGATTAATCTCCAAAATATACAGTACATGAAGCCCAATATCAACAAACAAACAAAACCCCAAACAATGGGCAAAAGACTTAAGCAGACATTTCTCCAAAGAAGACATACAGATGGCAAACAGGCACATGAGACGATACTAAACATCACTAATTATTAGCGAAAGGATCAGAGCTACAATGAGGTATCACCTCACACCAGCCACAATGGCCGTCATCAAAATATCTACAAACAATGAATGCTGGAGAGGATATGGACAAAAGGGAACCCTCTTACTCTGTTGGTGGGAATGTAAATTGGTACCTACTATGGAGAACAGTACGGAGGTTTCCTAAGAAACTAAAAATAGAGCTACTGTTATCATTCAGCAACCCCACTTTTGGGCATATATCTGAAGAAAACCATAATCTGAAAAGATACGTGCACCCCAATGTTCACTGCAGCACTATTTACAACAGCCAGGATATGGAAGCAACTTAAATGTCCATCAACAGCGAAATGGATAAAGACAATATGCTGCATATATACAATGGAATTTTAGTCAACCCAAAAAAATAAATAATTCCATTTGTGGCAACATGGATGGATCTAGAGATTGTCTACTGAGTGAAGTAAGTCAATATAAGACAAAATATCAGCACTTACATATGGAATGTAAAGAAATGGTACAAATGAACCTATTTACAAAACAGAAATAGAGCCATGGATGTAGAAAACAAACTATTGACAGAAGGGGGAAATACTGGGAGCAAGAGAGTCAGACATGGCTTAGAGACTGAACACCAACCACGTGTAAGCGATAAGGGCCTGCCATACAGCACAGGGAACTCTACTCAACACTCTTTAGTGACCTATTGGGAACAGAATCTAAACACAGAGGATAGATGTAGAGCTGATTCACTCTGCTGAACCCTGGAAACTAACAACACTGTAAATCAACCACACTCCAACAAAAACTAATCAAAAACAAACCGACAAACAAAAGAACATGGCCTGGCCCATCCAGCTCCAAGCTCTCACCACCACTCGGCTAGGCCTAGAGAAATGACAAAAGATAATGTCCTTCTTCTCCCAGGGACAAAACTACAGAGGGTAATGTCCTTGCAGGGTCCTCATGACGTGGAAATATAAGGAAAAAACTGTTTCTCTAAGGACCATGAAATCAGCAGACCAGATGAACTCCAGATCCTAAGGGCTTTAGGAAACTCATGAGTAGCAAAGTTGCATAAACACTATAGAATTCTTAAACATAGAGAACACAGCAGTACAGGAACTACTGAAAGGAGCCAGGCATTGGCCCTGTTGGGTTAAGAAGAGACAAGATACACATTCCTATACATGTAAATGTACCTTTTTAATTTAGAATTTGTTTAGTTCATCTACTTATATTTGATGGTTTTACACCTTAAACTTTCTAGAGATGTTTCTTTTCTAAATCTGCTTGCCTTCAACTATTAAAATAACATTTCTAGTTGCTCTAATATACCAGTTTGACATAAACCCCAATCCCAGGAAACCACTCTGTCCACAGTGTTCTGCAGCCAGGTGGCCTGGAGAAGATGGGATTGCTCCCTGGTCAACCCTGTCCTCTCTGGGTCTGTGGCCATCCTCCCCGGCAGATCTAGCCCATGAGGGCTCCATGCCAGGGAGCAGCTCCTACACACGCAGCTTGCATGGCTTTTCCTTCCGTAACCTCAGGGCCAGTAACACCAGTGAGATGCTGAAACTCCAGACACTGGCTTCACCTCCCCATCAGAACACTAAGCAAGGCTGGCACCGGGGAGGGAGTGGCTAGGAACGGACAGGATGGGAATAACCGCTCCGTTCCTATGAGGTCACCTGTGTGGAGGTGAAGGAGGAATTTCTAAAATTTATGGCATCTAGACTAACCCTCTTTCCTTCAGCGAAGGCTGCAGGCCACTCCCCTCCCCAGGCATTTCTTCTACCCAATCTTCTCAGCCTCCTTCCACTTGGGAAAAATGGAAAGAAATCATATGGACGCTGATTCACCCAAGAGAACTCCAGTTCCAAAGATGCTTTTTACTGCCAAGATCACACATTTTAGAAATTTCACTGTTTTCTTCTTTGTTGTCTTTGCAGAGGGCAAGTGGAATGGGCGAAGGTCCTTCACCATGGGAAAAGTTTACTGATGTGTTTAAAAGCAAACCTTATCAATGGAATTTTCCTTTTCCTCCCAGCAAGGGATATGGCACAGATCCACACTTTTTTTTTTTTAAAATATCGTATCATATATAACAATAGAAACTTCATTAGGGATGTGCCTAAGACTACTCTTTGGCAATAACACCTTCTCTGCAGCAGTGACTCACAATGCCCCCATGACGCTAGGCAATGCACAACGGAACAGGCACAGTCTGAACCACACACCTTGCTACTGCTTCCCTCTCTCCCCAGAAGGTACCCTCACGTTACCAAAGGAGTGATTCACCCTATCCATGGTGTCATCCTCTGGCCTGAGCTCCTGGCCTTGTTTCCGGGGCATGAATCAATAATTTTCAGTGACCTTTGGGTGACTCTATTAACTTTACGTTATTNGGAACAGGCACAGTCTGAACCACACACCTTGCTACTGCTTCCCTCTCTCCCCAGAAGGTACCCTCACGTTACCAAAGGAGTGATTCACCCTATTCATGGCGTCATCCTCTGGCCTGAGCTCCTGGCCTTGTTTCCGGGGCATGAATCAATAATTTTCAGTGACCTTTGGGTGACTCTATTAACTTTACGTTATTTAATTAACACAGGCTTCCCAGGTTGTGTGAGTAGTTAAAAAATCCACCTGCCAATGCAGGAGATGCAAGAGATGGTGGGTCAATCCCTGGGCCGGGAAGATTCTGGAGGAGGAAATGGCAATCCACTCCAGTATTCTTGCCTGGAGAATTCCATGGCCAGAGAAGCCCAGCAGGCTGCAGTCCTTGGGGCCGCAGAGTCAGACACGATTGAGCACACCATGCACAAACAGCTGCAGTGAACTGTGAATCCCTAAAGGGCAAGAACAGTATCATTTGTATTTCTGCATCCTCTAACCTGAAATTTCCTGCTTCACAAGTTGTACATTTCAGAGACTGCTTTGTCACTTTAAGCATGACGTTGTAGCTGGAGGAACAGATACCTGTTCTTCCTTCCTCTATCCTGAAACAGAGAAATCCATGTGCCTCGAATCGCTCACCCAGAAAACAAACTAATTCCGGACTGCCTGACGTGTTAATGAAAAATCTAGAAAACTGCTGAGATAGTAATGGCAAGAGCTTACACTTCCTGTAGGTAAAAGACATATTTCTCAATCAGTCAGGCAAATCCAAAAAAGTTACTAACGTACACAGGGAAACATCAGCCATCAATATAGGGGAAGTAAATTTGAACTGTCCACTTCCAGTGATCTACGATTTGTCTTTTCTGAATGTTTTACGATCTTCATTTGTCCCTTCAGTAGCATCATATACAATTAAAATGTATCATTCCATCTTCAATGTAACAATCTTTGGCAGATCCCACTTGTCACATTCCCATTACCCCTGTGCCTGCTGGCAGAGCCTTGCTTTCACAAGCCTAACAGTGGTGAGTATATTCTTGGGCCAAGGTTGGTTTAGATGTAGCCATGTGACCCATCCCTGGGCAATCAGATATTAGGGAAATCTGTTAGATGCTCTGGGGAATGCTTCACCCTCAGGAAGAGAACGGTTTGAACAGAACAGTTTCATTCTAGCCATCCCTTCCTTTCCGCTTAGATACTGACACATGATAAGGCTAGAGCAGCTGTAGTCATCTCAGACCTGAGAGAGAAAGAGAGAACCACCGAGAAGCTGCCCTGACATCACTGAGCCACAGATTCAATCCTGTAACCAGAGCCAGTGCACACAGATGTAAGGTGGTACACAGTCCAAATACAAAGGTACCATCCAGACAACAACTACACGTGCACGTCGGCACCCCCTGGGTTTGTGCAATCCAGTCTGTGCAGCCATACATGGCTGCCCTATGAGCCAGATCCACAAATCCGTGGACCTGAACCCACACATCTTTAGATATGGGATATAATAAACATCTGCTAAGTTCAGATCACTCTTAGGAAGAGTGTCACTTGCAAGCCTGAAGATTCTAACACCCTGTGCAATGGACCAGGGTGGAGGGCTCACTGCTAGCTCTGGCCCCCCAGTCAGCATCTCTGGGACCCCCAGTCAGCATCACCTGGTCTTGTGATGGAACCTCTTGGGTCTCAGTATGCCCTTTTATGAAGTAAGGAAATCACTGAGGTCTGTGTGCGTGCTCAGTCTCTCAGTTGAGTCCAACTCTTCGTGACCCCATGGATGTAACCCACCAGCCTTCTCTATCCATGGAGTTTTCCAGGTAAGAATACTGGAGTGGGTTGCCATTTCCTCCTCCAGGGGATCTTCCCTATCCAGGGATTGAACCCACATCTTCTGTACCTCCTGCATTGGTAGGTGGATTCTTTATCACTAGCGCACCAGGTTTCTTCCAGTCCAGTGTTTCTCATGATGTACTCTGCATGTAAGTTAAATAAGCAGGGTGACAATACACAGCCTTGACGGACTCCTTTTCCTATTTGGAACCAGTCTGTTGTTCCATGTCCAGTTCTAACTGTTGCTTCCTGACCTGCATACAGATTTCTCAAGAGACAGGTTAGGTGGTCTGGTATTTCCATCTCTTTCAGAATTTTCCACAGTTTATTGTGATCCACACAGTCAAAGGCTTTGGCATAGTCAATAAAGCAGAAATAGATGTTTTTCTGGAACTCTCTTGCTTTTTCCATGATCCAGCGGATGTTGGCAATTTGATCTCTGGTTCCTCTGCCTGTTCTAAAACCAGCTTGAACATCAGGGAGTTCACAGTTCACGTATTGCTGAAGCCTGACTAAGTCTTAAAATTGGGTAGAGTGATTTCTCTCACTTTAATATTTTTTGCAAAATTGTTTTAGCTATTCTAGTTCTTTTTTTTAACCTTACCATGTACATTTTAGAATAATCTTGTCTTTATCTACAAAAATGTTGATAAGATTTTGATAGGAATGTTGTTAAAACTGTAAAATATTTTGGGGATAATTAACATCCTTACTCTGTGGAGTCCTCCATTCATGAACACAATATGTCTCTCCATGTAGTTAGTTCTCCTTTGAGTTCTTTCATCAGTGTTTTGCAGTTTCAGCACACAAATCCTGTACATATTTTCTTAGATTTATATATCTCTTCATTTTCTTTGAGTGATTTGTGCATGATATTGAAATTTTTTTAATTTGGCTGCATCAGGTTTTAGTTGCAGCATGTGGAATCTTCATTGTGTTATTCAGGATCTTTCCTTGTGATACACAGATTCTCTAGTTGTGGCAAATGGGCTTAAATATTCCAAGGCATGTGGATCTTAGCTCCCCAATCAAGGATTGAACCCATGCCCCCTACACTGCAAGGTGGATTCTTAACCACTGGACCACCAGTGAAGTCACATAATATTGTAATTTAAGCTTTGGTTTTCACATGTTCATTGCTGATATTTAGACGTACAATTGAGTTTTATATGTTGATCTTGTATCCTGTGAGGTGTGACCTTATTGAACTCATTTATTTGTTCTAGAAGGTTGGGTTTTATATTTGTTTTTGATTTTCTATATAGAGGTGGATTCTTAACCACTGGACCACCAGTGAAGTCACATAATATTGTAATTTAAGCTTTGGTTTTCACATGTTCATTGCTGATATTTAGACGTACAATTGAGTTTTATATGTTGATCTTGTATCCTGTGAGGTGTGACCTTATTGAACTCATTTATTTGTTCTAGAAGGTTGGGTTTTATATTTGTTTTTGATTTTCTATATAGACCTGCCTCTTGAGAAATCTGTATGCAGGTCAGGAAGCAACAGTTAGGACTGGACATGGAACAGACTGGTTCCAAACAGGAAAAGGAGTACATCAAGACTGTATATTGCCATCCTGCTTATTTACCTTATATGCAGAGTACATCATGAGAAATGCTGGGCTGGATGAAACACAAGCTGGAATCAAGATTTCTGGGAGAAATATCAATAACCTCAGATATGCAGATGACACCACCCTTGTGGGAGAAAGTGAAGAGGAACTGAGAAGAGGAGAGTGAAAAAGTTGACTTAAAGCTCAACATTCAGAAAACGAAGCTCATGGCATCCGGTCCCATCACTTCATGGGAAATGGATGGGGAAACAGTGGCTGACTTTATTGTTTTGGGCTCCAAAATCACTGCAGATGGTGACTGCAGCCGTGAAATTAAAAAACGATTGCTCCTTGGAAGGAAAGTTATGACCAAACTAGACAGCATATTAAAAAGCAGAGACATTACTTTGCCAAAAATGGTCCATCCAGTCAAGGCTATGGTTTTTCCAGTTGTCATGTATAGATGTGAGAGTTGGACTAGAAAGAAAGCTGAGCACTGAAGAATTGATGCTTTTGAATTGTGGTGTTGGAGGTGACTCTTGAGAGTACCTTGGACTGCAAAGAGATCCAGCCAGTCCATCCTAAAGGAAATCATTCCTGAATGTTCATAGGAAGGACTGATGCTGAAGCTGAAACTCCAATACTTGGGCCACCTGATGTAAAGAGCTGACTCATTTGAAAATACCCTGATGCTGGGAAAGATTGAAGGTGGTAGGAGAAGGGGACGACAGAGGATGAGATGGATGGCATCACCAACTCAATGGACATAAGTTTGGGTAAACTCCGGGAGTTCGTGATAGACAGGGAGGCCTGATGTGCTGTAGTCTATGGGGTCACAAAGAGTGGGACATGACTGAGCGACTGAACTGAACTGAACTGATATAGACCAACATGTTATCTCCAAATAGGGGATTTTTCCCCCCTTCCTTTCCAATCTGTATGCTTATTATTTCATTTTCTTATCTGGCTAGGGCTTTCAGTACTGTGTTGAATTAAGAGTAGTGAAAGGAGACATCCTTGCCTTGCTCCCAGTCTTAGGGGAGAAAAGCATTTAGTACGGATGATGTTAGTTGTAGGGGTTTTATAGATGTTCTTTACCAACTTTAGGAAGTTCCCCCTCTTTTCCTAGTTTTCTAAATAAATGTGCAGTTCTGTACTCAATGTTATGTGGCAGCCTGGGTGGGAGGGGAATTTGGGGGAGAATGGATACATGTATATGTATGGCTGAGTCCTTGTGGTGTTCACCTGAAACTATCACGACATTGTTAATCAGTTATACCCCAATACAAAATAAAAAGTTTTTAAAAAATGAATGTGTGGTTAATTTTGTCAAATGCTTTTTTTGCATAAATTGATACAATAATGTGATTTTTAAAAATATGTTAATATGGTGGATTACTCGGATTGATTTTCAAATGTTGAACCAGCTGCAAGGATTGATTGATGCAAACCCTTGGAATAAACCTTAGTTGATTATGGAGTATAATTCTTTTTATATATTGATAAATTCTTTCTAAGTGTTTTACATTGGAGTATAGTTGCTTTACACTGCTGTGTCAGTTTCTGGTGTACAGCAATGTGAATCAGCCATTCGTATACATGTATATCCCCTCTTTTTAAAATTAATTAATTTGGCTGCACCGAGTCTTAGTTGCAGCATGCGAATTCTTGGTTGCAGCATATGGGATCTAGTTCCTTGACCAAGGGCTCTAACGTGGACCCCCTAGCTATGACCTGGAGTGTAGCCAGTGGACCACCAGGGAAGTCCCTGTATATCCCCTCTTTCTTGGATTTCCTTTCTGTTTAAATCACCACAGAGCACCAAGTAGAGTTCCCTGTGCTATAATTTGTTATCTATTTTGTGCATAGTAGTATATATATGTTAATCCCTATCTCCCAATTCATTCTACGCTATCTTTCTTCCCCTTGGCCTCCATACATTTGGTCTCTACATCTGTGTCTATTTCTGCTTTGTGATAAGACCATCTGTACCATTTTTCTAGATTCCACATATATGCATTAATATATGATGTTTGTTTTTCTCTTTCTGAATTACTTTACTCTGTATGACAGTCTCTGGGTCCATCCATGTCTCTGCAAATGACACAATTTTGTTCCTTTTTATAGCTGACTAATACTCCATTGTATATATGTACCACATCTTTTTTATCCATTCCTCTATTGATAGACATTTGGGTTGCTTCCATGTCCTAGTTATTGTAAATAGTGCTGCAATGAACATTGATGTTTATGTATCTTTTTGAATTATGGTTTTCTCTGGGTGTTTTCCATATAGTATATATTGCTGAATTTTATTTGATAATATTTTGTTGTGGATTTTTACATCTATATTCATGGAGGATATTGATCTGTAGTTTATTTTGTATTGCCTTTGGTTATTGTATAGGGCCTAACCTCATAAAATGAATTGGGAAACGTTCCCTCCTATTTTCTGAAAAAGATTATATAGAATTGGTATTAATACTTCTTTAGATATTTGGTAGAACTGTCCAATGAAACCACCAAAACTGAATATTTCTTTTGGACAGACTTTTAGTTACATATTCAATTTTCTTCGTAGGAACCGGTCTGTTTCATTTAGGTGTCAACATTTATTTTATTTTTTAAAGGTTTTTAAAATTTTATTTATTTTGGCTGTGCTGGGTCTTCACTGCTGCATGGGCTTTTCTCTAGTTACAGTGAGCAGAGGCTACTCTCTGGTTGCAGTGCATGTGCTTCTCATTGGCTGGCTTCTCCTGTTGTAGAATACAGGCTCTAGGGCACACAGGTTTCAGTAGTTGTGGCTCCTGGGCTCTAGGGCACAGGCTCGATAGTTGTGGTGCATGGGTTTAGTTGCTCCACGGTACGTGAAATTTTCCCAGATCAGGGATCAAATATATATCTCCTGCACTGGCAGGCGGATTCTCTACCACTGAGCCACCAGGGAAGCCCTCAGTTCAGTTCAGTTCAGTCGCTCAGTCGTGTTGACTCTTGACAACTCCATGGACTGCAGCACGCCAGGCCTCCCTGTCCATCACCAACTCCCAGAGTTTACCCAAACTCATATCCATGGAGTCGGTGATGCCATCCAACCATCTCATCTTCTGTCACCCCCTTCTTCTCCTGCCTTCAATCTTTCCCAGCATCAGGGTCTTTTAAAATAAGTCAGCTCTTCTCATCAGGTGGCCAAAGTTTTGGAGTTTCAGCTTCAACATCAGTCCTTCCAATGAACATTCAGGACTGATTTCCTTTAGGATGGACTGGTTGGATCTCCTTGCAGTCCAAAGGACTCTTAAGAGTTGCCTCCAACATGACAGTTCAAAAGCATCAATCCTTTGGTGCTCAACTTTCTTTACAGTCCAACTCTCACATCCATACATGACTACTGGAAAAACCATAGCCTTGACAGAATGGACTTTTGTTGGCAAAGTAATGTCTCTGCTTTTTAATATGCTGTCTAGGCTGGCCATAACTTTTCTTCCAAGGAGCAAGCATCTTTTAATTTCATGGCTGCAGTCACCATCTACAGTGATTTTGGAGCCCCCCAAAATACAGTCTCTCACTCTTTCCATTGTTTCCCCATTGATTTGCCATGAAGTAATGGGACTGGATGCCATGAGCTTAGTTTTCTGAATGTTGAGTTTTAAGCCACCTTTTTCACTCTCCTCTTTCACTTTCAAAAGGCTCTTCACTTTCTTGCATAACGGTGATGTCATCTGCATATCTGAGGTTATTAATATTTCTCTCAGCAATCTTGATTCCAGCTTGTGATTCATCCAGCCTGGCATTTCGCATAATGTATTCTGCATATAAGTTAAATAACCAGGGTGACAATATACAGCCTTCATGAACTCTTTTCCCTGGCTGGCTCTTTTCACTGGCTCTGGATGTGGAGCCAGTCTGTGGTTCCATGTTCAGTTCTAACTTGCATGTTGACCTGCATACAGATTTCTCAGGAGGCAAGTCAGATGGACTGGTATTCCCATCTCTTTAAATGTTCCACAGTTTGTTGTGATCCACACAGTCAAAGGCTTTGGTGTAGTCAATAAAGCAGAAGTAGATGTTTTTCTGGAACTCTCTTGCTTTTTTGATAATCCCACAGATGTTGGCAATTTGATCTCTGGTTTCTCTGCCTTTTCTAAATTCAGCTTGAACATCTGGAAGCTCACAGTTCATGTACTGTGGAAGCCTGGCTTGGAGAATTTTGAACATTACTTTGCTAGCATGTGAGATGAGTGCAATTGTGCGGTAATTTGAACATTCTTTGGCATTGCCTTTCTTTGGGATTGAAATGAAAACTGACCTTTTCCAGTCCTGTGGCCACTGCTGGGTTTTCCAAATTTACTGGTATATTAAATGCAACAGTTTCAGAGCATCATCTTTTAGGATTTGAAATAGCTAAACTGGCATTCCATCACCTCCACTAGCTTTGTTTGTAGTGATGCTTCCTAAGGCCCACTTGACTTTGCATTCCAGGATATTTGGTCTAGGTGAGCGATCACACCATCGTGGTTGTCTGGGTCATGAAGATCTTTTTTGTACAGTTCTTCTGTGTATTCTTGCCACCTCCCCTTAACATCTTCTGTTTCTGTTAGGTCCATACCATTTCTGTTCTTTATTGTGCCCGTCTTTGCATGAAATGTTCCCTTGGTATCTCTAATTTTCTTGAAGAGATCTCTAGTCTGTCCCATTCTATTGTTTCCTCTATTTCTTTGCATTGATTGCTAAGGCAGGCTTTCTTATCTCTCCTTGCTATTCTTTGGAACTCTGCATTCAAATTGGTATATCTTTCCTTTTCTCCTTTGCCTTTAGCTTCTCTCCTTTTCTCAGCTATTTGTAAGGCCTCCTCAGACAACCATTTTGCCTTTCTTTTTCTTAGGGATGGTCTTGATCACTGCCTCCTGTACAATGTCACGAACCTCCATCCATAGTTCTTCAGCCCCTCTATCAGATCTAATCCCTTGAATCTATTTGTCACTTGCACTGTATAATCATAAGGGATTTGATTTCGGTCATACCTGAACAGTAGTAGTTTTCTTTGCTTTCTTTAATTTAAGTCTGAATTTGGAAATAAGGAGTTCATGATCTGAGCCACAGTCAGCTCCCAGTGTTGTTTTTGCTGACTGTATAGAGTTTCTCCATCTTCTGTAAAGAATATAATCAATCTGATTTCAGTATTGACCATCTATTCATGTCTGTGTGTAGAGCCTTCTTTTGTGTTGTTGGAAGAGGGTGTTTGCTATGACCAGTGTGTTCTCTTGGCAAAATTCTGTTATCCCTTGCCCTGCTTCATTCTGTACTCAAAGACTACATTTGCCTGTTACTCCAGGTATCTCTTGACTTCCTACTTTTGCATTCCAATTCCCTATAATGAAAAAGATATATATTTTTTGGTGTTAGTTCTAGAAGATCTTGCAGGTCTTCATAGAGCCGTTCAACTTCAGCTTCTTGAGCATTACTTGTTGGGGCATCAACTTGGATTACTGTGATATTGAATGGTTTGCCTTGGAAACGAACAGAGATCATTCTGTCATTTTTGAGATTGCACCCAAGTACTGTATATTGGACTTTTTTGTTGAATATAATGGCTACTCCATTTCTTCTAAGATATTCTTGCCCACAGTAGTAGATATAATGGTCATCTGAGTTAAATTCATCCATTCCAGTTCATTTTGGTTCATTGATTCCTAAAATGTCAATGTTCCCTCTTGCCATCTCTTGTTTGACCACTTCCAATTTACCTTGATTCATAGACTCAACATTCCAGATTCCTATGCAATATTATTCTTTACAGCATTGAACTTTACTTCCATCACCAGACACATCCACAACTGGGTGTTGCTTTTGTTTTGGCTCTGTCTGTTCATTCTTTCTAGAATTATTTCTCCACTCTTCTCTAGTAGCATATTGGGCACCTACTGACCTGGAGAGTTCATCTTTCAGTGTCCCATCTTTTTGCCTTTTCATGCTGTTCATTGGGTTCTCAAGGCAAGAATACTGAAGTGCTTTGCCATTCCCTTCTCCAGTGGACCGTGTTTTGTCAGAACTCTCCACCGTGACCTGTGCATCTTGGGTGGCCCTACATGGTATGGCTCATGGTTTCATTGAGTTAGACAAGGCTGTTGTCCACGTGATCAGTTTGATTAGTTTTCTGTGATTGTGGTTTTCATTCTGTCTGCCCTCTTATGAATCAGGATAAGAGACTTATGGAAGCTTCCTGATGGGAGAGACTGACTGTGGGGGAAACTGGGTCTTGTTCTGATGGGCAGGGCCGTGCTCAGTAAGCAACAGTTAGAACTGGATATGAAACAACAGACTGGTTCTAAATTGGGAAAGGAGTATGTCAAGGCTGCATATTGTCACCCTGCTTATTGAAATTATATGCAGCGTACATCATGAGAAACACTGGGCTGGATGAAGCACAAGCTGGAATCCAGATTGCCGGGAGAAATATTAATAACCTCAGATATGCAGATGACACCACCCTTAAGGCAGAAAGTGAAGAACTAAAGAGCCTCTTGATGAAAGTAAAAGAGGAGCGTGAAAAAGGTGGCTTAAAACTCAACATTCAGAAAACTAAGCTCATGGCATCTGGTCCCATCACTTCATGCCAAAGAGATGGGGAAACAATGGAAACAGTGACAGACTTTTTTTTTTTTTTTTTTTTTGCTCCAAAATCACTGTAGATGGTGACTGCAGCCATGAAATTAAAAGACCCTTGCTCCTTGGAGGAAAAGCTATGACCAACCTAGACAGCATATTAAGAAGCAGAGACGTTACTTTGCCAACAAAGGTCTGTCTAGTCAAAGCTATGGTTTTTCCAGTAGTCATGTATGGATGTGAGAGTTGGACTATAAAGAAAGCCGAGCACTGAAGAATTGATGCTTTTGAACTGTGGTGTTGGAGAAGACTCTTGAGAGTCCCTTGGACTACAAGGAGATCCAACCAGTCCATCTTAAAGGAAATCAGTCCTGAATATTCACTGAAAGGACTGATATTGAAGCTGAAACTCTAATACTTTGGCCACCTGATGTGAAGAACTGACTCATTTGAAAAGATCCTGATGCTGGGAAAAATTGAAGGTGGGAGGAGAAGGGGAACAGAGGATGAAATGATTGGATGGCAACAAAGGCTCAGTGGACATGAGTTTGAACAAACTCTGAGAGTTGGTGATGGACAGGGAGGCCTGGTGTGCTGCAGTCTATGGGCTTGCAAAGAGTCAGACAGGACTGAACTGAACTGATGCTCAGTAAATTTTTAACCCAATTTTCTATTGATAGGTGGGACTATGTTCCCTCCCTGTTGTTTGACCTGAGGCCAAACTATGGTGGAGGTAGTGAAGACAATGGTGACCTCCTTCAAAGGGTCCTGTGCACACACTGCAATTGTAATTGTCAAATTTCCCTCCAAAGAGAGAAGACCAGGCAACATTCCCACTGACCATGTGTAAGGACAACTATTTCTCTACTAACCTTTTATTCTTAAAAGAGCTGCCTCAATTACTTAATTAGCTAATAATTTAACAAGATCATTCTAGAAAACTTTCTCTGTATTCAGGCCGTAGTACTACCTCTGGAAGGGAAGTTACCATCTAGGAAGCATCTCCGATTACTTCAGAAATTACCCCCCTTTGCATCCCATCCAAGACCTCTGGCCTAATACTAAAGTGGTTTTATGTGGAACAGTGCCATGGCAAGGTTCCAGTGTGGTAGTCTTTGCTCTGCTGAAACATTTCGTAAGCAAAGTAAATTCATTACAGGCCTTTGGGGGCTTAGCTCCTTTGGGACTAGGATTACATCTAAAACATTTCAAGATAGTAAATATTTTTTAGCAAAGTTAGGCATGTTACTATTTTGTAACCTCAACAGAATGCTTTTCTCAAAAGGATATGACGTTCAGATGGCCTAATGGGTCATTCTGGTGTCTCAAAGTTTTGCCCCTTCTAACTTAATGATGTGAAAGTATGCTAGGTCTGCTCTAAGAGCTTAGTATGAGTAAGGTAATAATCAATGTGGAATGAATTAAAACAATACAACAATTGATGTATGATATATCTGTATATGGGAGTAGGTTTATAGTGAGTATAGTGACTATCTGGGTATGGATCCTAGTTATGTCACCTACCAGCTGTAACATCACAGGTAAGTTACTTGTTCTGGCCTTGTCTACAAAGCAGAGTAATATTAGTATTTTCCTCATAGGACATTAGGAGGATTACAAGAATTAATTTGAATAAAGCATTTAGAACTACGCTTAACACATGGTACACTCTCAACAAAGATAAACAATTATTATGTTTGCATGAGCCAGTATTTTCTCTTTTTTTGGGCAAAGTGTGTTAATTAACATAATCAAATCTCTGTGAGATGATATCCTGGTAGATGGTAGGGTGTTTTACAGTATAAGGTGCCTTCTCCTAGCAAAACCTATAAATAAATACCCTAACAAGCTATTCCAAAAGCAAAGAGAAGGAAGTCACACATATAGAGATACATTAAACAGCAATGAACAATTGTCTATAAAAGACAGTTCATGCAGGAACTCAGAAATCACCACTGTGGTAGAAACTCCACTGTAACCTTTTATTCCAGATATTTGTCCGTGGAGGTTATTTACTCTCATTAGATATGTGAATGGGCTATTTGGAGAGGGTAGGGCTAGGGTCACAGCTGGAAGCTGGAAGGAATTGACTGAAAACAGGAAAGTGTAAATAAACAGGGGTCAAAGCTCACAGACAGGCTGAGAAAGAGGGACTACAGGGCAAGTGGATTTTGCACAAGGTTTATGTGTCTATCTCCCTTTAGGCAATGTGAGGGCAGGGGCTCCATGTATTAATCATCTCTCTAGGCTGAAGATGATTCAGTAAATATTTACTGATGGCACTAAATGGAATTAAAATTAAATGGGCCAAGAATGGTGTTAAGGATTCTGAAGCAAGCAGGAAAGAACAGGCAGAATGGATTCCTACAGTGTTTGGGAACAGTGGCCCTGAACGCATCAGAAACAGATGGTTACATGGAATTGGCAAAACACTGTTAGAGAAAAATGGCAACAAAACATTGCAGAAAATTTGGAGAAACTATTTCTAATCATATCTCACTAGTAACAACTACAGTCATTTTTGTTTATTCCCTTGTAGTGGTTGTGATGCCATATGTATATTACTTTTCATTCTTAATTCATTCAACAAATGTTTACAAACACATGTGCCAGGCATGTTCTATACATGGTTGTACATGGTTTCAATCATAATTTTGTAGCCTGCCTCTCCATTTACTGTAGCATAAGCCAGGATTTCTCTCCTGTGTTTTGCTGAGCACAAGCCGCCCCATGAGAAAAAGTTTCCATGATCAATAACCTGGGGTGGGATGGGGAGGGAAGTGGGAGGGAGATTCAAGAGGGACAGGACGTATGTTTACCTATGGCTGATTCATGTTGATGTTTGACAGCACCAACACAATTCTGTACAGCAATTATCCTTCAATTAAAAATAAATAAATTTAAAATTTAAAAAATAAGACTTGGGAACACTGCAATCTAGAGTTCTTCTCTTGACAGTTCACAACTCAGCTTCCTTTCTTGGTTGTTCCTTCTTTGCTGGGTATCTAAACACAGGACAGCCCCATGGCTCTTCCTGGGTCCTCTTCTCTATTTTCTTTTGCTCCATAGGTGAACTCATGCAATCTTAAGGTATTAAACCATCAGTGTCCTAAGAGAACTCCCAAATCTCTTCAAGCCCTGACCACTGCCCTGAACTGCTTATCTGTATATCCAGCTGTCCACTGGTATCACCCCTTGAATGTCTAATAGGCAATTCAGATTCAATATATATAAAGCATAATCTTGGTCTCTCCCAACTCCACTCTTCGTCAGATCTTCATCATCCTAATAAATGGTACCACCATCCATGCAGCTGCTAAGGCCTCAAACCTAGGAGTTTTTTTAATAATGATTTTTTTAAAAATTGAAGTATAGGTCATTAACAATATTGTGTTAGCTTCAGGTATACTGCAAAGTGATTCAGTTTATATATATATAGTTTTTCAGATTATTTTCCATTATAAATTATTACAAGACATTGAATATTGCTCCCTGTGCTACAGTAGGACTTTGTTGTTTATCTGTTTTATATATAGTAGTGTGTGTGTGTGTGTGTGCTTAGTTGTGTCCGACTCCTTGCAATCCCATCCAACCCTATCATACTTCTCTATCCATGGGATTTTCCAGGCAAGAATACTACCATTCCCTTCTCCAATACATCATAGTGTGTACATGTTAATGCCAAACTAGGAGTCATTCTTGATTTCTCCTTTTCACTTGTCATCCACTTCCAAGTCACCAGAAGAAAGTCTAGTTAACCCAATATTCAAAATATAACCCAAATACTTCCATTTCTCCCCATATCCTTGGTTGCTACCCTGCCCCACGCTGCTGTCCTCTCTGCCCGGCTTGTGGCAGTAATCTCCTCACTGGTCCTCTGTGTTCATTCTTGCTTCACCCCACTCTATTCTCCACAGAGCAGCGAGAACAGTTTTGAAAACAAATCAAATAATGTCAGTGACTCTCCTAAAACCCTCCAAGGGCTTTCCTTTCTTCTTAGGATTCCAACTCCTTAGCTTGGTCACTCTGTTTCACTCCCTCTCTCCCAATCATGCCAAGCTTCTTTCTATTCTTTGAAAACAACAAATTCTCTGCTTCATCCAGGTCTTTGCATTTGCTGTTCTCCTACCTGGAAGATTCTCCTTTCCGGCTCCTTGAGGTCACTCCAAAGGCACCTTCTGTTACCAACCCATCTAGAGTAGCTCTTCTCTCTCTATTCCCATCTCCCATGTCACCCTGTTAATTCCCTGCACAGCACTTGCTGAAATCTGAAGTAATTTGGCGTATTTACTTATATTTTGCCTCTTCTGATTGGAATATAAGGGAACCTTCTTGCACTGTTGGTGGGCATGTAAACTGACATAGCTACTATGGAGGACAGTGTGGATATTCCTTAAAAAACTAGGAATAAAATTACCATATTACTCAACAATCCCACTACTGGGCATATACCCTGAGGAAACCAGAAGTGTAAAAGACATATGTACCCCAGTGTTCATTGCAGCACAGTTTACAATAGCTAGGACATGGAAGCAACCTAAATGTCTATTGGCAGATGAATGGATAAGGAAGTTGTGGTACACATACCCAATGAAATATTACTCAGCTATAAAAAGGAATGCATTTGAGTCAGTTCTAATAAGGTGGATGAACCTAGAGCCTATTATACAGAGTGAAGTAAGTCATAAAGAGAAAAACAAATATCATATACTAACACATATACTTGGAATCTAGAAAGATGGTAATGATGAACCTATTTTCAGGGAAGCAGGGAAGACATAGACATAGAGAACAGACTTATGGATGTTGGGAGGGGAAGGAGAGGGTGGGATGAAAGGAGAGAGTAGCATGGAAACATATACACTACCATATGTAAAATTCTTAAAGAGATGGGAATAGCAGACCACCTGACCTGCCTTCTGAGAAATCTGTATGCAGGTCAAGAAGTGACAGGTAGAACTGGACATGGAACGATGGACTGGTTCTAAACTGGGAAAGGAATACATCAAGGCTGTATATTGTCACCCTGCTTATTTAGCTTATATGCAGAGTGAAAGTGAAAGTCGCTCAGTTGTGTCTGACTGTTTGCAACCCCGTGGACTATACAGTCCATGGAATTCTCCAGGCCAGAATACTGGAGTGGGTAGCCTTTCCCTTCTCCAGGAGATCTTCCCAACCCAGGGATCAAACCCAGGTCTCCTGCATTGCAGGCAGATTTTTTACCAGCTGAGCCACAAAGGAAGAGTATACGCAGAGTACATCATGCCAAATGCCAGGCTGGATGAAGCACAAGCCAGAATCAAGATTGCCAGGAGAAATATCAATAACCTCAGATATGCAGATGATAACACCCTTATGGCAGAAAGTGAAGAGGAACTAAAGAGCCTCTTGATAAGGGTGAAAGAGGAGAGTGAAAAAGCTGGCTTAAAACTCAACATTAAAAAAACTAAGATCATGGAATTCAGTCCCATCCCTTCACAGCAAATAGATGGGGAAAGAATGGAAACAGTGAGAGACTTTATTTTCTTGGGCTCCAAAATCACTGCAGATGATGACTGCAGCTGTGAAATTAAAAGATGCTTGCCCCTTGGAAGAAAAACTATGACAAACCTAGACAGTGTATTAAAAAGCAGAGACATCACTTTGCTGACAAAAGTCCACATAGTCAAAGCTATGGTTTTTCCAGCAGTCATGTATGGATGTGAGAGTTGGATCATAAAAAAGGCTGAGCACCAGAGAATTGATGCCTTTTAGCTATGGTATTGGAGAAGATTCTTGAGAGTCCCTTGGACTGCAAGGAGATCAAACCAGTCAATCCTAAAGGAAATCAATCCTGAATATTCATTAGAAGGGCTGATGCTGAAGCTGAAGTTCCAATACCTTGGCCACTTGATGCAAAGAGCCAAATCATTGGAAAAGACCCTGATGCTGGGAAAGATTGAAGGCAGGAGGCGAAGGGGATGACAGAGGACGAGATGGTTGGATGGCATCAACGACTCAATGGACATGAATTTGAGCAAACTTTGGGAGATGGTGAAGGACAGTGAAGCCTGGTAAGCTTCAGTCCATGGGATCAGAGTTGGACACAACTGAGCAACTGAACAACAACTATATGTAAAATAGATGGCCAGTGAGAATTTGCTCTATGACTCAGGGATCTCAGATCAGGGCTCTGTGACAACATAGAGGGGTAGGACAGGCTGAGAGGTGGGAGGGAGGTTCAAGACAGAAGGGACATATGTATACCTATGGGTTATTCATGTAGATGTATGGCAGAAACCAATAGAATATTGTAAAGCAGTTATCCTTCAATTAAGAATAAATAAATAGGGAGGGGGGTTCATGTTTGGGAGTTCGTGTAAAAAAATAAATAAATACAAAAAAATAAAAAAAAATTTAAAAAAAAATAAAATTCCTTTTCCAGAAAAAAAAAAAGAATAAATAAATAAAAATGTTAAAAAAATAAATACCATACCAAAAAAGGCCTATTAGTAATGTCTTATGTCTTTTGGGAAAAAATACTTCAAGAAATGCTAGAAGTATTTTTTTTTTTCATGTTGCAATATAATGGGGTTAATTGAAAATAACAGAATTTTGCAATATAATGGGGTTAATTGAAAATAACAGAATTTTCAATTCAGATAGATATGTACTCAAATCTTGGAAGCACCTCACTAGCTGTGTGATCTTTGGCAAGTTAATTTGCTTCTCTGAGATTCAGTTTCTTCGTATTTTAATAACAGTAACAATAAAAGACTTTGGAGGTAGCTGCATTAAACTAGATAAAGTAATGCACTTAGTATAATGCATGTTAAGACATATCACTAAATAAACGTTACTTTCCTTCCTTCCCGTTATCATAATTATGATTTTTACTTAGTGGTGCTTAACAAAGTTTATTCAGTGGTTTCCCTGTTAAGGGATACTTGAGTCACTTCCAGATTTGTTCATATAACCTTTCCTTCCTTGGATAATTTTCCTAGCAGATTCCCAGAAGTAAGATTACTAAGATGGTATGAGCATTTACAATTTCCTGATGCATATTGCCAGATTGTATTTTAAAGGGATCGTGTTTATTCATAGCCTCAGCAGCCAGTAACTCCAGGCTTCAATTTGGTACTCTTTCCAGCCTGACATATTGTGATTTCTTCTGCTTCCCCTCAGTTTTTGCTACTATGCTAGGCAAAAAATGGCCATTCAGTTTTTAAAATTTTGTATGTCTTACCTCATTAAAAAAGAGTATGCGTTTCCCCATATGTTTGCCTTCTAAAGGGGTTCCCTCGTAGCTCAATTGGTAAAGAATCTACCTGCAATGCAGGAGACTCTGGTACAATTCCTGGCTTGGGAAGATCCCCTGGAGAAGGGATAGGCTACCCACTCCAGTACTCTTGGGCTTCCCTTGTGGCTCAGCTGGTAAAGAATCTGCCTGCAATGCGGGAGACCTGGGTTTGATCCCTGGGTTGGGAAGATCCCCTGGAAAAGGGAAAGACTACCCACTCCAGTGTTCTGGCCTGAAGAATTCCGTCGACTGTATAGTCCATGGGCTCGCAAAGAGTCGGACACACTGAGCAACTTTCACTTTTACTTTTCCTTCTAATAGTATTCCCATCTGTTTGTGCCTTCACTTATTTTCCTCTCATGTAAGCACACTCTTGTCATGGGTGCAAAGACCCAGAATGGTGGCTCTCAGACCTGCTTGCAATGCCTCCTGTGGAGCAGGGGTGAATAGGAGTTGGTGCTGTGATCCACTCCCTTTGGAAATTTGGCAGCTTCTTCTCTTCTGGTTTGCTGCCTGCCCTATCTCTTTCCTATACTCCTTTTCCTGCAGCTTTTGTCTTAAATTTGGTGCAACTCAGAATTGTATCCTGAGTCTTTAAAAACGTTCTTATTGTAAAATATAACACAGAGACATGCATACAGAAAAGTGTTTAAAACAAATGTATAGTTTATTTGTATGCTTATATTAATAGCTATAAGCGAACACCAGTGTGACCACTACTCAGTATCCAAAACTAGAACTTTGCCAGCACCCTAGAAGCCTCTCCTGTGTCCTCACCAATTACAGTTTCAGTTCAGTTCAGTTGCTCAGTCATGTCCCACTCTTTGTGACCCCACAAACCACAGCATGCCAGGCCTCCTTGTCCATCACCAACTCCTGGAGTCCACCCAAACCAATGTCCATTGAGTTGGTGATGCCATCCAACCATCTCATCCTCTGTCGTCCCTTTCTCTTGCCCTCAATCTTTCCCAGCATCAGGGTCTTTTCCAATGAGTCAGCTCTTTGCATCAGGTGGCCAAAGTATTGGAGTTTCAGCATCAACATCAGTTCTTCCAATGAACACCCAGGACTGATCTCCTTTAGAACAGACTGGTTGGATGTCCTTGCAGTCCAAGGGACTCTCAAGATTCTTCTCTAACACCACAGTTCAAAAGCATAAATTCTTTGGCCCTCAGCTTTCTTCATGGTCCAGCTCTCACATCCATACATGACCACTGGAAAAACCATAGCCTTGACTAGATGGACCTTTGTTGGCAAAGTAATGTCTCTGCTATTTAATATGCTGTCCAGGTTGGTCATAACTTTCCTTCCAAAGAGTAAGCGTCTTTTAATTTCATGGCTGCAGTCACCATCTGCAGTGATTTTGGAGCCCAGAAAAATAAAGTCAGCCACTGTTTCCACTGTTTCCCCATCTATTTGCCATGAAGTGATGGGACCAGATGCCATGATCTTCATTTTCTGAATGTTGAGCTTTAAGCCAACTTTTTCACTCTCCTCTTTCACTTTCATAAAGAGGCTCTTTAGTTCTTCATTTTCTGCCATAAGGGTGGTGTCATCTGCATATTTGAGGTTATTGATATTTCTCCTGGAAATCTTGATTCCAGCTTGTGCTTCTTCCAGCCCAGCGTTTCTCATGATGTACGCTGCATATAAGTTAAATAAGCAGGGTGACAATATACAGGCTTGATGTATTCCTTTTCCTATTTGGAACCAGTCTGTTGTTCCATGTCCAGTTTTAACTGTTGCTTCCTGACCTGCATACAAGTTTCTCAAGAGGCAGGTCAGGTGGTCTGGTATTCCCATCTCTTTCAGAATTTTCCACAGTTAATTACAATTTACCCTTCCTCTTATAAGGAGCCATTCTCTTAACTTTATAACAGTTTCCTTGCTTCTTTTACAAGTCTTTTTTTTTTTTTTAATCATCTATCTATGTATCCCTAAACAAGAGTTTAGTTTTATTTTTGTACTTTATCTAAATGAAATCATACTATATGTGTTCCTTTGTGCCTTACTCTTTTGTATTTGTTTTTAAGGTGCATGGCATGTGGGATCTTAATTCCCTGACCAGGTATTGAATCTGTGCCCCCTGTACTGTACTGAACTGAACTCCTGTACTGGAAGCACAAATTCCTAATCACGGGACCACCAGGAAACTCCCCAGTGCCTTGCTTCTTTTGATCAACTTTATATCTGTATGTTCCATACATGTTCTTGCATATGGCTATAGTTTAATTGTCATTGCTGTATAATATTCCACAGTTTATTCATTCTCCTTTTGATGGACTGTTTGGTGGTTCCAGTTTGGGCTGTTATATGCAATGCTGCTATGTATTTTCTGTATATATTTTGGGAAAGATAGGTACACATTTCTCTAAGATATATAGTTAGGAGTGGAATTGCTGGGTCCTGGGGGATGTGTACCTTCAACTTAAATAGATAATTACAAACTATTTTCCAAAGTGATTGAAGCAATTCCAGTCCCCACTGCTGCTGCTAAGTCACTTCAGTCATGTCTGACTCTGTGTGACTCCATAGACGGCAGCCCACCAGGCTCCCCC